>OU343052.1:45505654-46105654 GCA_910593695.2 Ocypus olens | reverse complement strand
TTTAAGCCATTTTGCAAGATTTTTTTCAAGACACTTTGAGATTTCTTTTTCAGGATAATTTCTTCAGATCTTTTTAAGGACCATTTTAAAGACTTTTTACAATGCTTTTTTTTCAGAAATTTTTTTGTTTATTCTTTAAACATGTTATTTTCAAGACAATTTTTTTATGATATTTCATCAGGACTCTTTTTCTGAACTTTCTTCAGGACTTATTTTAGCTTTCTTTCAGGATTTGTTGGGGATTTTTCGGGACATTTATTTCTGGTATTTTGTATGGAGACTATTTTTCAGGACTTTTCTTCGCGGCTTTTATCAGGACAGGGACTTTTGCGAGAATTTCTTAAGAACCTCTTGTTCAGGACTTCTTTTCAGGATTCTTTTCTGAATTTTTTTAATTACATTTTTCGGGAATTTTTTTCTTTACAGGATTTTTTCTTTACAAGATTTTTTTCAGTACTATATTTCAGGACATTTTTATAGGATTAGATTTCAGGACTTCTTGTTCCGGTCTTTTTTTCGAGACACTTTTTCGGACTTCTTTCAGGATTTTTTTGAGGACATTTATTTCTGGTGTTTTATAAGACTTAATTTTTTAGAACCCTTCTTGCTGTACTTTTTCTGGACTTTTTTTACGACTCTTTTTCACAACTTTTTAACAGGACTCGTTTTTCAAGACTTTATTCTCAAAATTGTTTCTCCAGGACTTCTTTCCAGGACCTTTTTTTGACAGAACTCTTTTTTCAAGACTTTATTTCTGGTCATTTTGAAGGAACTGTTTCTCAAGAATTTTTTTGTCAGGACTCTTTTGCAAGACTTTTTTATCGGGATTTTTTTCAAGACTTTCGTGTTCAGGACTTTTATTTGGGTTTTCAGGACTTTTTAATTAGGACTATTTTTAGAAATCTTTTTCAGGACTTTTTTGTTCAGGACTTTCGTGTTCAGGGCTTTTATTAGGTTTTTTAGGACTTTATAATTAGCACTATTTTTAGAAATATTTTTTAAGACTTTCTTATTCAGAACTTTTATTAGATTTTTTAGAACTTTTAAATCAGGACTCTTTTTAGAAGTCTTTTTCAAGACTTTCTTGTTCAGGGCTTTTATTAGTTTTTTCAGGGCTATTTTTAGAAATATTTTTCAGTACTCTTTTCTAGCATTTTTTTTTTAGTTTTTTAGAAAACTTACGGTAAAGTTTATCAGAATTTAAAACATAATTTGTCATTTTTAACTTTAATAATATTGTCGTTTTAAACGCCATTACCACTCGATCATGTGAAACGTTCGATTGAAAATATGATTTAAATTGAAAATAACGAATGAATCTATAAATATAAATAACTATGATTCTATCAAATCGGAGAAAGTAACATGATGGCCACATCACAATTTTTTAGTATTTGGTTTTAAATTCAAATTAATAAGTCTGTAATATTCTAAATTAAAGGTAAAACAACACCGAATTTCTTTATCAGATCATGGCCAGCAGGTAAGCGAATGTTTTTTTTGCTGGCGTTAATGATCCTGAATGAAAATGTTTTCATAATAAATCAGGTAAAACGGGAATAATTTTCTGTGTATTCTAAAAGTTCATATAAATCAAGCGAAGCCGAAGGTAGGCATCAACGTAATGTTTCATGAATTCAGTTTTAATTGGTTGATTAATGAATATGTTTTAAAAAGCAAACAAGGCAGTTATTAATGTCGGTATAAATGCAAACAATGTATAATTCATCAGTTGAGAATACATTACGATTGAAACCGCGCAACTGATTAATGATGATGAGATGTGAAAATTGTATACGGCCGGTCAAGAAATATGACTTTCAAGCGTCTTTGTCACTGATTTATGTACATGCATTATGACAAATGATTAAACCCGATGAACAGCGATTCATAACGCGAAATGACAAAGTGACGCCTACTAGCTGTGATACCCGAGGAACACCATTAATCCTGATGGGGCCGAATATCGAGAAAAATTACCGCCCGACGGATTTATGACGCTCGATTAGCATTAATAATATATTTCGAAAATGCGAGCCGATAATTTACGTTCGTACTTTTAAATATTTTAATTAAGGAACGTGACGGCTCAGTGAAAAATCCCGGCCTTCTTTCTGGCAGCGCTGACATTTTGAATAATTCCGCCGCGATAATAAATCAACACACACATAAATAAGTGCTAAATTATTCAATAATTTACAATGCTAAATATAATTGCATTAATTTGTATAGATATGAAACCGGTGTCAAAACAGGACATAAATTATGGACGTGATTATGTTGTGTTCCTCTATAAATTTAATTAAGTAGTACAACGAATCGGCATATATCGATTATGCTAATATTTTCAATGCATAATTAACAAACTTATATTTAAATAATTCCTGGATGTATGGCAAATTGAGCAATCATAAAAGAATTTTAGAATGCAAGTTTCTTAAAACGAAATTTAAAAAAATGTTAGAGTTGTAAATTTAAGTAACCACAGAAATGTATTGATAAGTAATAAATCGTGTTTTATTATCAGGTGAGGTTATAATATTATTATATAAGGCTTGTTGTGGCGATAGCCACAATCTTAGGAATACATTACAAAATTCTATAAAGCACTTTTTGATATCAGACTCGTACATACAGATGAGTCTCAAGAGGAACTGGAATAGTGGCTAGGCTAACACTTGCTATAGTCTGTTCGCTGGAATCTGGCGGCTGAGGTCGTAAAACAGTCGGTCCGCCCTGAGGATCGACGCACCCTCGAAGAAAAGGTATTGGTGGTTCGTCTAATTGCATCCCATGTTCTTAGCTCCTATTGGTATACGCACTTTTACACCAGTAGTTCTCAACAAAGATTTGATTGAGATAAAAAATATTACGTCCCCTACTTACCGAGCTCCGACCCTCTTCTACGACCACAGCCGCAAGATTCCAGAGAACGGGCTATACTCAAACATCCTCACCTAATCCCCACTACGCAACCATGTGTTTCTAAACGTGTAATATATGTTTTCGGGATCCGGCAAATCCAGAAAAAACTGGAGAATTTACAAAGTTAAAAAAACATTTTTATTCCAAAATAGTTCACACATGTTATTGAGCTAATTAATCTGAACAAGTAAACATGTTCTTGAATAAAACTCTAGCCTATGAGTACAGGAAGATATCTAGTGTCATATCATATTCTCAACAAGATAGTGCTCCTCTTGTTCCACAAAATATTAAGCAGACCATTTTCTAATTATTCTGAGGTCGGTTTCGTTCAACGATTCAGGTGCATCCATACAAAATTTGATCATACAGTAACTTTTCCTTTCATTTTCTCAATACCTCAACTATGGGAGTGATTACGTTAAATAATATTTATTGCAAATATTATACAATCGCAAAATCTTAATTATAAAGCGTGAAGTGAAAGCCGGCAGACATCAATTTTTTTTACGCGATTACAATCACACCTTCTCTTTATTTATGTTTTTAATTATAGCCCCGACCTCAATTAGCCATGAACAACCAAAATAAATAGTGGTGATTATACATGTTGAAACTGGCAATTATAAGGTGGAATATATGTGCGATAAAACGCGGCCATGTTTGTTCCCATTGAATCAACACGAAAATTGGCGCGTTTACACCGAAGCACTCTGTAATTTTATGTTATTCATCGTTCGCGGTAATAAACAAATATTGTTCAATATTTACAAGCTGTTGACGCTGTTTTCTGTCTAGTGGGGTCTGTTATTCAATATTAGATTTGTTAACGACAAATGTTACACTTTATACAGCAGTAAATTAGAATCTAGCTACTCATTTATATCGCAAAATGTTATAATACAAATGAATGAGTTCAAATTTCACAAATATTCGTCAATCACATTTACTTTTAAGTTATATTGTAAAACAAGAATTTACGAAAATACTATTGGACTATGTAAAGAAAATTTAGCCTGATAGTATTTTGATGAAATATAGTTTAATTTATGTTGAGAGCAATATTAGTTGAACCGCCTCTTCGAAACATGGTCGTGTTCGCACACTAGAAATTGTGAATCAAGGAAATCTCAGTAGCGTGCCCATTTTATATTTTATTAGCACGGAAAAATTCAGATACATTATGTTACGTACAGTCCTTGATGCATAACATTGATTAATTTTTAAATTGAAAGGACTTTGATTAAACTTTTCAGAACATTAAGAAAATAATCAATAGGACAGTGGCGACTCGTGGAACATGTTGATGGTAGAGCCACTTATACAATATAACTGGTTGAATTTTAACACGGAGGTCGAGATAAGATGTAGAACGTTAGAAATATTGCTAATAATATACTTACGGAGATCTTAGAAAGTTGATTATATTCTTAAAATATAATGATTTGGGAGTTGTGTCAAATTATTTAAGATTTTTTAAGCAATTTCTATTATTTTTTATTTATTTTAGAAAATTCACAATTTTGAACGCAATTAAAAAATACATGTCTAACAACGAACAGTTATAACCCATTAATACATTGTTGGAATTTAAGAAATTGATTATATTCTCAAAATATAATAATTAAGGAGTTGTATAGAATTATTTCAGAATTTTTAAACAATTTTTAATATTTTTTATTTATTTTATAAAATGCTCAATTTTGAGCGCAATTAAAAAATGCATGTTTAACAACGAACAGTTATAACCCATTAATACATTGTTGGAATTTAAGAAATTGATTATATTCTCAAAATATAATAATTAAGGAGTTGTATAGAATTATTTCAGAATTTTTAAACAATTTTTAATATTTTTTATTTATTTTAGAAAATGCTCAATTTTGAGCGCAATTAAAAAATGCATGTTTAACAAGGAACAGTTATAACCCATTAAAACATTGTTGGAATTTAAGAAGTATTCTCAAAATATAATGTTTAAGGAGTTGTATAGAATTATTTTAGAATTTTCAAACAATCTTTAATATTTTTTATTTATTTTAGAAAAGGCTCAATTTTGAGCGCAAGTAAAAAATGCATGTTTTACAAGAAAAATTATAACCCATTAAAACATTGTTGGAATTTACGAAGTTGGTTATATTCTCAAAATATAATAATTAAGGAGTGGTATTAAATTATTTCAGAATTTTCAAACAATTTTTAATATTTTTTATTTATTTTAGAAAATGCTCAATTTTGAGCGCAATTAAAAAATGCATATTTAACAAGAAACAATTATAACCCATTAGAACTTTGTTGGAATTTATGAAGTTGATTATATTCTCAAAATATAATAATTAACGAGTTGTATTAAATTTTTTCAAGATTATTAAACAATTTTTAATATTTTTTATTAATTTAAAAAAATGCTCAATTTTGAATGCAATTAAAAAAATGAATGTTTAATAAACAACGAACTGTTATAACCTGTGGCGGCTCATGGAACATGATAGAGCCACTTATGCAATATACCCCACCCCCTCCATTTTTGAAGAGAGAAAGAACGATTTATCTTCATAGACCAAAGTTACTGGCGAAAAAGTGTTTTAAGAATTAATTATAAATTCTTGCTAAGCTTGAAACTACAGATAGTGCCATGGCTCCTTGGCTCTATATAACGAGCCGCCCCTGATTGTATCATCGTTGAATATGGCATTAAACCAATAGCAATATTCAATGCCTTTTTGGTAATATATTGGCAACAGCTCTTGCAATACAGAAGGTGCATAAAGGTGGGTATACGCGATAAGGTTTAATAAAAACCATACCTTCCGGCCACTAATGCGGAAGGCTAAATCTATACTCTCAGCTCAGGCATACATTCTACGTTTTTGCAACGGGTTTAAGTCAGTTTTTATTAAAGTGTTGCCTGTTAGCATTCAAGCGCTGGCAGTTTTTAAGGGCGAGAGTTCAGGTTTTACCTTTGGACCGATCTAACCACTAACAATGCGACTTGCCTCCTTGATTAGTGGCCGGAAGGCACGCCTTCCGGCAAACCTTAACGTGTATGCCCACCTTTAGGTTTATTATTTTTTAATACAAAGCAGCGTTAGCCGGCCCACTAGCCACGTGCGTTAGCGCGCCAGAACTAATGTGGAGGGTCCTGGGTTCGAATCCCGGCGAGGGCATGGGTGTTTGAAGATCTCTATTTTCATTTAATATGAAGAATATATTATAAATCATCGGTTGTGGCTGAATGACCTACGCTGTCTAAGGCAATGTCCCATATCATCCATAATTCCCCAACCCAAAATTCCCGTCAATCATCCTTCCTTAAAAAAAAGCAGCGTTAGAAAGCTCTCTAATTAAATTTAATCAAAATGTTGGTTATGGTTATTCTGGGGAAATAACTACTTCACTGCAGGGTTCAGCTTGTACAACATTTTTAGTTGCACCACTGGGTAAATTTTTTATAAAAGATAAGTTAAAGTAATAAATGTAATTTTTACTTTCCAGCGCTGACAATTTGCATAAAGATTCTCTAAATTACAACTTCCTGGGGCCGATAATAAAGGATTTACGATTTTTCCCGTGAAAAACCAAAAGCCTCATTTGTTCAAAAAAAACGAAACAAAATGTTAGTTATTTTTCCTCAATGGCAAATGTCGAGGTCACGAACGCAACTTCGGATGAGACGAGACCGGTAGCGTTCGCCGTATAATTCGAGGTATTTTCCATAAAATTTAAAATTTTGAAAAAAAAAATTAATTCAACCAAAATTCGTGAAAACTACAGCTTTTCGACTATTTTTCAATATAGTCGGTATGTGTATCAGCGACGGCTCGTGGATGTTCGGTGAGGAGGCTACGGAAGAAAATTTGATCAAAACAGCTAAGGAATATTTGCTACTTCTATAGAAGTAAGTAGTACAGCATAAGCGGCATCTTTGTCTTAGCATCATTTACAGAGATCCACAAACTGCCGCTGATGTGAACTAAAGCACTTGTCAAAGCGTTTTCTCAACTTTAAAATCAGTCCTACATAAGACTCGTCCGCCTGGGAGTGAAGCGAACTTCTTACATCATTTAGAAGATTCTTCATCATGGACGTGCTGGGACCCAATCTACTTCTTCGTGAGAGTGGACAGATGGAAATCAGATGGAGACATTCAGGGGCTCTTTTGCAGTCTGTGGAGCAATATTCCTAACGAGTCCTAAATGTTGTTAGTGTAGCATCCATCTTCTGTTTTCATCATTCCTGGCTGTTGATTATGGGTCCTTGGAGAGAACGCTTTCAGCCTAGCGGATGTGATTTAGGAGTCAATTTGTTTACAAACGTTTCCCCAGGATTACCTCTGTCGTTCTTTTGCAATGTTGGTGCAACTCGTTGTAGCAATTCTTCCTATTTATAATTTTATGCTTTTTTGAAAGCTCTTCTTGCCTCTTATTTGGATGAATTTAAGGTTACATTGGTGGATTCCCTCTTATCGAGATAAGACGTCTGGTTTTCTCATAAGAGAACATGAGGGCTTGCTCCAGGTGAAGTTGACTTCGACCTACGTCCTGGGTGTTCGGGTATCAACTACTTGTAGTCGTGCTGGGACCCAAACTACTTCTTCATGAGAGTGGATAGATGGAAATCAGGTGGAGACATTCAGGGACTCTTTTGCAGTCTGTAGAGTGAGTTTTCAGGGATATTCCTAGCGAATCCTAAAGGTTGTCAGTGTAGCATCCATCTTCTGTTTTCATCATTCCTGGCTGTTGATTATGGGTCCTTGGAAAGAACCTTTTGAGCCTAACGAATGTGGTTTAGGAGTCAATTTGTTCATAAAAGTTCCCCCAGGATTCCCTCTGTCATTCTTTTGTAAAGTTGGTGCAACTCTTTGTAGCAATTCCAGTCAGCTTCCTATCCATAATTTCGAGTTTTGTTGAAAGCTCTTCTTGTCTCTTATTTGGTTGAATTTGAGGTTACATTGGCGGATTCCCTCTAATCGAGTTAAAAGATTTTCTCATATAAGAAGATGTGGGTTTGTTCCAGGTGCTAGGTCATTGACTTCAGCCTAGGTCCTGGGTACTCGGTTCCCAACTGCTTGTAGTCGTTCCGATAAGGTAAACTTCAGAACTGATCGTCGTACCACTCTCACTAAAAATTCCTCGCTGACACAGATTGAATAGCTTTCTTGTGCCTCTTTGGAGAACCGGTATGATCCCAGGCCATAGACTTCTATTTCTCTCAGCGTTAACATACGCCACCCAAGTCTCATCGCCAGTCCTTCCGAGCAATATCGCGAAAGCAAGCCTAATTTTTTGGTGACAACTAGTCAAACCAGCAACAATTTGCGGAAATTGTTGATGAAGTTCTGAGATCGTGAATCTACGATCCTCGCTAGCTTAATCTTGGGCAGATCATCAGTAAAAATAGAAGGCCTACCACTCCTCGGTTCATAATGAATCTTTCTTCTTCAATATTTAAATAATCGGATCCACTGGCGCAAGAAACATTCACTCATAATGTTAGGGCGTACATAGAACACAATTCTCAATGAATGTCTGTTGCTTACAGATTTTTTTGCATAATGAAATCTTGTCTCACCAAGCTTCTCCCGTTTGGTGAGATTTTCTATTGCAGCCCTCATTTTGAAAAGTTATAATGACCAAGCGTGTGGCTCTTATAAAGCTGAAAGCTTACTTTGACATAAATTTCCTGTCGATGTAACAATAGTTATTACTTGCCTTGGCGTTGGCTTAAGCTTAAATTTTTAAATCTGTCATTAACTTTACAAAATGGCAACTAAAAAATAAATGTTAATTTTGTGCTATTTAATTTTTCATTCAATTCTTTTAAATATTTGTCTGGAGAAGAGAAACCTTCCGGACCCGCTTCTAGCGTTGCTAGAACGCCGGTGGTTACTTGCAACGCAAAATTAAATTCAGTCGTGAAATGCTTCACAGGATTTGATTTGTTCATCGCTGACTCCAGTTTAAGATTAAGCTAATTTATGTTTTTAAAATTATTAAAGTTTCGAATACTTGATCATTCACCGCAAATTTATGCAACGCACTTACCCTATATTCGAAACGCAGATAATACGTGAATATATTACGTAAGAAAATGGCCCCATATCGATTGAATATTTTGTTCTGTTATGCATATATGAACGGTGGTGATAAAAATTTCACCAAAAAATCCAATATACACGGCTTAGGAGAAATCTTCGACGGGTTACCATATTAGGTCCCCCCTTACATCAGATAATCTCTGTCCTCGCGAGGCATAAAATACCGTCAACGAGTAATAACCGCCCGTTTCGGAGGCATTCCCGGAATTCCGGGACACTCTCGCTCCGGAATACTTTAATTGACGCCGGCGATCATGAAAGCTCCTTAACGCAGTTCAAAGCGTCCGAACTAATCGCCCCGAATCGATAGCTGCCACTTATAAAGCCGGATCTGATCTTTCACGAAGAGCTACCATGTAACCTTTTTTTTATATTAATCAGAGGAGATCGTTTTTTTTTCTCGTGGCGCGGGTAATGACGGTTATTATTATACGCCAGAAAGTGGTTTTAATGATGGTCTTGGATGTAGGAATAATTGATTTTCAATGCTGTATACTTACATAATGTAATCATTTTTTTTTTATTTCACTATCAAGATATTTTTGTCTTTTTAAAATATGCAGTACGTTTTGCTTGGCAAGCAATATTATAGACGATTTGAGAAGATAACTGGGGGACTGGAAATCATAACATTATTCGATTTGAAGATTCCTGTAAACATTTGACAAAAATCAAATATAGAGCCAACCAAGTGCTCGCGATGGTGGGTGCCAACCGGTCTTTAGCCCTGGAGCTAGGTCTGTAGGGAAACACTTTTGTATTGATAAATCTATAAAGGGTGGCCTGCCTTGATTTAAACAGGGTAGCGCCGTCCTGCCCAGGGCACAGCTTTTAAGGGGCCCTATGCTAAGCACCCCTCACCTCGCTCATTAAAATTTTATTCCTGTGACTATATCCCGCCAAACGTAGCATGCCGAAATTCGAATGAATTAGAACCAATCAGATTCTATATAACTTCTGTTTTCGGGAAACATATCATGTAGAGTTCGAATGCGGCTTTGTGATTGGTTCTCTACTCGCATTATGTTTCAGCACATGATTGGTTTAAAGAAAAACAATGTTAAATGTCAAACGTCAGTTTGCGGGTAGAACGCTATTAAAATTAGTGAAAACTCCGCATTGGAAGTGTTTCTCTTGAAGTAATTCAAGAAAAAGGGAAAGAGGCCCAACCAAAAAGTTTGAGCGGAGTCACTAACATGACCTGTACTCGGGAAATCATTTCTACAATATTGGAAACTAGGACGGTACGTACTGTAAAGAAAATGTAAAGTCCATATGGAATACCAGTGCTAAGTTAGTGCAAGAGAAGTACGTTTCTGATTTTCAAATTTTGTTTGATCCGTTTAAAAATGTAAAATTCAAACCGGCACTACACGCCCGCGATGACAGTAAATGTCATTCTATTTTGTTGTAATATTTTTGTTGGGATATAGTCTGATAAATTGCTCTCGTGCGTTTTAAATTATCGCAAGTTTCCACTCTTTCAACAAACTCAGTCGCATTGTTTTAGGTAACAGCCCCTCGCCCTTCCGGGCTCGGGACTGTTGCCAAACAATACGACTTTGTTTGTCGAAATCGCACAAACTTGTTACCGATAATTTCCAATGCACTTGTGCAATTACTGTTGAATACGCAGGGATGCCAGTAAAAAAACAGAAAGCGGCAAGGTATGTGAATAAATTGGCATAGATGAGCATCAAAAGTAACACTAACACATGCACGCTTTCGTATATACGTATGTGTGTGGGTATATTATTATATGCCATGGTGAAGATAAATAAAGTTTGTCCACTTGCAACCTTGTATATACCTTTTTATCCACTTGCAAATTTTTTTTTACCTTTTTATCCCCCTACATTCAAAATTATCGTTAAAAACACTCCACTTATAATATCCTATTTAAACAATTACAATTTATTATAGTAAGTGCGTTTTTAAAAGCTGTACAAATATCGACAATAGTTCCTGGACACACAACTGTATTTCATATTCGTCATATTCCATTCCATCTACACCCAATTGAACTGAGTTTATTTTTACCACAAATAATAAGATACATTTTTCTGTTTAACTTACTTATAAATTACCAGATAATAACGGTCTCAGCCATCTCGAACAATAAGTCGATGGAAGACAGATTCTACTTCTTTGGTAAAATATTAACTAAAACATCTAAAACATGATGAATAATGATGGAGTGTAAAATATTCAAGTAGAATTTTTATTGTATAGTTCGAATTATTACCCATTCGTGTTTGTGAAGTTTGTAACATTCCGGGTAACCATTAACCATTTTCCTCCACGTAAATCGCCGGGACCCGATAATAACGGATTCCACGAAGCGCCTCGCCGGCACACAATCACAATAATAATAAATCGAGAAATTAAAATGCGATAACGATAGGGCACACGTCCGGAATACCAACAATATGTAATGTGTTTTGTGTTTGTGTGCCTGTATGTTTGCGTTTAACAATTAAATTGCCGCGCCACGAACCATCGTCGTGACGAATACATCCTCGGGCATCTCCTAGGGCCGATGGGGTGGGAATTGTGCGTGGGATTAATGGCCGCCGCACGATTAAACTGTGCAATTTAAATTTTCAAGACGTGAGGGAGCCACGAGGGTTGTTACTATTTAATTTCCGCCTTTTGCTCCGTCCACGATGTGATCTAATGCGAATTTAAATGCAGGGCAGTAAAATTTACTGCGAATTTACCATCAACACAAATACTAAACTCTTAGAGTGATTCATTTTTTATAAGGGGTACCGGCTTGAATAAGCCATCAACTCGTTAAAAGTCCGATTTTATTACACATGGATACAGTGGCGTCCCCGCATTTTTTGCCCCTCCCCCTTCAGGTGCGTTTAGTATGTATCTATTACCTTCTACTCTGAACCATGAGATTATTGATAAACAGGACAGCTCGTGAACGCTGTTGCCATTTCTTTTAAATGGCTCCTGATGGCGTATGAGGCATGGTAGAACATTTTTTCATGGACTTTTTCTATTCAGAATTTTAGGAAGAACATCGCCACGTAGATTATCCGCCAATTTATACACACCCGATATTAGAATTTGGCTTGCCTTCTCGTTGTCCCCCCTTCCCCTAGGCATCTGACACAGATCTCCAGTGAACTGAGTCAGGTTCAGAAATCCTCCTTCGTCCCGTTTGGAGACGCTTAGCTGGCAAAGATAGTGAACCCGCCATTGTCACCAAGACAATTCCCTTGCAAGGACTGCCAGATTTTGTGCGGTGACGGTCCTCGCATGGTCCCTTGACAGGCTGCCGACCCTGTATCACAGGCCACCCATCCGGGAATCGTCGACTCGATGGTGAGAACTATACGAGTATCCTGTTCTCTCGCTGTGACATCGAGAAGGTCTTGAGCAGCGTGACTCCAGTTCAGGTTGACCTGGATGTACTTTAGCGTCCCTTGTTCCCCCTTCCCCTAGGCATCTGACGTAGATCTCCAGTGAATTGAGTCAGGTATAGAACTCCTCCATCGTCTCGTTTGGAGACGCTTTGCAGGCAAAGATTGTGAGCCCGCCATTGTCACCAAGATGATTCCCTTGCAAAGACTGCCAGATTTAGTATGGTGGCGGTCCATGCATAGTGCCTTGACAGGCTGCCGACCCTGTATCACAGGCCATCCATCCGGGAATCGTGAACTCAATGACAAGAACTTTACGAGCATCCTGTTCCCTCGCTGTGACATCGAGAAGGTCTTAGGCAGTGTGACTTCAGTTCAGGTTGACCTGGATGAACTTTAGCGTCCCTTGTTCCCCCTTCCCCTAGGCATCTGACGTAGTTCTTTAGTGAACTGAGTCAGGTTTAGAAATCCTCCATCGTCCAGTTTGGAGACGCTTTGCAGACAAAGATAGTGAGCCCGCCATTGTCACCAAGATGATTCCCTTGCAAAGACTGCTAGATTTCGTGTGGTGACGATCTTCGCATAGTGCATTGACAGGCTGCCGACCCTGTGTCACAGACCACCCATCCGGGAATTGTCGACTCGATGGTGAGAACTATACGAGCATCCTGTTCCCTCGCTGTGATATCGAGAAGATCTTGGGTAGCGTGACTCCAGTTCAGGTTGACCTGGATGAACTTTAGCGTCCCTTGTTCCCCCTTCCCCTAGGCATCTGACGAAGATCTCCAGTGAACTGTGTCAGGTTTAGAACTTCTCCATCGTCCCGTTTGGAGACGCTTATCAGGCAAAGATAGTGAGCCCGCCATTATCACCAAGATGATTCGCTTGCAAAGACTGCCAGATTTCATGTGGTGATGGTCCTCGCATAGTGCCTTGGCAGGCTGCCGACCCTGTACTACAGGCCACCCATCAGGGAATCGTCGACTCGATGATGAGAACTATACGAGCATCCTGTTCCCTCGCTGTGACATCGAGAAGGTCTTGGGCAGCGTGACTCCAGTTCAGGTGGCCTGGATGAGCTTTACCATCCCTTGTGGTATATGCATATTCGTCCTAAGTGGCATCTCCTGAACCATCATGCCCTGATGACGTGACCATGTTGTTTACCCTAGGTCCTTGGGGCTTCCTGAACAGGGCGGCGTTCGTAATCTCCATCACTAATGCCTCAGCCACACTATGCTCCTCGCGCTGTCGCGATGTTGTCCTCTCTGCCTACACACTGCTCTACTCGCGCAATTAATCGCAGCGCTCCGCATTGAGTCGTACGCGTTCATATTGCCAGTCCTTTGACTCGCGCCCAAAAACCGACAAAACTGGGAGCAGTGGGAATGACGAGGAGCATTATGTGCTGCATGTCGAGTAATGTTGCCACACTACGTCTCTGCCTCATTTCCTCGCTACTTCCCATGCCACTCGACGAGTGTGTGGCAGGGGTATAAGGGGTATAAAGGAATGGACTGCCTACTGCCTGCCGTCACAGCTTCCAGCTTTTTTCCCCATGTCCCTCTCCAGATGACATTTCTGTCCGCACCTGCTGCATGTGTTCTTACAGTCATGCCTTTGCAAGGTCGAATCTCCCACACCTCCAGCATCACTGCGGCTTCATCTTTTCTGAACATTGCTTAGCCTTTTCTTAGCAATTATAACTTCGCCAGAAATCTCTACGATGGCTATCCGAAGATCCGAGCAGTACGCTCCTCGGGCTGCTTCCCGTGGATCCCCGTGCACGTTACAATCTCCTCCGTTGTGTCATCCTTCAGTCCTTTATTTCCACTACCGCCTTACCACTAGTGGTTACCTTGGCCTTTCCCTCCCCTAATAACCTACCACACCCTATAGTAGGGTTTAAAGCCTTAAGGAAATGCGGAGTTTTGCACCCCATGTATGACACTACATGGATAGTTGACTCGTAACTAGCGCGCTAGTGTACTTAATGGTCAAAATGGAATAGTAATCTTTGCTATGAACTAGTTTACTAGATGTAATTAATCCAAAAGGATATCTTAGTAAACTAGCGTACCTGTAGATAGTAGAAATAGAAGATTTAAACCTGATTTGACTCTTAAAACTGAGTTTTTAGAAAGATAAAGTTTTATTGTAATAAAACAAATTTTAAACTGTGCTAACCATTCTTTGTTTAATTTTTAATTGCATATACAAGGTGTCCCAAATTGAGTACATTATTAATGAAAGAGATTCGGTTAGATAGAAAAAGTCGTGCAGTGTTATATGTTTTCCCAGAAAGTTTGAAGGGTTTTAAGAAAAAAAAAACATTTTTTTAGAGATTTAATCTAGATCAACGGAAATCAATCTAGAAATGATATAAAAGAATTATGCATTTTAAAGTCATTTGGTCTGAAGATTCAAACTTAAAACTGTTTTTAAAATAAAATTAAAAATGGCGGTTAGCTACATACAGGCACTTACTTTCTTAATTGAAATAAACACTGTATTTAATTTTGTATGAATAATATAATATTATAATTAGAAACAAAAAATGACGATTTTCAGTTTTGTCTTAATATCTATGATTTTTTATTAATTATGAATTTTATTATAACCCGAAGAGTTCAATATATATGGTGTTTCAGACCACTCGTACACCCCAAATATCTCCTGAAATACGAATCAGATTGAGATATGTTAAATATGTTAAACAATGTTTTTTGAGCCCTATCATGTAGTGTGAAATGTGAACCCCCCCTCCGCCCTGGGTCGGGAGAGGGTAACTTTGAAATCTTAAATGGGACCCCTATTTTTTATTGCGTATTTGGATTCTATGCTAAAAAAAAATAGGTTTTTATCCGAAAAAAAAATTTCGATGAGCGACAGATGGTGCTATATTCGTCAAAATAAGGCGTTGATTGAAGTCATTCATAATTTTATGTCAGAAATAAGCAAATAAAGAAATTCTTTGTAAAAGAAAAATCGTAGAAACGAATAAAAATCAATTTGATTATCAAATTCCATTCTATTCTTTTCTATTGTGGTAAAGTATGAATGTTTGTAACGACAAAAAGGATTCTTTTAATTAAAAAAAAAATTTTTTTTTGGTAATCGAAAATTTTTTTTCGAATAAAAACCTAATATGTTTTAGAGTAGAAGCCAAATCTGCAATAAAAAATAGGGGTACCTATTTAAGATTTCAAAGTTTAAATTTCACACCACATAATAGAGTTAAATAGATATTTGGGGTGAACGGGTGGTCTGAAAAACCCGGTATACGTTTGATAAGCCCCTGGCTCTCCACCAAACGGATGAACTTCCCTCCACACCCCTCGAAGAGCGCGGGAATGTCTGACAATTTCTGACAATTTTTGTAAAAAAATATGTGTGTCTGGCTTTGTGTCTGTCTGTCTGTCATATTTAGTTTCTACTTTTTATCGTACAAACTACGGGAAAATAAAAAAAAAAAAATTTCCATTTTCAAACAGGCGTTTCGTCGATTCCGACAATTTTTGTGAAAAAAAAGTGTCTGTGTGTATGCCTCTGTGTCTGTCTATCTGTCATATCTATTTTTTATTTTCTCCTTACAAACTAAGGGAAAAATTTTGATCGTTACAAATTTCCAAATATTTTTTTTTTGTGGAAATATCTATATCGTCGATTCAGACAATTTTTGTAGAAAATGTGGGTGTTTGCCTTTATGTGCGTCTGTCTGTCATTTTTATTTTCTACTTTCTTCGTACAAACCACGGGGAAGTATTGTGATCGTAAATAATTTCCATTTTTCTTGCGGAAATCGCCATTTCGTTGTTTCCGGCAATTTTTGTGAAAAAAATGTGTCTGTGTGACTGCCTTTGTGTTTGTGTGACTGCCTTTGTGTCTGTCTGTCATATCTATTTTTACTTTCTCCTTCAAACTAAGGGATAATATTGTGATTGTAAAAAACTTCCAAATATTTTTTTTGCGAAATTATCCATTTCGTCGATTCCGACAATTTTTGTAAAAAAAGTGTGAGTCTGGCTTTGTATACGTCTATCTGTCATATTTATTTTTTACTTTCTTCATACTAACTACGGGAAAGTATTGTGATCGTAAAAGAAAATCCAAACATTTTTTTTTGTGGCAAAATCTGTTTTTGTCGATTCCGACAATTTTTGTAAAAATGTCTGCATGTCTGTCATATTTATTTTTTACTTTCTCCGTGCAAACTACGAGAAAGTATGGTGATCGAAAAGAATTTCCAAACATTTTTTTTGCGGAAATATTCATTTCGTCGATTTCAACAATTTTTGTTAAAAAAAGTCTGTGTGAGTATCTGCCTTTGTGTCTATCTATCTGTCATTTTTATGTTTTACTTTCTCCGTACAAACTTTTTTCAAATTCCTTATTTGTTCTGTTTTGCTAATTTAACTAGGAGGAGATCTTTCCTCTAAAATGATCAGGGAAGATAATATTCCAATATAAAAAATTTACATTGAAAATCCTATGTTCCGTTTTGTTCATCTACGACCCTGTATACATATACACATCATAAATACAAGATATTTAATAAAATATAAAGTCGATTTTTTCAACGATATTACACTTCAGCAATAAAAATAATCCTACACTGAGGAATGCAAGTGAATGCAGCTAATTGTTGTTTATCACGTTAAAGGACACTATAACAAATAGTTTTATTGCTACAGGAACACAGGCATATACAGGCAAAAAAATATTTTCAGGAATGTTTACAATGCATCTACCTATTTTTAAGGCAAATTCATATAATTGCTAACAAAAATTTTATATGCATATTAAATGTAGTAACCATTAATTTACCTTCAGGAATATCCATACTAACAAGGAGAAAAAATCCCAGCACATAAAGATTAGTATTTATAGTGAAAAACCGACGCCAAATTTTCACCTCGTCCGAACGTCTCCCACGCGTTTATCAAAGTAACAATTTTGAACGCGAATTACGAGGCATTTTGAAGCAGATACAATCATATTCTTCCAGTGTGGCATCCCGTGGAGCCCTCTGGACACGACTATATTGTACTAAACTCAAAATATTAACTTTTATTTTTCGACTTTTGGCCAGCTTTTTCGAATTTTGAACCACTGTACCGATAAATGTGCGATGACTCGTTTACAACTGTGTTAAGCAATTTTTGCCGATGCGTGCCGTCCGTCCGATTCCGCGCGTAGCTTTACACGTCTTTCGATAATTGCAAATGTTTTATGATTTGGCACTTAATGATTTGAATACCTTTCAATGTAGTCTGAAACGCATTTGTGACAATTTCTTTTAAAGCCCCTAAACATATCCGTTTGTCGGTGCAAGTGTATTGTACGGCTATAATTGGTAACAATTACTACTAAGATATTGCAGTTAATCTACAACTTTAACTATTGAGAAGTGCTGTTGTAAAAAAATATACTTTTTGGCAGACGAGAAACTAATTGTAAGTGAAATAAAATAATTTTTTCAGTTCAAGATATTTCATCGATAGACGAATTAAACTCGTATACATTATGTTTAAAATAATTTCGCTTAGAATACTGGCGAAACCAAACCCATTTCAGTGGTGTTAACCGCCTCATTTTGATCTCAAGAATCCGTGGTCAAGAAATGTTCATCGAATTTAAAGACCCTCTTCCGAGGTTGTCCATTTTAACGTTTCTAATTTTTGTATACATGATTCACTGTCATAAGTCTCTTATTTGTGGTTGCGATATAATAGAGCAAACTTTTTTACTTGAGTAAATTTAATTTTAATGTGGGGTAAACAGGAGTACACTGTTATTTGAAGAATGCAAACACCCTTAGGTGCTCTTATTTATAAGTCGATCAATATAATCCTTACCGGTCGTTCCTTTGAGTGCCGTTGTATCAGATTTGTGGTCGCATTTATAATGTAGATTCTAAGATTACGTTGGTAAAACGAAATTCAAAGCGCTTTTGAAAGCGTCGATTCGTTTTTTTCCTCTTGTTGTGTTGATGCCACCTAGAAAGAGGATTAGCAGCGGTGCTCGTTGCAGTGTGCTAATAGGATGTCGGGCAAGAATTAAAAAGGTACGGATGAGCGGCTTTCGGCTGTGGCGGCTCCTCAGTTTGGTTTTCTGGATGGAAGGAGCGGGGACCAATTTGCGTACCATTCATCTCCAGCTGCTCGGAAATTTTAATAAGGCGAAAAAAAGAACGCACATCCATTAACGTGGTGGTTGAAAAGAGGGCACTTCACGCCGTCGCCGGGGGCGCACAATGGGAAAATTAGAAAAGGGTCGCGGGATGGCTAATCAACGCCACGGGGCGCGTCATGCTGTTGTAAATAAAATGTAATTTGCCAATAACGAACGCATCGCAGCCAGGGGCTGTAATAATATATATGGGAAATTAGTACGTATAATAACCATGGTTACACCGCGCACGGTATAATGTGATGCATTATAGAGGCGAATTTGTCTGCATGCGCTTACCGATTAATCAAAACATTGACAGACTTTGATGATGGAATGAAAATATGATGATATGACCGCGATTAATTATCTCACATCAAAGCTGCATACGTCCGCGTGTTTTTGACATGCGACCACTACTGCGATTGCAATGAAATCAACGCGTCAATAAACTGCATTTAAATAATTGAATTTATTAATTTAGAAATATATTATGCATGGAAAATAATAAAACGGATCGCGATCCCGCAAATAGATCCGACCGTTCACATCCAGGACTCGCACATCAATCACCCGGCCCTGGAAAATAACCCGCGATCAATCTACCCTTCTAACCCTTTTGTTAAGCGCATAAACTTATGCACGTAACGGAAAACCGTTGCTCCATAAAACAACCAAATCACTCAAACACCAAAGGCAACGGATAAATAATCAACAAAAACTCCCATGAATCAACTCAAATTATTCACTTGACTAAGCACAAATCCTTCTTCCATAAGGAGATATTTGAGATAATATATTATTTTGTGATAAGCAGTGGCGGCTCGTGCAACATGTTGATGGTAGAGCCACTTTCACAATTTATTAGATCGGATGATACTGGCATTTGAAACGTCAAAATTATGAAAGATGGAAATGATAAATTTTACAAATCAATCACACACGTTAAAAATCTAAAGTATAGACCAATAAAAAATACGCTCTTCATTAAAGAAAAAAATAAAAAATATACGCCCAAAAGATCGAAAATTTAGACAAATTTCGAAAATTCGCGGTTAAAAAAATGCAGAAAATTTCAACAAAAAAATTTAAAAAAAATTGGAACGAAGAAATGAAAAATACAGGCCATGGATCTAAAATATAGGCCAAAAAATAAAAAATGCTGGTCTAAAAATAAATAATTCAAACCAAAAAAATTGAAAAATCAAGGAAAACGAAAATAATTCCCTTTAGCTCAAAATAAGTTGCCGACCAGAAACTCGAAAACCTCAGTTCCTGGAAGTCCCACAACAAAATTTTATGCACAAATAGTGTTCAGAATGGTCTCAGCCTAAATTTAATCGATTTTAGTCAAAAAGTAACCCAAAAGTAAAAAAAATCGCCCATAAAAAATTATAATTTAAGTTAAAAAATCTAAAATCATGGGCAAGAAATCAAAAACCATCAAAAAAACTTGAAAATATCGGCAAAAAAATAAAAAAAGTCGCGTATACAAATCAATCATTTAGGTTAAAAAAATCTAAAATATATGATAAAAAATTCCAAACTTCGACCAAACTTCGATCGACAATTTTAACAAACAAATCTAGAATTTAGAAAAAAAAAATAAAGCTAAAAGATTAAAAATTTAGACCAAAACATCAAAATCCGGGCTTAACAATAAAAAATGAAAACAAGAAGATTAAAAATGCAAGTACGAAAATTGCCATTTTCAGCACTCATAGAAAAAAACTTAAAATTTGATCTGTAGCAAAGGAAATTTGCACACGACAATTCGAAAAATTAAAAAAAATATTACTTGAAGGTTTCGCTTCAAATAAACTTCAATTATTCAAAAATAGTCTACCTTTAATTTCCAGGAAAACAACGACATACTCCTGCAGAAAACGAATAAACTCAAAATTTGCTCTGTAGTGAAGGAAATTTGCACTCAATGTTTTTAAAAATTGTAAAAAATTAATCACTTGTAGAATCAGCTCCAAAATTACTAAAACTATGCAGAAAGAGTGAACTTTTTATTACTTGTAAAAATAATTGCAATACTGAAAACAACAGGAATTGACTCAAAACTACACTGGAGGGAACGGAAATTGCACAAAAATCGTAAAAAATAATTACATACAGAATTAGCTCTTAATTAAGGTAAAACCCTAAAATATAAGCACAAAAAATCGAAAACTTAGATAAATATCAAAAATTCGCGGTTAAAAAAATGCAGATCAAAAATCCGAAAATTTCAACAAAAAAAAAATCAAAAAGATTAACCAAAATAAAGATTTGAAACGAAGAAATGAAAAATACAGGTCTATTATCTACAATATAGGCCAAAAAAATCAAAAATGCTGGTCTAAAAATAAAAAAATTCAAACCAAAAAATTGAAAAATCAAGGAAAACTGAATTAATTTGCAATTTTCAGCTCCTTAAATAACTCTTCAGCTCAAAATTAGTTGCCGACCAGAAACTGCAATCATTTACGTTAAAGAATCTAAAATACAGGATACAAAATTAAAGTCTTAAAATTTCGATCCTAAAAATCAAAATTGCGGACAAAAAAATTAACAAAAAAATCGATAATTTAGAATAAATTTATTTTATTTTGAAGTTTGTAAAGACACATTATTCAAAATTAGTCTGTCAAAATTTCAACCATCTGTTGCAATAAATGTGGAATTCCCATGCAAATTTCAAAATTTGCTTTTAAGTGCAACCATTTTTGTTGTGGTAAACTTGCGATTATTTTCTTTGTAAATTTGTAAAGACACATTACTCCGAATTAGTTTGTCAAAATTTCAACCATCTGAAGCAATAAATGAAGAATTGCCATGTGAATTTCTAAAAAATCCGCTTTTTTTGTTATCAAAATTTGCTTTTCTAGTGCAACCATTTTTGTTGTGGTAAACTTGTGATTATATTTTGAAGAAATTTATAAAGGGACATTATTCAAAATTGGTCTGAAAATTTCAACCATTTGTCGAAAGAAATGTGTAATTCTCAAGTGAATTTCTGAAAAATTTGCCTTTTAGTGAAACCATTTTTGTTGTGATAAACTTGCGATGATTTTCTTTGAAAATTTGTAAAGACGCATTATTCAGAATTAATCAGTCAAAGTTTAAGCCATTTGTTAAAATAAATGTGCAATACTTGTATTTTGAAAAATGCGCCTTTTTGGTCATCAAAATTTTTTTTTTCGTCAACCGCCGTGAAAGTGACGGCTTTCCGACTTGACACCATTAATCGAAAATTGATAATTCCCGTACACCGAGAGGTTGCTAGGCTACGATGAAATAACAGTCCGGGAAAATTTTTGTCGGACAGTAGATGTAGCGATTGACGAAAAAATAGTATGTGCGTTACGTAGGAAAAATGCATTCCCGGACTACTGCGATTGTTGGACTTCACTTTTCCCACTAGACACACAATCTACTATTGCAACCATTTTTGTTGTGGTAAACTTGCGATTGCTTTCTTTGGAAATTTGTAAAAACACATTATTCAGAAATAGTCTGTTAAAATTTTAACCATCTGTTGAAATTACTGTGGAACTTCCACGCGGTGTTACAGGTGTTGTTTAACATTTAAAAAGTTTTTTTTAAGAATCAATTAAACATTATTGCTGAGCTTGATACTACAGGTAGTGTCATGGCTCCGTGGCTCTATATAACGAGCCGCCCCTGGTGATAAGTAAGAATTCCTGCGCCTTTACTATACCATATGTATGTGACCGTGCAGTCACCTAATCTGACCTAAGTTACAACAAGCGTTGTCGCGCCGATTGGTATTTTTTTGGCTCAAAATAAGACGGGCGCTATCGCGTCGCTTGGGCCTCTTCGCAATCGATAAAAACAAGTGCTAATTGGCGTTTTTCGACCATGTTTTTCCAATGACCGCTGGCACTCAAGGGGTTAAGGGGCAGAAAAGAAGTTGCTTCAAAAAGTTTTTTTTTTTAATATGTAATCTTTGTAAGACCAAAAGTTACCTATTTTTAAATGTTATTTATTTTCTATATTCCGTATAACAATATCAATAAGGTAGGCAATTTCGATATTGAATGGATAAAAGCGTAAAATGCGTTCAGATAAATTACCAACAAAACGGGCGGAAAAATAAAGATGACTATTTAAGAAGAGTGACGAATAAGGATACAATCCTTACAAAGGAGATTGATTGCAATTTCTAAATAGATAATTAATATTGAATTCTATATGGTTATAATAATGCCCACCAGTAAAGTCATCTTTATGTTGAATGCATAACTTAAAAGGATCAAGGAAGTGTTTGGTTTATTACTAAACAGCCGGCTATCTATTACTTGACGTAAAGAAGGGAATGCCTTACCAAATCAGCGATATGCAGTAGAGAAGCGATTAAGTCTTACTGATTTAGCGATAGTTGGAATAGCCGGCGTGTCTCTGCGTGCACATGAAGAGGAGATGAAATTTTAATTGATGCGTCTGGTCGACTCCTTTTTCGTATTTCCTACACGGCGACGTGTCCGCTGAATTATGGATCGTGTCGGGATGTTTTCATCGGACATTAAAGCATCTGTCTGGTCGTAATTAGTCGGACGAGGATGCTAAAGGCGAGTGCTAAGTGATGACTGAGCTGAATGTCCCATTAGACCGTCGACGTGTAATTTCCTTGCGGATGGTCGTTTTAATGAAGCTTCGCTAGGTGAGAACAGTTCCAGTTTTCTCCGAATTTCAACAAGAGTTGCAATTAGTGGGAAACGGCAAAGGGGTTTGGTTTGGTTGTATTATCCTTTAGGGGCGGCCGGTGGAGGTTATCCGTCGAGACCGCAGACATCCTCGCTTCGTGCTGATGGTTTGGAGAATATTTAAATCAGTTTTGAAATAAATTTAAAAACTATTGTTATCCTGCCCAACAAGGAGAATTAATTATATCAAGAAGTCTTTTATGCATATTCAGTTTTCAACTTATATTTATTAATTTTTTTTGGAACTAGTCACTTTAATTCCACATTTTGTTTAAATTTAAAACATATATGTGATATGGACTGAATGAAACCACCTACTGCGCGAATTACCTTAGCTGTCACCACCTATTGAACACTCGAGTATTGAACGCTCCGCCGAACAATTAATTTCATTACAATTGTGAATAAAGGCGAGAGATACAATAATTTTCATACGAGCTTTCAATATACGTTTTTTTTTCGTTATAAGATACCTGAATCACCGAGCAGCATGCGGCAACACAGTTAGCACCTCTTAAACTATCGTCATGAATTGAGCATGTTCCTTCGTGCCGTGGCGTTCTTCCACGCCCAGGTCTTTGGTATGGAAGATATGATATCCGCAGTTATATATAATTGATAAATTCAATAATTCATACGTGTTCAGACTGGCATGTGGCGTGCAAGTGCTGGAATTTAATGTGCAGGATTCCGCGGGCATCCTTAGAGCATGTAAGCCGATTGTGCACGACATAAATTTACATTCGGTAACAATCTGTTGCTGGAGGCGGTCGCATTTCGCGAAAGGGCCACACATACACGAATCGACGTTGATTTTTTTTTCCTTTTCTGAGCGCCGCCGTTCGCGTCGCATAAACGAAACAATAAAATAATCATGAACGAGGGGAGCGTGTGTGCCCGAGTACTTTCCCGACGTGGGGAGATTAATAACAGAAACGCGACTTAAGCCATAAAGAACTTTCTTTATATCGGTTAACTAATAAAAGTCCTAATATAACTCCATTTGTGCCGGCTGATTTACGAGCCGTAATTGCATGTGCCGCCGCAATTCATGGGCCTGTCGCTGGATACCCGATTATAACTTAGCCGGTGCGTGAGCAAAATAAAATACATGCATCACAATATTTCATTTTATATGTGCCATTGTAAAGTAATCGCGATCGTACGTATCGGTTCGCACAAAAGCCCTACGTCGCCGTTACTTATATAAATAATTACTTCAAATAAAAAAAATGACTCGCCTTGAATTTATAACCGTGTTATTATATTGTCAGGTTAATGCGGTCAGATTTTGGGAATTTGCTGAAATTACAGGGCTGGGTTGTGTAATGGGTGTAATCTTGGACAAAATTGCGTCTTCCTCCGGGCGATTTATTGCGTCGCTGCAATTTCGGAGACGTGCCTAATGCGCTGGCTAGTTCCGGTCTTGGTAATTTCAACCCTACACAACGCCGGCGGCTTCGAAGTAGAGGCGCCTTATTTCTGTTGCTGAGTCAGCAGTTATGCATTAGTAGCTCAGGTGTCCTGGCAGTGTGTCCACTGACACTAACGATACAAAGAAACGCCAAGGCATGAACTAGGAAACGTCTAAGAACTGTTCATCCTTAATTTTTGAAAGAAAACGCTCCCACGTCCTTACAAAGAAGTACACCGCTTAATTTAGCCTTTAAACACAGATGTCGCTCTAATAACCAGTTTTAACTCAGTATAATAAAATAGTTACTTTTCACTAATATTTTGAAATATTTGCCATTTTCTAATATGTTGAAGGAGATCATTAATTATCATGACATTTTTTTAAAGTCAATAATGTTGTCACACGATCTCAAACGAATTCTCCAGCGACTATGTTATCAAGTATTACCCAAATAAGGTTTGACTTTTATTTAAAAATTAAAAAAAAAATGTTTTCTTTTAATAAACTTATTTAATGTATCAAATGTTCAAAATGAGCACCGTTTCTCTCTTGACAAAAAGCCAATTGGTGATAAAAACACATCCCTTATATTTTGAAACATTTCTAATGGAATTTGAACATTTGTTACATTAAATAAGTTTAAAAAAAATTCAATTTCTGAAATAAAAAAACAAAACAAACAAAATATTTTTACATAGTCGTAAAGAGAATAAAAAGGGCTACAAATTTAGTGAAATAAAAAAAAATGGTTTCTATTTTTAAAAAATGTCTATGACGTCATACGTGAAAGACTAGTGACGTCATACTATTTTTGAAGACACTAAAAAGTGAGCAATAAAAAACAAAAATCGACGTGTCCGAGGATTTTTCTCTGGAACTTCCCATTTCATAAATACCGAATTTGTTCCACCCTGTATTGTATAACAAGAATGGATATGATACCCATATCGTTTTCTGCATGACGCCGAAGGCGAGTGACCGAAATGCCTAGTGCGACATGGGCATCTGATAATAATAATAATAAACTGTATTAGATTTAATAATTTTAGTTAAGTAGAACGTACAATTGCAAAAATTACATTGACTTAGGTTACTAAATTTTTAGTTTCTCCGTTACGAAGTACGCTAAAGTATTGTGATCGTGGAAAAAAATCAAATTTTTTATCGGAAATATCCATTCTGAGGTCCCTAACTACTCACTTTTATTTGTTCCCAAGAATTAAAAAAAGGCAAAGAATTCAGGGTGCTCCATTAAAAAAAACATAACTTTGGTGTGGATCTTATTTATGAGACACCCTGTACAAAGTAATCATTTTTAATTGTGTATACAACGATCCTACGTCTACCCATTTCAAAAGAATAACACAAAATTACATAGTTTTCCATAAAATGATCGCGTCGTATGGGGGCCCCACCCTGTATATTTCTGAAAAATAAGTATGACCTGCACTAAATGGGCGTAGAAATTAAATAGGATCGCAAGGGGCTAAGACGCATAAAGCAATACAAAATTACAATAATTTTAATTTTGGGTTCGTCGCTTATGCAGTACAACATATAATTTAACATGGAGATTTCAACAGGTGTTAAAAACTAAGTGACAGATTTAAGTTTTATTACATCTATACTACTTTTATAAATTGGCTTATAGACAATTAAGGATAAACTCTAACATCCACTTTTTAAAATTTAACCAGTCTTTTCAACAAAAGTTGTCCAAAGGAACTTATATTTCAAATTTGGATTTTTAACTAAAAAAAAATCCTTAAAAATATGTAGGACCTACACGAATGTATGTAGAAATTAAATAGGACCGCAAACGGCAAAGACGCATAAAGCAATAAAAAAATGCAATAATTTTAATTTTGGGTTCGTCGCTTATGCAGTTCATCGTATAATTTAACATGGAGATTTCAACAGCTGTTAAAAACTAAGTGGCAGATCTAAGTCTCATATACTCTGGCCGCGCTATGAAGGCGTCTGAGAAGATAAGGAAGGGTCGGAAGTGTTTCTTAAAAGGTTACAGATAACTTTGGAGATAAATGTGCATGCAAGCCAACATCTCGTTTTCGCTTATTGAGAACCTCAGGCATTTGAGACGCATAACAGGCACATGAGGACTGTCCAACTTGATCATCTCAAATGCCTTCATAGCGCGGCCAGATTTTACACATCATATCACATCTATACTACTTTTATAAGTTGGCCTAGATTATGTTTTATTTTTAGAAAATATAGGGTAACCACTAACATCCGTTCTTTTAAATTTGACCAATCTTTTCCACTTGTATTTTCTAAAAGAACTTATATTTGAAATTGTGTTTTTGAGTACAATGTATACTCAGTGTTTCAGAGCTTTAGGAACGGTCGATCACGTGCCTATTTATCAAAATTTTGAAAAATGTTTTATATAAAAGTTATGCAGAATAGTGAGCTGGACGCCCTAAAAATTTTTAAATTTATACAGAGTGTCTCATAACAAAGTTACAGACCAAACTTATGTTTTTTTTTTTAAATAGAACACGCTGTATATTTTAGCATTTTTGGATTCCTTGTTTTTCGTGCCAAATTCCTCTTTTCGTTTCTGCTATCCTAATATGAAATCCGAAATATTTTGATTGAAAATTTTCATCAAAAATGTGAAATTATTTTCGTGTCAAATTACTCTTTTCGTTTCTGCTATCCTAATACGAAATCCAAAAAAAATTGAGTGAACATTTTCATCAAAAATGCGAATCTATTTACCTGCCAAATTACTCTTTTCGTTCCTGCGAAATCCGAAAAATTTTGAGTGAAAATTTTCATCAAAAATGCGAATCTATTTACGTGCCAAATTACTCTTTTCGTTTCTGCGAAGTCCGAAAAATTTTGAGTGAAAATTTTCATCAAAAATGTGAAATTATTTTCGTGCCAAATTACTCTTTTCGTTTCTGCTATCCTGATACGAAATACGAAAAATTTTGAGTGAAAATTTTCATCAAAAATGAGAAATTATTTACGTGCCAAATTACTCTTTTCGTTTCTGCTATCCTAATACGAAATCCGAAAAATTTTGAGTAAAAATTTTCATCAAAAATGCGAAATTATTTACGGGCCAAATTACTCTTTTTGTTTCTACTATCCTAATACGAAATCCGAAATGTTTTGAGTAAAAATTATCATCAAAAATGCGAAATTATTTACGTGCCAAATTACTCTTTTCGTTTCTGCTATCCTAATAAGAAATCCGAAATATTGTGAGTAAAAATTTTCATCAAAAATGCAAAATTATTTACGTGCCAAAATGCTCTTTTCGTTTCTGCTATCCTAATACGAAATCCGAAAAATTTTGATCGAAAATTTTTAACAAAAATACGAAATTATTTTCATGACAAATTACTCTTTTCGTTTCTGCTATCCTGATAGGAAATCCGAAAAATTTTGAGTGAAAATTTTCATCAAAAATGCGAAATTATTTACGTGCCAAATTGCTCTTTTCGTTTTTGCTATCCTAATACAAAATTCGAAAAATTTTGGTTGAAAATTAATATCAAAAATGCGAAATTATTTTCGTGCCTAATTACTCCTTTCGTTTCTGCTATCCTAATACGAGATCCGAAAAATTTTGAGTCAAAACTTTCATCAAAAACGCGAAATGATTTACGTGCCAAATTACTCTTTTCGTTTCTGCTATCCTAATACGAAATCCGAAAAATTTGGAGCGAAAATTTTAAACAAAAATGCGAAATTATTTACGTGCCAAATTACTCTTTTCGTTTCTGCTATCCTTATACGAAATCCGAAAAATTTTGATTGAAAATTAATATCAAAAATGCGAAATTATTTTCGTGCCAAATTACTCTTTTCGTTTCTGCTATCCTAATACGAAATCCGAAAAATTTTTTGAGTGAAAATTTTCATCAAAAATAAAAAATTATTTTCGTGCCAAATTACTCTTTTCGTTTCTGCTGTCCTAATGCGAAATCCGAAAAATTTTGATTGAAAATTTTCATCAAAAATGCGAAATTATTTTCGTGCCAAATTACTCTTTGAGTTTCTGCCATCCTAATACGAAATCCGAAAAATTTTGAGCGAAAATATTTATCAAAAATGTGAAATTATTTTCGTGCCAAATTACTCCTTTCGTTTCTGCTATCCTAATACGAAATCGGAAAAATTTTGAGTGAAAATTTTCATAAAAATGCGAAATTATTTTCGTGCCAAATTACTCTTTTCGTTTCTGCTATCCTAATATGAAATCCGAAAATTTTTGAGTGAAAATTTTCGTCCCAAATTACTCTTTTCGTTTCTTCTATCCCAATACGAAATCCGAAAAATTTTGATTGAAAATTAATATCAAAAATGCGAAATTATTTTCGTGCCAAATTACTCTTTTCGTTTCTGCTATCCTAATACGAAATCCGAAAAATTTTGAGTGGAAATTTTCATCAAAAATGCGAAATTATTTACGTCCCAAATTACTCTTTTCGTTTCTTCTATCCCAATACGAAATCCGAAAAATTTTGATTGAAAATTAATATCAAAAATGCGAAATTATTTTCGTGCCAAATTACTCTTTTCGTTTCTGCTATCCTAATACGAAATCCGAAAAATTTTGATCGAAAATTTTTAACAAAAATGCGAAATTATTTACGTGTCAAATTACTCTTTTCGTTTCTGCTATCCTAATACGAAATCCGAAAAATTTTGAGTGAAAATTAATATCAAAAATGCGAAATAATTTTCGTGCCAAATTACTCTTTTCGTTTCTGCTATCCTAATACAAAGTCCGAAAAATTTTGAGTGAACGTTTTCATCAAAAATGCGAAATTATTTACGTGCTAAATTACTCTTTCCGTTTCTGCTATCCTGATGTGAAATCCGAAAAATTTTGAGTGAAAATTTTCATCAAAAATGCGAAATTATTTACGTACGAAATTACTCTTTTCGTTTCTGCTATCCTAATACAAAAACCGAAAAATTTTGATTAAAAATTAATATCAAAAATGCGAAATTATTTACGTGCAAAATTACTCTTTCCGTTTCTGCTATCCTAATACAAAAACCGAAAAATTTTGATTGAAAATTAATATCAAAAATGCGAAATTATTTTCGTGCCAAATTACTGTTTTCGTTTCTGCTATCCTAATACGAAATCCGAAATATTTTGTAAGAAAATGTTCAACAAAATGCGAAATTATTTACGTGCCAAATTACTATTTTCGTTTCTGCAATTCTAATACGAAATCCGAAAAATTTTGAGTGATAATTTTCATCCAAAATGCGAAATTATTTTCGTGCCAAATTACTCTTTTCGTTCCTGCTATCCTAAAACGAAATCCGAAAAATTTTGATAGAAAATTAATTTCAAAAACGCGAAATCATTTTCGTGCCAAATTGCTCTTTTCGTTTCTGCTATCCTGATACGAAATCCGAAAAATTTTGAGTAAAAATTTTCATCAAAAATGCGAAATTATTTACTTGCCAAATTACTCTTTTCGTTTCTGCTATCCTAATACGAAATCCGAAAAATTTTGAGTAAAAATTTTCATCAAAAATGCGAAATTATTTACGTGCCAAATTACTCTTTTCGTTTCTGCTATCCTAATACGAAATCCGAAAAATTCTGATTGAAAATTAATATCAAAAATGCGAAATTATTGACAGGCCAAATTACTCCTTTCGTTTCTGCTATCCTAATACGAAATCCGAAAAATTTTGAGTGAAATTTTTTATCAAAAATGCGAAATTATTTTCGTCTCAAATTATTCTTTTCGTTTCTGCTATCCTAATACGAAGTCCGAAAAATTTTGAGTTAAAATTTTCACCAAAAATGCGAAATTATTTTCGTGCCACATTACTCTTTTCGTTTCTGCTATCCTAATACAAAATCCGAAAAATTTAGATTGAAAATTAATATCAAAAATGCGAAAATATTTTCGTGCCAAGGTCAATCTTTTAAATATCATTAACACATCGCGTTAGCCTTTAATTACATGAATAAAGATGAATTCATAATAAGCACTCGCATTTAAAAAATTTCAACATTTATTAATTTCCCGCCGAGTCTTGGGTTTCTCACAGATTTTGACAGTTGGCAGCCATTTTGAATTGAAAATCCCCCATAGTTGAATTTTCCGCCACTAAATTCTTCACATTTTTATGTTGGCAACCAGTTTGTTTTCGAATTTACCGCAGCCCGCAACTTGATGTACAGGGTGCGGCAAAATTATATGATGGTTTTGGCCGCTGTACTGTTGAGCGAGTAGGTGGTGGAGGATGGTGAGGATATCCAAAGAGCCCATACTTGGATATTTTTAGTAGCCATCAGGGGTATGACAAGAGATATGGGAAACAGGGCATAAGAAATCGAGCTTTACGCCGCTAATATTGGATGGTGCCACCATAAAACTTAGATGGATTTCTGTAAATTATGTTTGTTGCTAACACTAGACGGCGCTTTTCCGGTAAAATTTATCTACATGCCGTGTAATTCCCCGTGTTACTTGAAACGTAGATTGTCAAACAGTGCGGAAATCGAGGACGAATAAAACAATCATTTCTTGTGTTAGACTCATAGCACAAAATGTACAAAATATAAGTGTACATCACCCGATTAAACGTTATCAACAAGGTAAATATTGGTAAACAAAATCACCATGTTTTACTGCTTATATTGAGTAAAATAAGTATTATAGAACTTGTCCAAGTAGTTTTATTCACACGAATATTCTCGAAAGGAGAATGCACAAAACTTGTGGAAGTATAATGTTTAATTAATATAAATTGTAAAACAAGTAAAACCAAGTGTTTTTGATTACCAATATTTAACTTATTTTAGTGTAGTGTGGAAGAATATATACACCCACACACACGTATCGGTTGTGTGCATGTGTTCGTGTTAGTTCACGCCGCTATTCACAGATGGCGCTTATCGATTCCAATTTATCAACATGCCTTGTCGCTTCCTGTTATTCCATGGTAGCCATGTAGCAGTGGTCGGGTGAGCATCGTGCGGAAAGTATTCTCTGAAATAACAATCTCATGCAGATTAATTTCACTAGATCGATATCTGGTTGAACTAGTTTTAGCAAATGCAACTGCTAAATTTAAGTTAATATAAAATTTAAATGTACAGAATGTTTTCGATGTAGAGTGGTGAGACTGATCTATTTTCGCCTAGACCGATATACCTTGATTCCTCCTAGTAGTGACACTTCCTAAATATAGATAGCGATCTTATTGGTGCCGGGCTCTGGAATATGTAATCAAATCAATTTTGTTATATTATTAAATGATGTAATAATAGTGACTTATTTAAATTCGACCTCTATAGAATTTGCTTGAAGTTTAAGCGATTCAACTCATGTACTTGCACAGGCGTCAGTGTATTGTTGAGCTTATTAGCGTGCAGACTGGGCTGGTGGTCGTGGCGGACTCATCGGGGCCAAAAGGCCGACAATAATTACTGGCGCTGCCACTCAAACCGCACGCCAACATTATATCGATTAGTCTATTAAACACTTAGTCCCATTTATCAAAGTCAGGATCCGGAGCCGCCATTGCACATAACTCACCCCTAACAAAATCCGGACCCGCAAACTATTACTTACTCTGCCCCGACGTAATGTTTGCGGAGCCTTGACTCCGCAGGGCGTTCTCGAGACGGTTAATTACGGCGCGGCATGCGAAAATAGAGCCTCGGCTAATCAAAGGGAGGCCTTTTTTTTCTAAGGTCGTATATCAATCGGCACCGGCTTGGCCGCGCCGGGTAACATACGAGCGTGGTGAAAAGACCGGTGGAAAGTAAACGCTGTTAATTAGGTGATAGCGGATTGATGGCGGCGGAAATAGGCCAAGTGGTGTCAAGTAGCCGTCGCGGATCTGGTTCTCCGGTTTGCAAACAAGAGCGAATTGTTGGACGGATAAGATGGATGGAAAAAATGGGGTGGCCGCCGCTCACCCCTGGGCGCGTTCTAATCCGCGTTTACAAATACTCGAGATAAATCACCCTAATCCCAGTGGGTCGTCATTATGGGCGAGCGTGTTTATAATGCGTGGCGGATTACATGTTTTATTTGACAAAAGGCCTGTAACACAATCGGGGACCGACGACGGATTTGTGAGCGACGGACGGAACAGCTTGTTGAATGCGGAGTGTCAATGCGCAACACGCTGACAGGAGGACAAAAGAGCGGTTTTCCAGGGTGATGAACTAAGCACCTCGTGTAACCGCATCTCATGCTAGACTTCGCCGAGCCATCTGTCCCCCCGCAATACGAGCCATAACAAGCCAGATCCGCCACCTAACACGCAACCTTTGTTAATGTTCACAATCGTCTACCTCTGCGCGGCTCCTGTGGTGAAGTGAGTAATTTAATATAGGATGATCGACGCTCAAAGGCGACAAAGGGGAGAACGGTCGCAGGACGTCGTCGCGGCGCCGAAAAGACAAACCGTGCGGAAGGAAAACTATTTACGGAACCATCACGCAAAGTGCCCTGGCTTTCCCCAAATTGTGGACACTTAAATATCTCGCCTCTGGTCAATTTTCTCAATGGCCCAATCGGTTACGGTCTTTCAGCCCTGACTAATGCAAACAAAATGATATCGTGCCAATTCTACTAATGTTTAGTTGATAAATTAGATGAAACTATTTCTTCACTAAATCTACAAAGTATCTAATAAGCAGGAGCTATTGATTTGGCAGGGCCGGACCGGGCTGGGCTTTAAATTTGCAGTATAGGATCAGACTCTAAATACTGTTACACCATATCACATGTATCATCATCATTTCCGGCTGCAACTTTAAATATTTTTTCCCACATCACTACAGAAAGTAGGTCATAATTACCTATTAATTGGGCATGAAGGTTGACAATTGCTGGAAGCTCATAGGCAGGGCCGATCCTGTACCTTTGGCCGCCCGCGTGCAAATGTTGAGTTGGCCGCCCCCTCAAGTGCATTTCTTGGGGTTGCGTGTTTACTATTTTAGTAATAAGACACCAAAAAGTAACTTATAAACAAGAATATGTATAATTTCAATTACATATAATACGTAACTTTTTGGTACAAAACAAAATATTTAGTCTCGTGATTTTTTGCATTTACGGTTTTTTTTTTTAATATTGTTTCAATCAAATAATTTGTGCAACGTTACGACAATAGAATAAATGGTGTATCTATCTATTACGAATACTTGGAGGGTTATAACTCTATAGTGAAAAACCATTTTCCTGTCAGCGTCTATATTAACCTGATGAGATCTAATAAGATTGAAACTGGTGCTCAGTTGTCGCACGAGGAAACAATATTTCAATGTTTATCAATTATATTGTTATAATTGTCGCTATTTTATGGTTTCTTATTGTCTGTGGATTTCTCCACTCAGTCAAGGAAATTGTCGAATGTTAAGATAATAGATGTTGCCCTGATGGTGTATCTAGCTTTACATTCAAGTTGACACAATGCCACCGGAACATGTTGATGGTAGAGCCACTTAAACAATATACTCCCCCTCCCCCATCCTTTTTTGCTTTTTTGAAGAAAGAAAGAACGATGTATCTTCCTAGACCAAAATAACTGGCGAAAAAGTGTTATAAGAGTTAATTACAAATTCTAGCTGAGCTTGAAACTTACAGGTTCATCTTGGCCCTATATAACGAGCCGCCCCTGACCTCGGAGCTAAACTTATTGATAATACAATAGGTTGTGGCTAATAATTGTTGATAAATTTATTATATTTAATGATGGTAGTAAAAAATCACAGGTCGTTACTGAATTTCACCGTGACTGTGACTGTGATTGATACTTCAAACGTGATTGCTACGTAAAATTGTAACTGATACCCAAACTGTGATTGTTAGAGAGAGATTTATCCACCAAATTTATAGAAAATTTTCTTAACCATTTTTCGAAGCCTCGTAAATTTTGGCACATTTTGGTTTTCAAATAATCGAGATCACCTGACACGTTTGGGTATTATAAACCTTTAAGAAATTACTTAATATACGTTTCTAAACTTCTGGACTCTGAAAGCCTGTTTTTGGAAATTTTTTTACACATTTTACAAACAAGTTTCTTACAATTTTTTGAGGATATTTTAGTTTTCAATCAATGGAGATCACCCAACGCGTTTTAGAAGTTATAAACCTCAAAAAATTCACCGGCAAAAACTATCTAATAACAAAAATGCAAAAATCATTTATATTTTTCTTAAATGATTTTTTTACATTTTAAAGCTTGCATTATTAAAATTGTCTGACACATTTATAAGTGCTATTTTCAAAAATACACACCATTGACGTTTCAATGATCAAAATAAATTCTCTAAAACGAGAAAAAAACGTTAAAAACCAAGATTTGCAATGTTTAACAAAAATTCGATTTTTAAAACATACTACACTTGAAAATCTTCATTTTCTAATCTTTTCTTTTTTCTTTTTAAAGAATTTTTTTTTAAATCGTAAATTTGGCACTATGCTTATGAACGATCATAATTAACAAATTAGAAACAACTTTAACGGTCATAATTAAGATTTTATGTGTGTTTTATTAACCTTTTTTAATTTTTTTTTTTTAATTTCGACTTGAAATCGATTGATTAAAATTTTATTATCTTTTCATTAATGTATTCATTGGTGAAAACTAAGTGCGTTTTGTACATCTAAAACGCTTTATTAATTAATTTTTTCTCCCATTTTTCTCTAGATTTTAAAGAATTGCCCGAAAATTGCTCTTATGTTCAAATTACTATTTCCATGAACTGAAAAAGAAACAAATACTAAATTTCCCAATTGTACTCAAAATTAATTTAACTTTAATATTCGGTGCCAACAACTAAACATTCCTTTATTATAATTTTTGAAATAATACCGCGAAACCAGCACTATAACAATTTTCAAATTACAAATTTCACGAACTGAAAAAAAATAACAACAATTCTCTCAAAACTGAAAATATACTGGACGATTCAACGTTAATTATTTCATTTAAAAAGAATCCCTCGAGAGCAGAGTAGATCATCATTCTAAATATGCGTTTTTTTCAGAAGCAAAACACAAATTAAAAAAAAAGCGATTATCTTGTATTTGCATTGAAACTTTACAAAATGACTAAAAATTCATTCCATCTTACGATTCTACAAAAATCTTAAAATGCTTCTCGTCTAGATTTTAAAACAACTCCCCGAGAACAGCAAATCGTTATTTTGAAGATGAGCTTTTTCAGAGACAACGAAAAACATTTGCAACTTACTTTAAAATTTTCAAATTTACTCAAAATATATTCCACTTTACGTTTCTGCAGTCTAGAAATGCTTCTTCACTCATTTTGAAATAATCATAATTTTAAAAGGTGTTACGATGTTTATTAACCGTGATCACTGTTATTAAAAAGTAGCAATCAAAGGTATTGCTATACATAATCATTTGTGTAATTTCGATTATATATCACCGTTAACAATAACTAAGGACCGATTTGGACCTACATTAGTCTCACATCAGTACACTACGGTCGTCGTTGATGGAGAAACGGAATTCGACTATGCCCTTATAAACCAATCAAGTAACCGTTAGAATAGAAAAACAATTAGGGCGACATCTATCGCTGAAAATGTTACAAGGTTCTGAATTCATATCAATATATCGGCGATAGATGTCGCTCTAATTGTTTTTTTATCCTAACGGTTACTTGATTGATTTATAAGGGGGTCCAAAATTCAGAAAATTTTGTGTATCTTAATCTTAATCTTAAATTGATTAATGATGTGTTTAAAAAAATTTTCTTATTTTTTAGAAATCAGGCAAAAAAGCTATCGAATTTTAAAATTATTGGCCTTCATAATATGGCATACGAATCGACTTCTTTTTAGATTTTTCAATTTTATTTAAATGATCTGACACTTTATATGCTTTGCACCATTCTCATGTTTTACATATAGATCAGCACAATGGCGCCAATCTTTAAAACCCGTAGTTATAATTTTAATATTTTCTTTTCCAAATAATTTACATAGGAAACAAATTCCGCAGCTTTGTCTTACGTTTCGCGGGCTTCGCCGGTTTCGCCGCTCCTCTAATCGCCGCCCACGTGCCCACGTGCCATGCACGTTCTAGCCCTCCGGTAGGATCGGCCCTGCTCATAGGTAAAGTGTTTTTTACCAATAAGCAAATAGCATTTACTTCTCTAGTGTCTGGCGAACTTAATTTGGTCAAAATGAGAAATTAAAAAATATTAAGGAATCTGTACACAATTAATTAAACTGATCAATTAAATGCAGTACCAAAATTGAATTTACAGGTTTTATCCTTAATAGTCCCAAAAAGTTTCAGCTTTAAAGCAACAAGATAAGTAAACTCTGCAAAATACCACTACTTACTATATTTTATATATTTAATTTGTAATTTGAATTTTACTTTCCATTACATAACGCTTACGATAATTTAGTCTAATGCAAGAAATGAAATAAAAATAGATTTATTGATCATAAGAAACTATTTAATAATTTTGTTGTTTGACTTCTGCTTCAGTCTCGAAGGCGTCTTTCGTGCATTTAATGGGAAAGATAATAAGCACGATTAATTGAAATGATTGATGAGCGAAACATTTCAAAACAACGCAACATACTTATTCATTAATAAGGCATCGTTCTGCGGTTGGGCAATTAGAATGTGTTTTATTGTTTGCGATATTAAAATGTTGGAATGAATGGGAAATAATTCACCACATCAAATTCCATACATCACCTGCGGAACGTTATTAAACACGCGATAAATCTAAGCGAATTTCTAGGACATCAATTACCTCTCATCGCAATGAAAGGAACTTGAGTTATTACCTGAATCGACGCTTATGTAGAATTATCGCTGCGCCGGTCACATTTTTCATTGGAATATAATAAAATTCCAATCACGCCGTCCACACTTCGGCGCCGGATATGAAAAATTATTACAAATAAATTATACCCCGTGTGATATGTAATAACAAATTGTTTAAAATAAAATATGGATACTGTAAATACGCAAGGATTTATCGTGGAATAATGGACATTGGTGATTTGTAATGTTTGGAAAGTAACTAGTAGAACAATCACAGTGATTGTAAGCACTAATCCGCCGTAGAATAAAATCATCATCACATCGTTTACGTTTTAAAAACGTCTGCGAATGTGCCTGTAGCAAAATATTAATTTGCCATGAAGCTTCGGTTATCTCAAAATTAATTTGCAGTTTCCGCTAATTTCCTTGCTTTTACAAGCCTGGCGCTTGTGTTTGTCATGCACATTGCACACGGTGTTGGTGTGTCCCTGCACAAGACCCTGCAAAACGTCTAGCCATTCGCGGCAAAAAAAAATTAAATAAATTACTACAAAGACATCATTGTATATCTCTCCCCGTTCATGTTAGATATTTTACAATTTAGAATAGGGATGCAAAGACTACGGGCAATGGGCCCCATGAGCCCATTAATTTCAGACGTTAATTCATTTTTGAAAATTGCACATGCGCACAGCATTACAAGGCGTGTTCGTCAATGCGCAGAAGACCTATTGACGCAGCCTACAAAATGTTCGCGTACTTTTAACTCAGTGGCGTTTCCTTTAATGGCTTTACAATAAGAAATCATAACCCGCTTAAGTTGATTTTTCAGTAGTAACATAGAAAAATATTACCCATAAAATTATGAGATTTATTTGCACAAGTACAGTAGCCGCCCCCAAAAAAAATACAATTTAAGAAGACACTATGAAGTCTGATTTCTACATTTTAAGAACCACCCGAAGAAGATTTCTTTTTTGAAAAGAGATTTCTCAGGTCTGCAAGTAATTTTTACAAAACGTCTTCAAGATTCTGAAATTGCAACAGAACTAAGTTTTCAAATATCTCGCCTAATGTGCCGACCATTTACAGATGGAGATTTCGTTATAGATTGTCACAGAAAGCTGCTAAAACATGTTTGGAATCGGCCAAAAATTGAGCTTATTACAGCGCTAAGAAGAATTGCTGAACTATCAGAAAATGTAAATCACCAATTAAAATCTTATAAAAAAATTGCTATTTAGTAGTGGAATAAAGCAAGAGTTTGGGTTGAGTGAGGAGCTGATTGGAATGAGTTCATCTTCGGATCAAAGGAAAGGTTGTTCACTGGACATTAGGAAGAGATTTAGATCTGATAGAATTATCAGGTATCGTGGCTGACGGAGCTCCTTCCACGATCCAGTGGCGGCTCGTGGGAAATATAGATGGTAGAGTGACATATACAATATACCCCCCACCCCCTTTTAAAGAAAGAAAAAACCATTTATCTTCCTAGACCAAAGTAACCGGCGAAAGTGTTAATTAAAAATTCTTGTTGAGCTTGAAACTACAGGTAGTGTCATGGCTCCTTGGCTTTGTGTAACGAGCCGCCCCTGCCTAACATAAAAGTATAAAAGTTAAAAAGATTTATGATACCTCACTCGAAACATCCCCATTTCACCTTTAAAATAGAAAATACGAGACTACATGAAATTCGGCTAAAATCGAAGTAAATCACAACGGACAATCATTTAAAATTAAATTATTATCAGGACTTTAATAATTAAGCAAAAAATCAATATATTCTGGAAATGGTTTTTGAGTTATTCAACTGAAAACTCGAGAATGTCAATTTTTTTAATCAAATATTTGGAAAAGCTGAAATTTCGGTAAGTAAATAAATAAACGGTCTATCACTCAAACCTTACCATTTTTAGGACTTTAATATTCAAACAAAATATCAAAACATTCTGGAGATGATTTTTTTAATTATTCAATTAAAAACTCGAAAATATCATTTTTTGGAACAAATATTGGGAAAAACTAAAATTTCGTTTAAAATCAAACAAATCACAATGAACTGTTACTCAAAATTACTTATTAATATCAGGGCTTTAATATTCATGCAGAAGATCAAAACATTCTGCAGATTGATTTTTTCAACTTGAAACTCGAAAATTTTTATATTAAATCTTAATAAAAAGTAAAAATTCGTTTAAAATCAAAACAAATCATAATAAACAGTCACTCAAAATCACTTATTAATCATTCTGCAGATGGTTTTTGAGTTATTCAACTGAAAACTCGAAAATATCAATTTTTTGGAACAAATATTGGGAAAAAGCGAAATTTCGTTTAAAATCAAACAAATCACAATGAACTGTTACTCAAAATTACTTATTAATATCAGGGCTTTAATATTCATGCAGAAGATCAAAACATTCTGCAGATTGATTTTTTTCAACCAGAAACTCGAACATTTTTATATTAAATCTTGATAAAAATTAAAAATTCGCTTAAAATCAAAACAAATCAAAATAAACAGTCACTCAAAATCACTTATTATTCATTCTGCAGAAGGTTTTTGAGTTATTCAACTGAAAACTCGAAAATATCAATTTTTTGGAACAAATATTGTGAAAAAGTGAAATTTAGTTTAAAATCCAACAACATGAACTGTTACTCAAAATGACTTATAAATATCAGGACTTTAATATTTAAGCAAAATATCAAAACATTCTGAAGATCGCTTCTGAGTTATTCAACTAAAAACTCGAAAATGTTATTTTTTTGGAACAAATATTGGGAAAAAGTGAAATTTCGGTTAAAATCAAAGTAAATCACAATAAACTGTTACTCAAAATCACTTGGCAATATTAGGACTTTAATAATTATATAGGAGATCAAAATGTTCTGCAAATTGATTTTGAGTTATTCAACTAGAAACCAGAAATTGTTATTTTTTTCTAATAAATCTTGAAAAAATTTAAATTTTGTTTAAAATCAAAGCAAGTCACTCAAAATCATTTATCAATACCAAGGCTTCAATATTTATGCAAAATATTTAAGCATTCTGCAGGTGGTTTTTGAGTTATTCAACAGAAAACTCGAAAATGTCAATTTTTTGGAACAAACGTTTGAAAAATCTAAAATTTCGGTCAAAATGGATGCAAATCACAACGAACTGTCACTTAAAATTATTTATTATTATCAAGACTCAAACATTCAAACAAAAGATCAAAACATTCCGAAGTTGGTTTTAGAGTTATTCAACTAGAAACTTGAAAATATCAGTTTCTTGTAACACATATTGAGGAAAAGTGAAATTTCGATTAAAATCATAGCAAAGTACAATGTTCTGTCCCTTAAAATCACTTATAATTATCAGGGCTTCAATATTTTTGCAGAAGATCAAAACATTCTGCAGATTGATTTTGAGTTATTCAACTAAAAAGTCGAAAATTTCAGTTTTTTCTAACAAATATTGGGAAAAGGTGACATTTCAGTTAAAATCAAAGGAAATCATAACGAAGTATCACTCAAAATCACTTATTAATATCAGGGCTTCAATAGAATTTTTTTTCGAACATAAGGAGCAGATGTTTTAAAAATATTTGATCATAATCGCATTGCTAACGTATCTAACATCAGCGGTGGCTCGTAGAACATGTTGATTGTAGAGACACACATATATATTTTATAATCTAATTTGCCCCCGCTACATTCAGAAGTACACACCTCGTGTATCTTTCAAGTTCATGAACTTTCGCGTGAATGTTCCTATTAGTATTTTTATTGTCTTGTTTTCAACGTTGATTTTTATGAATTGCTTTTTTTACTAATCAAGGTCAAGAGAATGTTTTTCTTTTCTTCCCGGTACTGATTGGTGTGTTTGAATTTACGTGTTGTTGATTTTACGTCGTTGATTTTATTACTTGAATGCGTTTTCGACACGATTTTAGATGATACAAGTTAAAGGGTTCTTTGTCCGAGGCTTATTTTTCGGCGCGATTCTGTTTTCGTTTATTTTATAGAAATGCGTCGCTTTGTTATTCCGACCGCGAATCAGCGCGTGTACGCATTGTTTGTTTTGATATCTCAACTTCTTGCTCAGATTATCTTTTACTATTAATATTTATCATGCGCAGTTATGATTATTCTGTGAATTACATTTATCACTCATTATTTATTTTGATCGCTTTTACTAAGTCTTAGAATCTAAGATTTGAATAATGAGTCAATTATCAGATTAAAATATAGCTGATTGTATGAGTTATGAAAGAATGCTTATTAAATAAATCTAATAATTACTTATCAATGAAAGTTATTTATTTGATTTAAAAGTAGCAGAATGCACCAGTTAAGGAAAAACAATGAGTAAAACCAAAGCGCTAACGCTTGTTGCTCCCTAATGGTTAATCAGTATGTACTCTTACCCCGCATTCCGCAATGATTACGAAATTATACAATGCAAATTTTCCATACATACAATATCAATTATCGTGTCGGAATCTTCATAAATAATTGCCGTCCGTACATAATTATTTCGAAAAGTACATCCTATTATAATAAATTAATACTAAAAAGGCGGTGATTATGCGCATACGTCAACGTGGTCGGGCATAGAATATTTTGATTAATTTCCATGTTGTTTTTTTTTTTGTTTCAAATAGTTTCATCCGCGATACATTAAACATGTTATTTATCGTCCCCATTGTCTACGCGCTTTCTAAATGACATGTGTAATTTTCTAAATGGCATGTATAATTAAATACACGAGCAATTAATTATGCAAATTGTTTCCGTTTTAATTAGCGGGGAAAAATACGGATACTGATTTTTGCGTGTTTGTGTGTGCGTTTCCGGTGCGGCTTTTGTTATTTAAATATTTGAGCGCGGAGATCCACGGGTCAATTCCCCTTTCGGCGATGATCAGTTTTAATAATTTGAGCCGGTGGTAATCCGTGTAATTCGCGGTTAATTGGATTTTTCCCGAGGGTGGTTATTTTAAGGTCCAGTTGTCCGGTTAATGAAAATTTGGTCGGGTTAAATGCGCAATGGTACGGCCTTTTTTGAAATTATGTGGGGTGTTATGGGCAAGGGCGGCTCGTTATATAGAGACAAGAGCCATGGCACTACCTGTAGTTTCAAGCTCAGCAAGGATTTTTAATTAATTCTTAAAACACTTTTTCGCTAGTTAAAATGTTGCCTGCATAACTTTAATGAATAGAGAAAAATCGCAATGCATTTGTTTCTTAACGCAACGCAGCGACGCGCCATTAACGGTGCCAGCTTCCATCTGGCATGGCATTTCGTTAGGGTATCGGCTCCCGCGGGGAGGTGCGCGGTTGGAGGAGTGCAGGAGAGGTCGCTCACTGCACGTGCATTTGGTGTCAAATACATTCTGGCTCATCTCGTGTGCGCGACGACGACGTGCATGTGAGCATTTTATATTTCTACTAGCTGACCCGACAGACGTTGTCCTGTCTTAACTATGAATATTGAATTCGAATTGGTATAATTCATAAAAAGAAAATATTCAAAAACATAGTGTTTATTATTGTAATGCTCTATGATACACAACATTCGCTGCGCCGTCGTCCGTGCGTAGCCCTTAAAAATTAAGCAAGATAACTGGTGACGAACGACGGCTCCGCTGTGAAGCGCCGTCGTCAATATGTAGCTTATTACTGGCGACGCTCATTAAAATTAAGCAAATAAACTGGTGACGAACTACGGCTCCGCTGCGCTGCGCCGTCGTCCGTGCGTAACCCTTAAAATTAAGAAAGGTAACTGGTGACGAACGACGGCTCCACTGCGCTGCGTCGTCGTCAATACGTGGCTTATTACTGGTGACGAACGACGGCTCCACTGCGCTGCGCCGTCGTCCGTGTGTGGCCCATTGAAATAAAGCAAATAAAGTGGTGACGAAAGTGGCCGAAAACGGTTTAGGCTCTAATTTTTGAAATTCACGGTCGCTTTAACGTGCAATTATTGCTATAAAATTCCTAATTTTTTAAATAATCAACGGATTTGAACTAAATAACAAAATTATTAAAGCTTAAGAATGTAAGAAGTGTATTGTTAATAATAAAAACATCTATCGCCAGTTGACATATTTTTTTTCGAATTTTTGAAATTCATGATCGCTTTAACGTGCAATTATTGCTTCAAAAATCCATAACTTTTTTAATAATCAACGGATTTGAACTAAATAACAAAATCATTAAAGTTAAAGAATGTAAGAAGTGTATTGTTACTAATAAAAACATGTATCGCGAGTTGAAATATTTTTTTAGAATTTTTGAAATTCATAATCGCTTTAACGTGCAATTATTGCTTCAAAAATTCATAACTTTTTTAATAATCAACGGATTTGAACTAAATAACAAAATCATTAAAGTTAAAGAATGTAAGAATTATATTGTTACTAATAAAAATATCTATCGCCAGTTAAAATATTTTTTTTTAGAATTTTTAAAATTCATAATCGCTTTAACGTGCAATTATTGCTTCAAAAATTCATAACTTTTTTAATAATCAACGGATTTGAACTAAATAACAAAATCATTAAAGTTAAAGAATGTAAGAATTATATTGTTACTAATAAAAACATGTATCGGCAGTTGAAATAGTTTTTTTAGAATTTTTAAAATTCATGATCGCTTTAACGTGCAATTATTGCTTCAAAAATTCATAACTTTTTTAATAATCAACGGATTTGAACTAAATAACAAAATTATTAAAGCTAAAGAATGTAAGAAGTGTATTGTTACTAATGAAAACATGTATCGCGAGTAGAAATATTTTTTTAGAATTTTTGAAATTCATAATCGCTTTAACGTGCAATTATTGCTTCAAAAATTCATAACTTTTTTAATAATCAACGGATTTGAACTAAATAACAAAATTATTAAAGTTAAAGAATGTAAGAAGTGTATTGTTAGTAATAAAAAGATGTATCGGCAGTTGAAATTTTTTTTTTAGAATTTTTAAAATTCGTGATCGCTTTAACGTGCAATTATTGTTTCAAAAATTCATAACTTTTTTTAATAATCAACGAATTTAAACTAAATGGCAAAATTATTAAAAAAATTCTCAACCGCGCACAGAATCTTCCGCAGAATATTTTAATTCGTAACACCACCGCGAGCGACATTCCAACCACCAAGAGATGGCGCGCGTATTATAAATCAATCGTTATCACCAATTTATGTATTTAAAGCCGACTTAATTGTTCATCGGATGCAAGTGTTGCAATTGAGCTCAGTGCAGCATTTGCTGTTAATATTTTGTTTATATTTTTTTTTTATAATTTCAGCTACTTATTTATTTACATTTATCGATACGAATCTACTGGGTAAGCCCATTAAAATCCATTAATAACCGTCGGCGCAAACAATGGAAAAGGAATAACTGATCGAGCGGTCGATCGCCGAGAGTACAAAATTATTAAAGTACTAAAATCGCTATTAAAAAATAAGGGTTGGTGGTAGAAGGGTGAAAATGTAGGGTTGTATGTATTTTTTAATGCCGAATCATAAAAAAATAAAAATAAAAACATTTGTCCAAAAAATAAAAATAAAAAATTTGCGGTGGACCACCCCTATCATTTAGGGGTATTAAAAATAGTTTACGTCCTATTCTCAGACCTGCTCAATATACACACAAAATTTCATAAGAATCGGTCAAGCCGTTTCGAAGGAGTTTTGTTACAAACACTGTGACACGAAAATTTTATATATTAGATATTGTATAAGGTGCTCCACCATCAACGTGTTCCACGAGTCGCCACTGGTTATGGGTATTAATGTTATTTTTCAAAATATTTCAAATTACTCTGTTTTGTATAGAGCAGTGGTCCCCAAGCTATGGGCACCGTTGCGAACTGCGAAACGAACCGCGCCGCGATTGTGTCACAAAAATTCTTTGGCACGCACAACGTCGAACCAATTTCGCGTCGGACCCAGTCCTTCCCATTAATCAATTTATGTGGTTGCAGCTCTGCCACCGTCCAAACCAGTGCAACGTTGATCAGACGCGGAAAAACCGACAAGCGACGGATCGATAGCGAAACATGTATCGAACACAAATCATGCACGCGAACACCATAGACATTCGGCGCAAGTGTGTACGAAGCAGTGACGGTTCGCGGGGTTTTTTCTGGTACGGCCGAGGAACAAGAGGTGGTAATACAGATAGGTACGGTCAGTTGCAGAGACTGCTGGCTGCGTGACCGCACCTATCTGTATTACCACCTCTGGTTCCTCGGCCGTACCAGAAAAAACCCCGCGAATCATCACTGGTACGAAGCATAATATGATATGACTATAATATGACATATCAAAAATAAACTTGAATATAAAAACTCTACTTTGAATATCGTTTGAATCTTATTTGTAAGGGTACATAACTTAAAAAAAATAAAAGGATCAAGTGATATCAGCCCAACTGCAATTTATAACAACTACGGGTTGCTGCCATTTTAATTATTAAGTAGTATAATTCAGGGTATGTTGGCACCCAAAGGGGTCAGGGGGCCGCGGCCCCGTCATCTTTTATAGCCGTCGGGAAAATAATAAATGTGAGAACAGTTTCAATTGAACGGCATCGAAGCGGCTAGAGGGGACAGGGACAAGGAGAATACATCAAAGTCTTCGCTCTCGCTGACAATACAATCTATTAATCCTTGTCATGACCGACCGCCGTTAATTTATTACCCTCGTCCTTCTCCGTTCCATTATCAACGATTTGACTACCAGACAGAAAACAACACGACGGATAAACGTTAGGATAACATCCATCATTAACACACATGCAAGCAGGAGCAAATTTAAGCAACCCCCGGACAAATTTCACGCGTGTTTACAGATTAATCAGAGGTTGCGTGTGAATGCGTCCGCGCCGGCGCTTAATTGGTATGAAAGTCTTCATTTTCGCATGAAGAAAGGAATCGGGAGCGGGTTTTAATTAAAGCGGCGGCGACATCCGTAATGGATTGACAAATTCATTTCAGTCCTGAAAGTGAATAATTAGCTACGCGTCGACACGCACACGACAGCCGACGAGGCCCATTTTCATCATTTTCTTCATAAATATTTCCCGGGCACGCGTGCCAACACTTCCAATTCACAAATATACATCATTCATATCTCTCATTTATTCTATACTTAGGATGTACTAATTATCTTACAAAACAATTGCTCTAACAGAGTTTATTAATTGTTATTTTTCCTGCACAAATTATTAGTTTCTCAACGTTTCTGCCGCGCAAACCAACATATGTCGTAGTACCGAGACCTAAATGTCTAATTTAATTCCTGATCATTTAAAGTAATTCTACGATGTATATTTATTTCCTCCGCATGGAATAAGGGAAATATTGCTTTCATGAAAAACTTCCAATTTGAAATTTCAATGTACATTTTAAGGTCCCCGAGACGATTAGGAAAATTTACAGTGTGTGACTGTAGCGGCGTTCACTCGTACGCTCAATCCCGCCACACTTGGACTGGTCCGTTCCAATCTCGCGCGATTGAACGTGCGTGTGAATTCATGAACATCGCACTGTTTAAAAACGCACCTTTCGTCCCGCTCTAGTCGCTCCTTGAAAATGTTTAACCTTTAAATTCCACTCGTCACTCCGATTGCGACGGATATAACACAGTTTTGGCATTCACACGCTTGAATTTGTCCTGTTAAAATTGTGTCATCTTCTGCTCAGCACGACTGGAACGTTCAAACGTCCTGTGTCAGGGAACGCGCAATAGAACGCGCGAAAGAATGTACGTGTGGACGCCGCTTATGTGGGCGTTGTATTTCAAAAACTAAAATAAATACTGAAATAAAACTTTAAACTCAACTTTTAATAAAAAAACCAAAGAACTAAAAAGCTTTTGGTAAAACTTTGAAAATTAAAATTGGTGATGACATCATTACAATTCCCCTAATAAATTATTTGAAAATAATGACGCAAAAAATACCACCATACTCTCCTCTTATTCCGCTCTGTACATTATATTCTACTCCTATTTTGCGATGATTATTTTAGCTTATAATTTCAGTTTTCTTTTGCCACCTATTGGTTAATCTATTTAGAAATATTTAAGATCAAAACAACATTTTTCCTCTTGTTCTTATTTAGAGGTACATATAAAACCATATTTTGCTCCTTTCGGAACTCAAAATGTCTGAAAGAATCATCTTCAGTTCTTTTGCAATTCGCCATTTATTTTCTTTAGCGTTCCTATGTAGGACATGCGATTTCGTCAATCACTTCACCGCATCAATTACTATTATTACTGATGTGGAAAAGCCCTTTTGATGTTTGCCAGCATATACTGGGTGGTCCACGGGAAATGGATGTTTTTGAAATGAGTAGTACTCGACTAGTAGGAGTGGAGGCCTGCGGCAGGGCTCCATCAACTCTTCATACGATGCTGTTTAATATGTCGCACAGTGGTTCAGAATTCGAAAAAGCTGGCCAAAAGTCGAAAAATAAATGTCAATATTTTGAGTTTAGTACAATATAGTCGTGTCCAGAAGGTTCCACCAGTTGCTACAATGGAAGAATATAATTGTATCTACTATAAAATGCCTCGTAATCCGCGTTCGAACTTGTTACTTTGTTAGAAACGTGGGAGACGTTCGGACGAGGTGAAAGTTTGGCGTCGGTTTTTCACTATAAATACTAATCTTTAGGTCCTGGGATTTTTTTCCTTATTATTATAGATCTTCCTAAAGGCAAATTAATGGTTATTACATTTAATATGCATACAAAATTTTTGTTATTAATTAGAGGAATTTGAGTTAAAAATAGTTAGATACATTTTAAACATTCATAGAAATATTTTTTTGCCTGTGTATGCCTGTGTTTCTATACCAATAAAAATATTTATTAGAGTGTCCTTTAGCGCGATAAACAACAATTAGTTGCATTTCTTGCATTCCTCAGTGTAGGAACATTTTTATTGCTGATGTGCAATATCGTTAAAAAAATCGACTTTATATTTTATTGAATATCTTGTATTTATGATGTGTATATGTATACATAGTGTATGAATAAAACGAAACTAGAATTTTCAATGTTATTTTTTATATTGTAATATTATCGTCCCTGATCATTTTAAAGGAAAGATCTCCTCCTAGTCAAATTAGTAAAAAAAAGAACAGTTAAGGAATTTGAAAGAAGTTTGTACGGAGAAAGTAAAACATAAAAATGACAGACAGATAGACAGACACAAAGGCAGACACTTTATTTTTTAAGAAAAATTGTCGGAATCGACGAAATGGTTATTTCCGTAAAAAAAATATTTGAAAATTTTTTACGATCACAATATTTTCTCTTACTTTGTAAGGAGAAAGTAAAAAAGAAATATGATAGACAGGCAGACATACAGACACTTTTTTTCACAAAAATTGTCGGAATCAACGAAACGGTTGTTCCGCAAAAAAATTGAATTTTTACGATCATAATATTTTCCCGTCGTTTGTACGGAGAAAGTGGAAACTAAAAATAACAGACAGACAGACACAAAGGCAGACACACATTTTTTTTTTACAAAAATTCTCAGAATCGAAGAAATTGATATTTTCGCAAAAAAAAAATATTTGAATTTTTTTTACAATCACAACACTTTCCCGTAGTTTGTACAGAGAAAGTAAAATCTCAATATAACAGATAGACAGACAGATACAAAGGCAGACTCACATTTGGATATTTCCGCAAAAATAAATGTTTGAAATTTCGTTTTCCGTCAATTTTTACACACCCTGTATAGTATAAATTATGGTTATGGTTTTGGCCCGAGGGTGAATAGCGCTCACCGACTCGAAGCCGAGGGATAAAAACCATTATACGGTCGTGGTGATTATTTGGTACATTATTTTTTTATTATCTTTAAGTTTTAATTTATAAAAAACTCAAATTACAATTTATACGAGAGAATAGAAATAATCGTAATTTACCTGACAATAACCCAAGAACAATACCATGGTAATAGGTGTCAATAAGAATGGAAGTTTTTCACTAATAATGAAAATAATCATTAAATTGTTGTTAAAGTTGCGAATTTCTTCAGTGTAGCCAAATAAATGTAAAAACAATTGTGACGAACTTGAAATTTTAAAAATGTACTAAAAATTGATTCTTCTTTATGGTTTAAAAATAATCTCAAACACATCTTTACTAAATTTCAAATTAATCACCCGAAAACTGAGTTAATTGTAATACTGAGATTGCGCATTACTTCAGTGCTTCAAAAAAAAAATTAAAACAATTGTTACCGACTTAAAAGTTTCAAAATTTACTCGAAATGTATACCATTTTATAGTATAAAAAGGATCTTCTACATACCCTGACTGAATTCTAAAATAATCACCGGAGAGCTGGAATCATTGTTATTCTGAAATATTGGATTTCTCTAGTGCCGACAATAATAATTTTATCACTTATGTCCGCCATAATGGATCCGCCATTTTTAATTTTTAAATTTTGACATCAAATTCATAATCTGCGATTAGTACCCATTTGTGTCAAAATTTATCAAGATTTAGACTTTTGGCCAGCTTTTTCGAATTCTGAACCAGTGAGTGTCGCTTTAGACTCGAGAGCACCTCCTGCTTGCTTACGATACGTTTGTCAAAACTGCCGAGTCCGTGATTAAAACACAATGCAATGACTCTTCAGGCGCCCGATGGTGAGATCATCAGCCACAATACCATTCTCAGATGGGTAAAGCTTATTTTCCATAAAGATTTGGGCTTTCACCCGTTCACATGGAAGATGTTCAAGGCTATTATTAACAACGCCTCACATTTGTTCAAATAATGCTTGACATGCTTGAAGACAACGAAGATGTAGTCACTATAATATACAAAACCTATTTTGGGGCCAGAAAATCCCCGTGAATTGCACCAGATACCACTGCATAGTCCAAAAGTGTCCAAAAGTGTCCAAAAGTGTTTGAAAACTTTTTGCAACCAGAACTTCGGAGACGAAGAATCAACAGGAGGAAATTGCTTAAAGAATGCTTAACATGTTTGAAGACAACGAAGATTTGATCATCATCATGAACGATGAAGCTCATTTCCACGTAAATGGGGTTGTCAATATACAGAACTGATTGTGTTCAACCAAAGCACTTCACTACGCGACTCACGAGTGACTCGGCTCTTCGAGACGGCTCACTTAAGAGTTACCTATCTGTACTTTCCACTAACTTCTCGAGGGGTTGGTATTGGTTCGCGAAGCTTATTGGTTAGAATCAATCTCACCTGAAACATCCCAATTTCACGAAAAATATAGATGACTACATGAACAAAATTTATTTTTTTGGACAAACGCGCAAACATTTTTTGAAATATTTTATCATGGTAGCATTGCTAAAGGCCGTACCTATCGATACAGTTAATCAAATATTGCCATTGTGTCATACAAAAGTGTTAACACTGCGTACCGTTATTTTATTAACATATTTGTTAATGATATCAATAGCCGTTGTTCACAAGCAAATTATTTACTATTTACTGATTATTTATAACTATAAGAATTTAAGAAGATTCGGTTATTAGATGGCGCGTTGCTATTTATAATCAAATTTACAATTGTTTATCCACGTTTTGTCAGGATAACAATTTTACTGCTTAATTAATTGAAGAGTTGGTAATTTTTATAAATCGTAAATATAACTGCTGAATTAATTGATTGAAAGTATACGTTTCCAATACTTCAATATCTTGAACTGTACTTGGCAATTTAAAAAGAGGAACTCTTTGATTTATGGCCACATTTCGATACGGTTATTTTTTAATTTGAATTCATACCGGCGAAAAAGCGACGGGTACGGTGGGCTTCCATCTAATTGAACTGAGTTATTGCCTCAATATTCGATGAAATATGTTTCAGTACCCTTGAATTAAACATTCGAATGTGCCATTCGTAACGTTACGGATCGACTTGATAAATGGAATAAATACGTGCGCGCATGCAGACCGAATGAAATTAATGAATTATTAACAAATGTGTGCGTAATTGTTATATATGCATTTAATTATTATATTGTAATTTATTGCTTGATGATTAATGTGTGCCTATATAAGTGATTATTAAAATTTTAAAAAATATCTGCATATATTGTTTATCTAAAATGTAAGCTGTTAACTTATTGCAGAGTAATTAAATATATAATTTAAAAATAGGAAAAATTCTTAACATCTTAGAGGAAAAGTATTATTTTTCTCGTCGACCAATAATGAGTTATACAACAAATTACAGGTTATAAATGAAGCGAATCAGTGTAGGTCAATAAACGTTAGTGTTTTGATAATTTAATTGACACAAAAAACTTGAAAATAAAAGGGCCTCGTGGCAAAAACGGCAATTGTAGTAGAAATACAAAAGAACGATTCCCTCGTTTGCTACGGGCAACCTCTTACAGAATTGAGGGTGGAATATAAAATAGTAGATCTTTCATGTGTTTCTTTTTTCATTTCATTCACGGGTCTACGGTCCGGATACGATGGGTTCTGAAGAAGATTAAATAAATTGGGAGGTATCCAAATGGACAATCATCTAGGAAACTTTCTTTATAGAAGAGAGAATTAAGCCTTTTTGCGACTTTATCGACAACTAGTTAACATTACTGCTTTCAGAATTTGTTTATCTGTTGTAAATATTTTAGTGGAAAGACACTCTTCTCGCTTCATGTCTGTTATCTGAAATGCATTTGTTTTTTTTTTACAGTTGCAACTATACTAATCCTTTTGCTAGGCTCATATATAAACAAATTATTTTTTCTTTGCATTTGATTCAACACCAAAGTTTACAGCTAAAGTTTAGAAGATCTAAAACTTCTTCTAAATCGAATGTAAAAATATGGCTGGCAGATTGTCTCTGTTTAATGTGCTTCGAGCTTGTTCTGCCTTACGAAAGTGAATTTCCTCATCGAACTTTGCTTTGCTTTTTCTTCATCATTGTTTCCAAAACAAAGAACATTCTATAACGAATCGCACAATTGGTAGGTGTCCTCTAATGATAGTTTAATAAGATTGAAGAGATCAGAAAGCACGTGATGGTACATTTTTTCTTAAAGGGCTTTGTACATTTTTTACGTAGAGTGTGAACAACTTGCTGATGTTCTAACTACACTAAAAATATCTTCTGGTGCATCAGAAGGTGTATAATAACTTTTATATGACGAAATGGACTGGATATGCTTTTTGACTTTGGTTAAATTCATTTTATGGGTTGGTCTGGTGTTCAAATTAGACTGCAATATCTTCTATTTGGTGCATCAGAAGATGTATAATAATTTTTATCCGGCGGAAAGGACTAGATGTGCTCTTTGACTTTGGCCAATTTGATTGGCGCTATATGATCTCTTCTTGGGTTGTAACGGAGTTCCGCCTCCGCATCCGCATCCGCATTCGCAAGTGCAAAACTTCCGCACGAACTGATACCTTCGCCTCCGCATCCGCCTCTGCTATCTATCACAGCAAAGTATAGCGGAGGTGTTGTTTACGTTTTACGATGCCCGATAGTCCGACACGTCGCAATAATCACAATATTGTAAACCTGCAAATGCGATAGACCTGCCGAAGCACACGTCACCTGCGCAGCGTGATTTTACGATTTTCGCTCGCAGAATCAGTTGACCTACAAAGTTTATTTGTTTCCGTAAGAAATTTAAAAAGTTTACGCGTGTAAGTAATGAAGCCAAAAATCAGTGTATTTTAGAACTTTTTTGCGGAAATAGATATTGTTTCCGCAAAGTGTAAAGTTGGTGAAAAAAAGTACTCAAGAAAGGGCCGAACTACAACATACTTGAAAGGACACTTTAAATTTATGCATTTAGAAAAATATAACGAGTTCAGTAACCTTGACAAAAAAACAACGACTAGCAGAAGCAACAAAATTTACCAAATCGGATGTGACAAAGTTCACCAAATCATCACAGTATACCAAAAGGCAGGAAACTGTAAAAAATCTCAACCATGGGATACAAAAGAAATGGATAAGTTTATTTGTAACATGATTACATTACAGGATCTCTCATTTCATTTTGTCGAAGGCGTAAGTTTTCGTCGCCAGTTTTTCACTGAATGTACGTGAAAAATTATATCCAAAAATGGCCGGGTCCAGTGCTAACGTATCACTTTTAAGTTTAACTGATTACGGAATAACTGAAGGCTTTATTAGAATGCAGATTATATTAAAGTATTGCACACTTCATGGTCGTTATACTGGGGATATAATTTGTGAAAAATTCAAAATGATGTTGCAAGAGTGGGACATACATGATGAAAATAAGAGTATTAGATAGTTATCTATTTACTTTGTTACTTTCCTAAAATTTGCTATTCATTTTTTTTCTGTTGTTCTTTGTCATTTCCGCCTCCTCTAACCTCCGCCTCCGCTAACCTCCGCTTCTGCGGATGTCAAGCGTAGGACCTACGCATCCGCAAAGATGACATCCGTTACAACCCTTATCTCTTCTATCAATACACGTGAACGGCTCTGAACGACACATTTTAAAGACACGAACACTGCGTATACGTATACGTAAGAAACGTTTTGCACACAAGAATGAAAAGTTCTGTTTGCTAAAAAGTAGTTTATCGATTTTGCTTTTGGTGGCCACAATGAGTTCCGTGCACGGAGTTACTTGACTGACGTATAATTAATAAAAATAACTATAAAAAATTCGTCGTTAATTAAGACTTTAGAAGGAATTTAAAAATATAATTTATAATGCACTTATTTATTTGTATTTTTGTGTATTTTTAGGACCGATTCAATACTCTTTATAAATATTGTGTACAGTCCATGAAATAAAGACATATTATTATTATTACAAGATTTACAGAGGTAAAACAAAACAAAACCGAGAACACTTACAGTTTACATTTTGAAACGTTTGTTGAGGTACATATTTCCACACTTCTATTCAGAAAAGCGTTTCTTGTACACCTTGTAGCAGCATTGATTAACTCTTCTACGTACTTTTGTTTTTATCTCTTTTTCATTTTCTTCGTTTTACTTGGTCTTTCGCTGATCTCTTCAGCAAGTTTCGAAAGATCTTATCAAATACAATCTATAATAACATACACTATCAGTTTTTATTTTTTTATTTAGATAAAAATATTTATATTTTTGAAGATTTCGTGCTACCTAATAATAAAATTATACCGATATGTATTCATAGAAAATGCTATAATTATACCTATTATCCAATACAGGGCCCTGATTTTTTTTTTACTTTCAGATGCAAATAATTCAGAAAATATGTTTGTAGTCAACAACATAACGTCAATAACTGGAGTGACACATTTAGCAGTGTTGCTTCTGGATCGTTCAGCGAATTTGCAACAGTTGACTGTTAACACAAAGTAATCAGGTTGAGTGCTAGCTCTCAACAGTTGCGTTCGCTAAACGCGTCCATTGAAAATGTGATACTTATAGGAAATTTTAACCCTAACGTAATGAATGCTGCCATATTCGCAACAACAAAAAATATTCTCATAAAAAAGCATGACGTAAATTTTAATTTCCCGGCGCATCCACCATAAGCAATGTATAAATGAGCTCATTTTAGTTGTCTGCAAAGTGGAATTCAATGTGTAAACGCGTGGTATATATGTACTTGTAGTTATACCAGTAAGGTAGCAGAGCTGACAATACAGATAAGTAGGGCTGGTTGCAGAGACGGCTGATGGCGTGATCGTACCTATCTATTATATTACCACCTCTGCTACCTTGGCCGTACCATGAGTCACACCGCGAGACGTCACTGACCGATACAAGTAGTCGCCGAGTACAGTACCAAATCAAGTTACTTGTCAAGTATCGCATAGTGCGTAGCCAGCTTTATAATATGAATAAACAACTCATGGCCATAATAAACACTTATTCATCCTCTATATTGCATTTGAGTATGATATTAGCGTAAAGTTATATTATTAATATTTTCCAAATGTCTCACTCCATTTCCTAGAAAAATTTTCCACAGTCGGTTACCTTCAGAAGGGCTATTTTTGAAATGGCGCGGTAATGATACGTCCCTGTCATAAGATAATGATATGATTGTACCCGGCCAGGTCGTCAAAGACGGCGGTTTGTTGTTTACGACCTATAACTAAAGATGGCCCGATACGTGTTTGAAATCGCGACACTATAATTTCGTGGGCAGCAAAGCTGTGATTTGAGAAAATGGCCCCGGTGGGAAATGCCGAGGGCACGACGACGGCCGGATGCACTAAAAATAATGCCCGGTCCGCCAGAAAACACTTCATGCTAAGGCTCCGGGGATTTGGTTTATACCTTTAATCTCCTGCCAACTGTCTTAATCGGCGGCCCCCGACTCTGAAAAGGAGCGCTTTTTATCTCCGCCGTGGTTTCTGAATTATCAGAGGGCGCATTCCGCCTAAGCCGCATTCGCCCCGCCGCACAAATATTTCCTTTCTTATTTTAATGGTTAACAGATAATCATGTGAATTAAACCCATAAATCAGAGGTTTATGGGGCTCTAAAATGGTCGTCATTTTTATTGCACCGGTGGAGCACACCAGTGGTCATAACTTGTTTCTTTCTTGAACGAAATTCCTACCGAGAGAGCTCTGGGGGATTCTTCCAAATTATAAAATGAAAAAACGTTTACAATTATTTTACTTTAATACTATATAAATTTATTTGAATTTAAATCTAATAAAAAAAATATTTCCTGAATATTCAAGACGTTTCTGTTATATTGCTAAAAACTTTCCTTGCCAACAAATAAAGGGAGTCTTCTACACAATGACAGCCGACGACAACAGTGTAATATTTTGATGAACAGAGAATGTCGTCTTATCAGTTGTTAATTTTATGTCATTTTTGATCAGAAAATTTTTGGGAAAAAAATCGTTGGTCAATAGAGATTACATTGGTTATCTAGTAGAAATGTGCTCAATCTTCGTGAAAACTTATTTTTTGTAAATTTCTATTTATTTGAAGCCGATCTAATATTTTATGTTTTAGCAACATTGTGGTCTGGGGCGCAGGAGCAGTGGTGTATTGGTAAAATAAGAAGTGAGGGAAAGCATGGTGAGAGCAAAGAAGTAAGGGAAGCCATGGTGAGTGCAAAAAAATAGTCCGCGACTTTCCACAAGCAGCTTGATGAAAGTTTTTTGGAGATCATCTTATTTTAAGCAAACTATTGTTTTCCTTGTAAGCTTTTTTATTTTTTTAAATTCTTACTATAGAAACTATTAACAAACACAAAAGCGTTCCTTTTCTGAAAAAAGGTGCCGGAACGTCGTTCCTCCACGTCCCCCTCCAATACACCACTGCGCAGGAGCCTCTGAACACTGCGGCGTCTATTGTGTTTCACATTTGATAAGATGCAAATAACTCGAGTCCTTCTACTGGTGTTATGACCTTCTTGACTGTTGGTCCCTGCCTTCCTCGTCTATTCAGAGATAGTTCCGTTTGCTGGCAATTACTTCACATTCGAAGTAGTTATGCAAAAAATGTATTCACTCTATTATTAAAAGAAAAATGACATGTTTTCGGGATTATAAAAATATTCGCTATTTCATGTTTCAGTCGAATATATTTCGCTAAAACTATCATCTATATTTGTAACACTATTCTGACATGAGAAAGTGCAAAAATGGCGCTTTCGTATGTAACGCAGTTTTCACTATGCTTCCGGTCCTTACAAATGGAGATTGTAATTTATCATATGCTACGGGACCGCCTTATATGATTAAGAATATTTATCATATCTTACGGGACCACCTGGTATATATCAGTAATCAATTTTATGTACATACACGATTGCTTTTTTTAATAAACGTGTTTAATACTGATTACCAAATGGAGTTATTATTAATGACACACTGGAAATAACAAGTTTATCAAACGTAATCAAAATAAAACGTAGTATTAAATGTCCTTGACGAAATGAACACATTGTAGTCCTGACATTTAATAATGGGCGGCGGCGGCAACGGCGGCAATCTCGTGGAAAAATCGGGCCGTCCATCAAGTAATAAGTCACAATTATTCTTAATTGTTTGGTATTCAGTTCGACGTGTTTGCATTGTAAATCAATAGAAAACATTAAGCGGAGGAGAATTATATGCAATTAATTATGATTTATTGGGTAGTATAATATAATGGTAAAAATGTGTGATCATTCCGAATCGAATAAAGGAACAATAAGACTGTTATTAGTAAATGAAAATGCGGATGGCGGATGTTTATGGGCGCATGTTTGATTTATGCGGAACGTAATTATTTACTGTATATAAAGATTAAAATAGCATAATCCCGTTTAATATGCAGCGTTATTACCCGAATCCGTATATATCATGATAACGATATTCATAATTCAAGAATTACCATATATGAGTAATGACGCATTAAATACATTATTGATTTATAAATTTGTTATTTAACCAGCGGAGTGTGAACCGTGCAATTTCCACTTGGACTGGAGGCAATTTTTCTTCCGACGGGGAAAATGCAGGAGGGACAGAGAAAGCGAACAGATGTTAAATAGCCGGAGAGAGCAGACACTTGAAGAATAAAGACCATCAAAACGAGGAATGAAAAATGTGTGTGTGACTGTTCGGAAGGCTGCTTTCAGCTTTCTAATTACGGACTACAAATCTTAACCGCGACACCTGTCACGCTCAAACCGTGAGGGTGAAATGTGAATCTCAAATTGGATTTTTCCGTCCGCCGCCCTCGCCCCATTATTTCACCAGGAATGTTTACGATTTAATCACAGGCACATACGTGCACACAAACACAATCAAACAAACATAAAATGCTCCTCTCTACATATACACAGATGACCTGCGAACGTGTGACAAACAAATTTGAAAGTATTTCAATTATTTAATTAGTAGACACTAACTGGAGTAATAGGCGTCTCAGTGGTGTTAACAAAAAAAACTAAATTACCTTGTTTTATATTGTTTTTAATAGAAGTATTAATTAATAGCGAGAGAGAACACAATCAGGGCCGAGCTAAGCGGGGGTGTTAGGGGTGCCCAACACCCGGGCGGCAGGCCTAACAGCCCTCTTACCTTGGCGCCCACCAAATCTTATTGGTTTTTACAATTTTTAAACTATTTATTTAAAATTGGCGCTCGTAGAAAAAATCAATCCACCATACTTATTTTTCGTAACACGTACATTCGTGAAATAGGAGATGATTGTTTATTCTTTTCATGCGGATGCAAGCGCGAAATTCATGAACGTATCTCTTTGTTTGTATCGAAATTCTTACTTTCTAAATAATTTTGAGACGCGCCGATCAATGGTGTTCATTTTTCTAGCCCCTCTTCACGTTGAAAAGGGGCGGCAATATTTGCAGATTGATCCAAAATATACAGCTATTACTATTCAAAAGTATGAACAGTATCCTTAGTCTGGAAAGTTAATTTTGCTACATATTTTTCTCGCGATGGCGATTTGTTCAACTGCAGTCAAAGGTATTCACGTATGCACCAAAAATACTTTTGCTTTTAGTATAACCCTACGAAATTTCAAATTGGTATCTCAAATAATAAAAAAAACTGTAGGGTATGTTCTACGTTACACCCGGTATGTAAATATGTATATATTTTTTATTGGTATTTGTAACAATGTCATGAATATAACTATAAGAGATTTTTTATACGAATAAAATTATAATTCAATATTGTCTTCTTCAAAATAACTTCTTTGGGAAACCAAAGTATTTCCATTCCTCATAGCAGTGCTAAAACAACAATACCGAAATAGCCTTCTGCTGGTCGGTTAAAGCCGTTTGAATGTTTTGGAGTGCCGCAAAATAAGTTTCCTTGAAGTGATTTTTTAATCTCGGGAAGAGGAAAAAGTCTCAGGAACTCAAACCAGCCTAATAAAGAGGCAGGCTGAGAAGGCACAGAAATGTATTTACTGACCAAAAATTCGTTTATCTAAATTGCGCATTGTCATGATGCAACCCAGTAGTTCTTGATGTTTGATCTCACACACATGACCCTTTTTCGAAGCTTTTCAACAACCTCTTGATAAAAGTGCTTCTTGACCTTAAGGCACAAATTCTTTGTGGACGATTTTCTGGCTATCCAACTCAATCTTGCTTTTTTTAGAGAGGTTAAAGTGTGCGATTCCATGCGCTTTCGCTTGGTTTCCCAGTCATACCCAAACATCCAAGACTCGTCACTAGTAATGACACGTTCCAGAAAATGGGGATTATTTTTAATCGGTTCCAAAAAGTCAAGGCACCTTTCCCACCTGACGTCTTTTTTACGCTGCGCTGATTTTTTTGATTCCCAATTATTTGGTCGAAATCTAATGAACGTTGGTGTAAGTCAGATTTAACTCTTCGTCGATGGTTCCGACTGCCAACCGACGATCGGAATACACGAGATCCCGGATTCTCTCGACATTTTCATCGGTTCTTGAGGATGAAAGTCTTCCGCTCCTTGGTTCATCTTTAACCAGTGGCGGATTTATAGAGGGCACAAGGGCCGTATGCCCCTCCCTTGGCCGAAGCCAAAATTGCAAAAATTATTTTTTTTGGAAAATAAAAATATGCGCTGGTAACCTTGACATGTGAGCAAAGGGAAGCATACTCCTAACCCAGCTTTTAGTCTCACTCTAGCACATACAGATACATTACTCTCGTTTATTTATTATCTATTTTCCCAAGTGTTTTCGACATATTAGTCGAGGCATAACACGGCGAAAAATTTCCTCCTTTCGTTCCTGTGATCCTGATACCAATTTGTAAAATTTGTTGAACATTTTTAAAGAATTTGGCAGAGAATATGAAGATCAAAATTCCTCTTTTCGTTCTTGTGATCCTGATACCAAATCGTAAAATTTGATCAATTTTTTTAAAGTATTTGGCTGAGAATATGAATACCAAAATTCCTTTTTTCGTTCCTGTGATCCTGATGCCAAATCGTAAAATTTGATAAATTTTTTTTAAGAATTTGGCTCGAATATAAAGACCAAAATTCCTCTTTTAGTTCCTGTGATCCTGATACCAAATCGTAAAATTTGATAAAATTTTTTTAAGAATTGGGCAGAGAATATGAAGACCAAAATTCCTCTTTTCGTTCCTGTGATCCTGATACCAAAACGTAAAATTTGATAATTTTTTTTAAGAATTTGGCTGAGAATATGAAGACCAAAATTCCTCTTTTCGTTCCTGTGATCCTGATACCAAATCGTAAAATTTGATAATTTTTTTTAAGCATTTGGCTGAGAATATGAAGACCAAATTTCCTCTTTTAGTTCCTGTGATCCTGATACCAAATCGTAAAATTTGATAAAATTTTTTTAAGAATTGGGCAGAGAATATGAAGACCAAAATTCCTCTTTTCGTTCCTGTGATCCTGATACCAAAACGTAAAATTTGATAATTTTTTTTAAGAATTTGGCTGAGAATATGAAGACCAAAATTCCTCTTTTCGTTCCTGTGATCCTGATGCCAAATCGTAAAATTTGATACATTTTTTTAAGCATTTGGCTGAGAATATGAAGACCAAAATTCCTCTTTTCTCTTTTAAGTAGACTAATTTTTATTCATCTATTATTATTGTTATTGATTTTATGGAAAATATTTCTTTTATTGCTGGAAGATTTTATTGCTTAACTCAACAGAGGTAGCGTGTGTACGTGCTTACTGCGCGCTAAACTTTTTCAAGTTGATTTTGTGACTTTGAGACTTTGAACGTGCGAGTGGTCAATAAATTCTTCAAAGGCGTCTGCGGTGGTTTCACTCCACGATCTCAACGCAGGTGCGCACCCAGAGGGTGGCTATCGGGCTATTTTTGAAAAAAGATACAGTCCATTTTATATAGTTTTCGTTCACAAATTAATCATGCAAAACTACGATTTTCCATTCATTCATTAACATTTTTTGTTAATTGATTTTCATATACACGAAGCTCATAGCATTGAGTATAAAGTTGGTGAACATCACAACGACCCCAGGAGTCAAAGCAGCAGCAAGGACTCGTAGGCATTTTGGAGCAGTGTTCAGCCATTCCATATCGCAGTAATCGAAGGCGTAGACGAATTCATCAGGAAGAAGTCAGCCTTCAAGTCGTAATCCATAGCATGTATTTTTCCTATTGTCCTAATCAAAACATATGTTGCCAGGTCATAATCTCTTTCTGATGAAGTTGTTCATGAACTTCTAATCGCCCCAAGGAAACTATCCCTGTTTTCCCGACATCCGAACATATCAAAAAAAAGATGTGTGGAATAGCGACGGATACAAGAAAAGCACATCTATGGCTTGTTTTTCCCTGTCAAAGCAAGGCGTTTTCTGCTTAAACTGTGCGATATTTGTAAACGAAATGAAGGTAACCGCTGAAACTGGCTCCATAACAAAAACACATACAGAGTCACAGAGCCGCTAACTAAGTTTGCGAAACTTTCCAGAAAAGACTGTCATCTGAAGAACCACACTTCTTGTAATCATGTTGAAACAAGTACATCTGCCAAAATGTTTTTGGCGATACCCGAACTTGACATCAGGAATCAACTCTCAAGACAGAGGATGGGACGAATAAAAGAGAACAGGGCCCGTATTGTTCCCTTTATAAAAACATCATTCCTCATGAAAGACAAAACAATGTGTATAGTGAATGAAAGACAATTTGAACACATCTAATATTTTTAAACTGTCATTTAAAATGCAAACTTGTAAAATAAGTTAGCCATGGAAAATTGTTATTTAATAACTTTAATCAGATATTATTCAAAATAGGTACCAGTAACAAAATTATGCTTTCTACAAAAGTTGCTTGTTTTTAAAGACCTTTTAAACGATATCACTTTCGACCTATTGCCACTTAAAAATCTGGAGTTCTTGACAAGCTCTCAAGATGCCAACAGTTTTTGGGAATAACAATGTCATCATTATATTCTCTCTCTACTAGCCGTTTTCTCAACAAAAAAACCGCCTGATACGGGTGGTCTGGGACTCCCTGTATATATAAAGTACGTTTTTTCTGTAATTAGATTTTTTTTCTATCAACTTTAAATAAATTCATTAGTTACCATGGTTTGTCACAATAGATTTAAGTACTGTTGAAGATCAGTAAAAACAATTCGTTAAAAATATAAACCACAAGAACTGAATTATAGAAAAAATTTATTCAATTACTAAAATATCACTCTTTAAACCCACTTTTGGGTTTTAAAATACACCAATTTTCAAACGAGTTACGAATTTTTGAAAATTTTATTTGAACATTTGAGAAGGAATGTCTGAAAAATATGTACCGTGGAGAATAAATTCTAAAACTATTATATTCAACACATAAAATATCACTTCCCCAAAGGCACGTTTGTTTTTAAAAATTCATACATTTTGAAACGAAATACGAATTTTTGAAACTTTTGATTTCTGCGTTGTTGAAGATCAGTGAAAACAATTCGTTAAAAATATAAACCGCAAGAACTAAATTATAGAAAAATTTGATTCAATTACTAAAATATCACATAGATTATTAGATTTGACACAAATACTGTTTGTAAAATATTAGAAATACTACATCCTTCGATTAAAATAGATCCATATCATCCGCCTCTACTATGACACCGGTATTTAAGGTAAAACAAAATGTACGATGTAATATTGTATGACAAACTTTTATGCTGTGATTGAGATTAGGACACTTCTGCCCTTTCGAAGCTTCAAGTAAAATCTTTCAGAAGCTAAATTGAATATTTACTAGCTGTGTTCTCATCAAAACCCAGAACGAAATCTACATTTTCACCTTGGTTTCCTACGAAAAATACTGTTTCATCAAATCCAAAGCAAGATATTTAAAGTTGTACAAAAAGCGTAAACCTATATTGTACAAATATAAGGTTTTAACACTGCGAACTTCATGAAAATACAAATTAGACCGACCTCAACTATTCGATCACAAATCAGTAATCAATCCAAATCGAAAAAGTGTTAGTCCTCAATCTGATACACAGATTCTGAAAATAGCAACTTTATACGGAGAAAGTAAACATGTTGTGCGCTTTGACAATTTTAGTATTTTAAAGCTTCGCTAAATGTATCAATTCAGTGGGCTAAAACTTTTATCTAGTGGAAAACTTGAGAAACTGCCAAATTCATTTTTTATGTATGCATGGTTGTAATCTTCTACAAAATGCTATTTTAAACTGCTTGAATATTCAATAAATTCAATAAAGAGGAAAAGTAGGCCTGAATATATGAATATTCAACCTGTTCGTAACTCTGCTTTAGTATTGGTTATATAAGCAAATACGGAGACTTGCTCAATAATCATTAATAATTTATTTAAAAAGTTTTATAGAAAATACACATATGGCTTCCAAACAAATTTCAATGGAGGTTCCATCAATGCAGTATCAGGAAAGAAAGTTGAATTTATGCAGCAGAACATCAAAATGCAAATTGAATCCTACAAATATAGACATTCCAGCATTGCATAGATCAATTAAAACATTATTTATACGTGTTTACTGTTTGCGCGCAGTTGTAAAAAAATTAATGTGCATGAATTATAGCCGATTGCCATAACATTAATTAAATGCCACGAGGTTATCTCCTCACCGCAATATTCGACGGAGAAACATATGAGTTATTAATGTCATAATAAAGTATACGTGACCCACAGCGAACTCCGGTCAGTATGTACAATAAATTAAGTTATTTTCACGATTTTTACGCTCGTAAATTATTTATTTTAATTGGCACTCTCATCGTATATTTAATAAACACGACAGTTATTATCTTATTAAAGTGTCTCGGGCCGCGTTTGTTGCCATTTCGCAACTCGCCGTTGAAAATAACCGTACACAAAGCACCTGCCATGCAAAAACGCCTGCAACTTCTGGAATCGATTCCAAAATAATCCGAGAAGGATCTATTTGTATTCTCAAACCCAGCACTTCGCATCCCATGATTATTCCTATCACCTCGAAATTCCAAAATTTCCATAACACATTAGCGGCGCTGCAACATTCAGGAGCCGTAAAATATTAATAACGGCATTAACATATCAATTTGACATTTGCGCCGTCTTAAAAGTCACTGGATGCATTAAATTACGACATTCGACTTCTGTTTTAATTAATTTGAACACGTGTCCGACTGTATAAATCAATAATTCTGGGTGTTGAAAGGTGAACATGAGTTTTATGAAGATTCGATTCATTAATCATCCGCGCGGAGGCGAATCGAATTTTCGGACGGTTGTTTTTTTTTTCTTTCTGCCGGATAATGCAACTCGTGATTAATGGATTTTCAGAGATGTTTCACAATTTCTAATTAATTAATGGATTTTAGTCACAGGCTAGATGGATTTATTAATGTTGCGTCCGTATCAACGATGGCCCCGTTACTATCAGAAAAATGGTTATGTGATCGTCACTTAAATAGTTTAATCGGCATATGGTCGTAGTTTTAAAAAAATATGTTTTATATTATAATCGTACCTATGGTACTTGTGATGTCCATATCGCCGCCTGATACCCGTGATGATGATGAGCTGAGCAACCGTTTGATAAAAGAAACGATGTAGAGGCGTCCCAAAATCTGGTGTCACATTGCGTGAACATCTTAAATTTCAAGAAAGGGAAACTCATAATTATTCAGTGAACATAATGTAAATATAGACACAAAATCGGTCGCGAAGTGATGATTCATCTTCAATGCGGTGAAGCGGCCATGCGTAGATTTGTTATTGCGTTCTCTCCAAATACTTTTTTACCCCCAGGTGTCACGATATTTTGAGATGGCTCTAAGAGTGTAGGGATCTCCAAGCCCTGATTATACTAAACATAATCAATCAATATTTCTATAAAAGTACTTTTTTACGTTTTGTTTAGGTGTCACGATATTTTGGGATGGCTCTAAGTGTGTAGGGATATCCAAGCCCTGATTATACAAAACATAATCAATATTTTACGTTTTGTTTATTTTTCACTTTTAATTTACATAAAACCGATAGAATATCTATAATTTTAATCCACAAACAAGTAAGTTGGAACTAAGCGATTAGATGTCAGCCAGCACCGGCAGTATTTCATTCGTTTGCGATAAAAATGTCACCCAACAGGAAAAGGAATGATGAAGAACACAGAACGATGCTCGTAAAGCAAATCGGCAGAAAGGTAAATCAAATCAAATATTATTCATGGTGGAAACCATGACATAAACTTATATGTTTGATGACCATAAAATTTTAACCGCCTGTAGGGACTAAGCAAATAACACGTTTGTTATGTCAACAAAACGATTTCTATCGTAAATTTGGCCTTACTTATTTTTATGTAAAGCGGTAATATCGTGTTATGATAATTTTGTAGATATTTCGTGAGAAGTAATTTAAAACCTAAAATTTTATTTCATGTTTGTAACAGATTGATCCATCGTTACCTCCCCAAACAATGGCAATTTCGTGTTCTAGTTTCACGTAAAGGAGTAAAATAACTTCTAATTTTAAAATGATTGGAAGCATGAGAGCTGACCTTAACTGGAAAATGATTGAATAAAATAGAGCCGGATTTTAATGCGATCGTTAGTTTAATTACGTATAATTTAAAATTGTAATAATTGGCGGTTTGCGGCGACCTGGATATGTATTTATCCTAAGTATACCATTAGCACCGTGGCTATTACCAAACCACTACAATTTGGTGGCGTCGCCTGGGCGGCCAATGGCTGTTGTTGCCGAGGGACGCTTGGCGCCGCTTTTCACTTATTTCTCTTCTTCTTCCCATCGACTTAATCGGCGCTCGTTATTTCTCCTCCTCGCGGACCTCTCGGAATTATTAATCGTCATTTTAAAATTTCTCTTTATTAGGGAGAATTAGGGGTAGGTGCTGGATTAATCCCGTGCCATTCATCGCCGCTTAATCATCCGGAAGTGGATCCGCGCCGGCGAAATCTTAATTGGATAAATGCAAATTTAATAGCGCAAAAGAATAAGCAATTATGGCCGGTGGGGAAAATTTAATTGAAAGGGAGGTTTCACTGCACATAAAAATGTTTATCTGTTTTTTTTCAATTCCTTCAGTGCTATTTTCTTTAAATAAGGTGCTGTCTACAATCGTTTTATCATCAAGTGATAAATAAAGGAACCGATATTTTTAATATTTTCGAATAAAACTTCGGTTTCTGAAATCGTCCGTAAAGTACCTCTTTTTGTTCCTCGATTTTTTAACCTCCGTTCGTTCCTAAACTAATAATTAGTTTTGGGTAGTCACTTCGCAAATTGTCGACCGATTTCGAAGTGAAAAACACCATCTTTCGTTCCTAGTCTCCTGTTACGAATCGTGAAAAATTTTCGAAATTAATTTAGTGTAGACATTCTGAACCGAAAAGTTTCGATCGATTTTTGAAGAGTAAAATACCTTTTTTCATTCCTAGTCTCTGGATATAAATCGTGTATATTTTTTTAAATTAATAACAGTAAATTTTCGATCGATTTTCCTGGTCTCCTGTTACAAATCGTGAAAGATTTTCGAAATCAATTAAGGGTAGACATTCTGAACAATAAAGTGAAAAACAACTCTTTTCGTCCCTAGTCTCCTGTTACAAATCGTGAAAATTTTTCGAAATTATTTCAGGGTAGACATTCTGAACAGTAAATTTTCTATGGATTTTAGAAGTGAAAAACAACTCTTTTCGTTCCTGGTCTCCTGTTGCAAATCGTGAAAATTTTTTGAAATTAATTTAGGGTAGACATTCTGAACCGCAAAGTTTCGATCGATTTTTGAAGTGAAAAACAACTCTTTTCGTTCCTGGTCTCCTGTTGCAAATCGTGAAAATGTTTTGAAATTAATTTAGGGTAGACATTCTGAACCGCAAAGTTTCGATCGATTTTTGAAGTAAGAAACAACTCTTTTCGTTCCTAGTCTCCTATTATAAATCTTGAAATTTTTTCGAAAATAATTTAGGGTAGACATTCTGAACCGCAAAGTTTCGATAGATTTTTGAAGTAAGAAACAACTCTTTTCGTTGCTGGTCTCCTGTTGCAAATCGTGAAAATTTTTCGAAATTAATTTAGGGTAGACATTCTGAACCGCAAAGTTTCGATCGATTTTTGAAGTAAGAAACAACTCTTTTCATTCCTAGTCTCCTGTTTCAAATCGTAAAATTTTTTCGAAATTAATTTAGGGTAGACATTCTGAACCGCAAAGTTTCGATCGATTTTTGAAGAGTAAAATACCTCTTTTCGTTCCTAGTCTCCGGATATAAATCGTGAATATTTTTCGAAATTAATAACAGTAAATTTTCGATCGATTTTAGAAGTGAAAAATAACTCTTTTCATTCCTAGTCTCCTGTTACAAATCGTGAAAAATTTCGAAATTCATTTAGGGTAGATATTTTTAACCGCGAAGTTTTCGATCGATTTCAGAAGTAAGAAACAACTTTTTTCGTCCCTAGTCTCCTGTTACAAATCGTGAAAATTTTTCGAAATTAATTTATGGTAGACATTCTGAACCGCAAACTTACGATCAATTTTTGAAATGAAAAACAATTCTTTTCGTCCCTAGTCTCCTGTTACAAATCGTGAAAAATTTCAGTGTAGACATTCTGAACAGTAAATTTTCGATCGATTTTTGAAGTGAAAAACAACTCTTTTAGTTCCTAGTCTTCTGATATTCTTGGCTAAAATCAATATTTTATTATGAGAACACTTTGGTCTTATATTGTCTAAATAGATGCATTCATTGACAAAGAAGAATCTTAGAATTAGTTAGTTTTTATGGCCCTGAAAAGGGCCGTTGTTTTTTTTTTTGCGTGGGGCGCCCAAAATTTACCGTTGTCATATCTCTAGAAGATATTGGTGTGGTCGACTACCTTGTCCAGGAAGCCGGTTTCTCGTGACGGTCACAAATACCTCTTGCTTCTTATTTGAGCAATTCTTCGATGCATTTTGAATTATTTTATTGGGTCAGAAATATTTAGGTAGGAAATGATTAGGGGTATTAGGTTTTATTTATATAACTCACCAAGGCTTCCAAAAATATCCACCTGAAAATGGTTAAAAACACTTTGGCCGGAGTTTTAGTCGTAAAGACAAAATAATTTTAACTTATACTATAAATTGCATTTAACTAAATGGAATAAAGTCCTATTTTCGGAATCATATCATATCAAGTTAAACACACATAAACACACACATGGACACATACATTAAACACATTTTTGTACGCATTTTTTCCCGATAATACTATGGAAAAAAATGGCGAAAATGATCAAATCACCAAAACTTTTTGTTCCGAAAATAATTACTTTACACGCTTTTTCCCGTCATTAAAAACCGTGATGAATTTTTTTAAATCTTTCTGAGATCAAACATTTTTACTTGCATTTTTTTCACCAGTAATACCATGGAAAAATGCTGAAAAAAATTTTTTTAAGGAAAAATTTATTCTTAATAAGTTGTTTATTTTGGTATTCTCTACAATTATTATTCATATAAATTTGATGTAACTACTACCGTTTCCAAATCAAATTACCGAAACCAAAAATCACAAAAAATTAGAAAACTTTTTTTTTCAAATACAAACTTTTTATGAAAAATATTTTTAAATGAAAGATGTTAATTTCTTTATTATCTTCAAGATTTGTTTCAAAATGTTTGTAAAATTTTTTATATTTAAAAAATTATCTGAGAAAAACAAGAAACGGTTAAGGTAAACGCCCACTTTCTGTGTATGAAATTCTACCAAAAGCTTTTCAGTTCTTTGGATTATCAAATAATGCTTATGTTCAAAGTTCCATATTAATTCGTTTAGTAGTTTTTGAGATACAGCGCGCGCAGACATACAGACACACAGACCCACAGCACACACACATTTTTTTTCCAGAAATTGTTGAAATGGCGTCTAGGGACCCCAAAACGGATATTTCCGTAAAAAAAATTTGAAAAAATTTTCACGATCACAATACTTTCTTGTACTTTATAACGGAGAAAGTAAAAAATCAAAATTCGGGTAAAGGTTGCTCTACGTGAACTTTAATTTTGAATAGTCTGGGTCACTCACTATATTTCGTTTTTCTTTCGTATTGAGGAGTTTTGCACCGCCTAATTACACCATTGGATCAGTGTCTCAAATTTTTGTTCGTGTTATAGTTATTATTATTTGTTATTTCCTGGTTTCTATTGCTTCCATAATCACCTTATTAATACGGGCTATAAGTTTTTGATCTATTTTACTGCTCTTGTAGATACTGGTCTTTTCTTTTCTAAACGTGAACAATATAACTTCGATAGCGCTAGTTTGAAACTTGTTAAATCGTATCTATAAAATCGAAATCAAGTAATGTGGTATACACAATGGAGACATGTTAGAGGCTTAACCACTGGTGTACCGCAGGGTTCTATTTCGGTCCTATTTTATTTCTAATATTCATTAATGACCTGCCTTTAGCACTCAGTAATATCATTATTCTTCTATTCGCGGAAGACCCTACAAAATAGCCAACATCTATCTGAAAAGATTAGGGAATCAATAAGATATGTTAATCGATGGTGTAAAACAAATGTATTAGAATCCAACAATAAGAAACGAAACAAATTAAATTTGTACAAAATAATGCGAATGCTCCTAAAGACGCTACATGTTTCTACTTTCTCCGTTACGAAGTACGAGAAAGTATTTTTTTTTCAAAATTTCTTTTACGGAAATATCCGTTTTGGGGTCCCTAGATGCCATTTCAACAATTTCTGGAAAAAAAAATTGTGTCTGTGTGTGTGTGCCTGTGCCTGTGTGTGTGTGCCTGTGTGTGCGTCTACACAAATACGTCTTGTTTGATAATCTGAAGAACTGAAAAGCTTTTGGTAAAATTTCGTACATCGGAAGTGGGTGTTTACCTTAAATGTTTTTTGTTTTTTGCCAATAGTTACTTAAATATAAAAAAATATCACAAAAATATTTAAACAAATATTGAAGACAACAAATAAATTAACATCTTTTGCTTGGAACATTTTTCATAAAATCATTTTTATTCGAGAAAAAATGTATTTATTTTTTTTAATTTTAGGTTTTTAATTATAAAACTATAATAGTAAAACCATGAAAACGTAAAAATAAATGGCTATGATACCATCAAGTCGGAGAAAGTAACATGATGGCCACATCACCATTTTTTAGATAATCACTTAAGGGGTAACACTATCCCTGGGGTACTGAAATCATACCTAAGTTTGGGAATTTTTTTAGGGCAAATGAATAGCTTTATTTAAATAACACAAAAGGCACTTTATTGTGCATGTATTTAAATACAGAAAAATGTTTTTTTATTTTTTTGCAATTCTTGCAAATGGCGGCGGCGTACGAGCACAGTTCCATAATCCACTTTTTCTGGGGACGCCATTTTGCGTACACGATATCTTCGAGATGGTTTAGGCTAGAGCAAAGAACGACAAAATTGTATATTTTATATTAATTGAATTTAGAAGCGGTTTTAAAAAATATTAATTTGTTGCCATTTTTTTGTCGAAAAACTGATACAAAAATTATTTTTGTAAAAAGAGTTTTCAATATTTCACAAAAATCCTACGTACTTTGTTGCACAATATATGGGAGAAGTCAATGGGGTAAAAATTGTAAGAATAGCGTTGTACGCAAATTTGAAAGTGTGTTTTGAGAAAAACGCGTTTAAAGTTTTGGCCACTTATATCTTGCCTATAATATTGAGATATGTTAATTTACAATTCGTCACTCAGTTCTTCATAAATGGATTTTATAGCTTCGAAAACTTCAGTATGTATTGTTGGATAATGCTTATAATTAGCAAAATCATTTGTGGTCTTTGTTTTTTTTATCTGCATATCAGCGACGGCTCGTGGATGTTCGGGATGTCAGGCAACGGAAGAAAATTTGACTGAAAAAGCAACGGAATATTTGCTTCCTCTATTAGAGTAAGTAGTGCAGCACGAGCAGCATCTTTGTCTTTGCCTCAGCTACGGAAATCCACGAGCCGCCGCTGCTGTGTATAATATAATACACTCGTAAAAAGACGTTTTATTCAATCAGCTCTAGTAATATGATGCCGTTTAAATTTCCTTGTAAAACCTTTTCTATTCTATTCTTAAGACTATAAACTAATGTTTTAGAATAGAAAAAAAATCGATTTTTTTAAATCTCAGGGGTTACCCCTTAAACAATTTGAAATGGGATTGTCATGGCGAACAGTTGGCAAACAAAATTTAAATGTTTCTTTTTTATTAAACGTATTGAATATTAATACACAATAGTATGTAGGTCAAGTAACAACACTAGACACTAGGTGTGACATAACCTTAAAGGTCAGCGGTGAAATTCTTTGAAGTTATGAAGCAAAATAAATAAATTCAACCGTTAAAAATAGAGAAAGTCGCCAATAAATTTCATTAGAAATAAAAGCGGTGAAATAGTGGTGCGGCCGTTCGGAACTAATAGAAATGCCAAGTCCAATAGATATAAATTACTTTAATGTATGGTAAACATTCATATGCGCCCGAGCACGAGGATCATAAACAAGTCACTACCGTTGTCAAGTAAATACCGATTAATGCGTTCTTGGGAAAGTATCAGGAAATTGATGGCGGAGAGGAGACGAAAATATCAAATTAAGAAAAATAAATCAAATAACACATTTTATTTTTAAAAATTTAACAATAAAAATAGTTCAATTTTTTTGTTCGTTATTATTACCAATTACACGATGATATGATTATAGGAATTTAATTTTTGTACAAGAGAAATAATGTTGGTGGAAAGCTGGACAAAACACAATTCGAAGCGGTCTTTCGCCGCCGATCACAAGTCTATTCAATCGGGCTAAAACGGTAATAATTGATTTCACATAAAATAAATAATTATAATTGAAATCAGGAGAGGTATCTTATGATTTATCCTTAATTTTTTTTAAATTTTATTAACAATATTAAGTTGCATTTATAAATGAAGGCAAAATAAACAAAATTGAATTTGAAAGTATCCAACATATTAGCAGGACAAAATGCCACCCAATCCAACTAAAAAATAAAATGTTCGTTACAAAGAAAGACAAATCGAGCACATAGTTGTCAGGTCTGCAATTTAGATTTTCCCATACATTAGAATGAACTATAAAGTACCTTTCCTTTTTCCAATACCAATGAGATCTGTACAGAAATATATAATATAGAATATTTATAATACAACCTTCTTCAGGATATAGTCGTTAATATAATCTTAAATACACTGATCATATCAGTACCTTTTGTTGTTTATGTACAAAAACAATATTTAGCTTCTAAATTGTACAGATTAAAAATTAATATCACACAGTCACGTCCACAAAGGTAAACACTGCTGAAACTGACAGTCACTTGGGAAGGTAATTCTGAGAGAGACTAGTCGAGTCCATTTACGTTTAACACAGCTTGGTATATTTGGCTTTGCGAAAACGGGTGTTTAGGGGTGCATTCCTGGACCCGCGCCGAGACGCGGTCCGTAGAGGGAGTATGGTGAGAGGTATGGTGGTAGACCTGGATGTGCTAGAGGGTATCCGCTCAAGGGAGAGGATGTCAATGATGGTGGTAGTAAGGACGGCTTGCTATATGGGTGATATCTCGCGGTGGCCAACGGGCTTAGCGGAGGGGTAGGATAGGTCCTGTGCAGAAGAGGGTGATTGGGTGGAAGTCCTGGTGCACTCAACATTGAAAGCGCTGAACTAGCTTCGGACACTGAACTGACACTAGTGTGGGTTCGTAAGTGTGATAAAAGTTCTTCAGAACTAGAAAAGCGTTTTCCGCAATACGCAGCATCTCCTGAAATCCAGTTGCACACATAAGGAAGATGAGAAGCAGCTGCAAGGGCGGCGAGCTGGGCATGAGCGTAAGCAGCAGCTGCTGGATTGTGGCCTAAATAACTAGGCGCCTTCGATGTGACGTGATCGCACTGTGTACACCCCGCTGGACAAGAAGTTGTCTTTGGTTGTTGTTGCATAAGATGTGAACTTAAACTACAACCCGTACAATAAGGATCCCTGCACATCGGAGCTAAATGATCAGGACTCTTCATCCTCGCGTAATTCAAATAAGGACTCAGTCCGCTTTTAAGGGCATGATGCTGCGACATCAAGCTGCTAGTCATCAAATCCATACCTAAGTGTAACCCGCCAGGGTAACTTAAATACGCGGAAGAAACCGGAATTGAGCCTGGCTTAAACGTCCCTAATGGCAAATCCTTGATCGCCGGATCAGAAGCTGAAGACGTAAGTATACTCTGTGTCGAATTAGACTTAGAACCCGAACTCGACGGTGTTTGCGGACTAGTCCTATCGCTGCTCTTGGACGGAGTGCTAAACTCTTCACTATGATTATCTGCGGGAGTCTTCCGGTCGGACATGGCTGGAGATTCCCTGTGAGAAGCAGCACTTTGATTGCTTCCACACCTTCCAGAAGAACTGTTTGCTTTGGTGGCGACTGGTGTGCGGACGCGGGATCCTGACGACGCCGTGCTGGATCTCTCCTCCGGAGTCTTGGACTTCTCGCGTGTCGTTTCGTATGGTTTGAAATTTGCTTTGTGCGGGGAATCTGGTTTGATGATCTTCTCCTTTCCGGAATCGGACTTTCCCTTCTTGTCGCTCCCTTGCAGCAGCTTTGAATTCGGTGCATCCGCACCTATCTGGCTGCAAGTCTGGGCTAACAACGCCAAAGGGCTTTTCTTCGCATCCAACTGTAACAAAATAAGAAAAAGAAATTAAATTGATTGTATTGTGTTGATTGTAAATGTATTATTTCTGAATTTTCAATTTAAAAAAATATATATATATATTAAGCTCTTGTTTATCGTTATAACCGCATGGTTTCAGTGACGAGATTTCTTAATTCTGACATACCTAACTAATTAAATTCTTCCATCGACAACAAATCCGAATTAAAAAAAAAATGAATTGGTATTGAAAAATCAAATCAGCTAAAGAATGTCACATACCAGTAAGTAAACTGTCGTTGTTTCTTGCACTAGGTTTGTATCAACTTAAAGTTATCCTTTGTTATAGTTACTTTATAGCTGAGAATAATCTGGCCACTTAACCGTTGGAAAACATGGCCAAAAAATGCGCAATAGCGCTTGTCTTTATCGATTACGAAGAGACACGAGCAGCGCGATAGCGCTCATTCTTTTATGTCTCGAAAAAGCCAATCGGCGCGATAGCGCTTGTCGTAATTTAGGTTAGGTTAGGTGACTACATCATCAGTTGTCCATATCGTTCGAAATGTACTGGGATTTTTCGACACAAAATTTCAACTGCGCGATCGCGTTAGTTTTTAGATTAAGTCTGAACAAAAATCGTTTCTCCGTTATCCACTTTTTAAAGTTCATCACTCTTGAGTTAAAAGTTATCATAATACTTTTTATAGTCAATGATGATATGATTTACAATTGCACTAATTAAAGTTCAATGTACTGCAACAACACTTTAAAAGTATAATATTTTCGTTATTATCAAGAAAAAAACGTAACATCCACGAGAAATTTGCGTTTATATTTCCAACCATTCAGTTTGACAAACACAGGCTATTCACAGCGTCTTTCGCATCAAAATGATTAACAATTCATTTCACATGTAAGCAGCTTACGTACCAACGTTAAATTGATATTTACCGTGGATAGTGCGCTCTTCAAAGTAACTTTGATGTAAAAGATTCATGAATACTTAAAGAAACATATAAGCCCGTCAGAAATATCTTCGCTTAAACATTTAAAACGACTTTGTCGCCTAATGAACGACTGCATAAACTTCCATCTAAAGTTGGCAGTTGCAGTAGCGAGAAATTGTAATGCATTTTATTAGCAGTCGCTCGCGATTTAATTGCGAATTTTACATTCATGCTTATAAATCGCGGTCTTTACGACCGAATTCGCTTCACGTATGGACTATTTGAAATAGCAATTACACAATCTGCGAAGAGAGAGGCAAATGCAGAGATGTCTGAGATCTCAATTAAAATTAGAGTTGAAGACAAGTTAATAACATAACGCGGAGTGAGATAAGTTGTTGCGGCTCTCGGATTGTGCGAATTTGTTGTTTCAATGGCACGTGGGAATTTTTTCTGATCTCGGTAAATCACACAATTTTATTCATTATCTCAATAGAATGAAGTGGATTTGCTTTATTTAGAACGGTGGGGTTGACTATTTTTGGTGTATAATCGGATACTATCGCTTATCGTTTTGGCTTGCAAAGATTTTTTTCAGACAAATAGTTCTCAGAATGAGTGGTTAGACATGAAGAACAAAATAATGAAAAAAATTAATAAATTGAATCGTTTTTCATGCATTTCGAGTCAAATGAAGCTATTTTCAATAAGTCTGTATGCACCATTTCTTGCGTATGTATCTCCGTTCCCACAAGTCCGACAAAGAATTTTTTCAGGCAAATAGTTCTCAGAACGGTCCTGGTTCAGCGTATGAACCATTTGTAAATGTCTTCTGGAATTAAATTGCAAAGATTTCTGAGCCTAGTCCTCATCCAAAAAAAATACGCTTTTTTCCTGTCCTGTCTTTCACACAGAAAGTACCACATCTTAAAAAATGCTTCTATTTTTTAGTGATGATGATGTTTTGACTTTTTAGAGAGACGATTTGTTCTAAAAGTCTGAAGTAGTGGTGTTGGCTCGTGAATCTTCGTACGTGAGGCGATGTGGGAGATGCTGAGTGCGTCTTCACAACAACAGCGCATGCAGCATAACTAACTCTAATAATGGAAATCAGTATTGAAACATATTTTTATGTAGCATCACCCAAAAATTTTCAGGAGTCGCCACTAAGCTGAAGTAATTTATTCGAGTTTATAAAGTTTAATAATTGATTCCTGTCATCGATAACTAGGGATAATTAATGTTTACCATTACTATTGTTGATGGATCCCTATGATTGCCGGTGGATAATTCCACTCAATTAGGAAAATAAGACCAACGTTTTAGACAGTAGATGTCGCAGTAATATTGTCTCTATCCTTTAAAGGTTTGTTCCCAAATAGTGTTAAATGATCAACTTACAAAATCTCAACTAGCTATTACGGATCAGACATCAAGGAATGATTTTTGATATTGTAGGTTTTATTTTTGAAGTAGTTTGTAGCTGAGTCTTTACAATTTCTTAATTTATTGGTAATTTGATGCATTTACAAAAGCACTCTTACATCTCTGACCTCCAAAGAAACAATTTTGTGACAAGTAGTCTTACCAAAAAAGTTAATACTTCTAAAATTAATATAAAGAATAATTTCATTACATCTCCAATTGAAACTGCCAACATGGAAAACACGTTCATTTATATTTTGACAACAACATTTAAAAGAATTTTAGTATTTTTGCTTCCAAGATACAAATTCCAAAAAACTATCCTTCACAGAAACATGGCTATGAATAGAGATTTCAAAGATTTATTTTGTGTCGGTGATAACAGAGTCAAAAAGTTATTTCAGCTTAATTAAATTTGCTGCAATAGAAAAATCGAAACCTCAACTTTGGTCGGTATAATTGGATGCTTCATCAAACCATAGTTGCCACAAATGAATGGATCAATGAAACCATAGTTACTACAAATTAGGAAAAACATGCGATCGATCAAATATTATTAGCATCTACTATAATTACAAAAGGAAAAGCAGAAAATTAGTTAAGGAAAAGCAGAAAATTAGTTAATGAAAAGCAGAAAATTAGTAAGGAAATCAAATAAATGTGATAGCACTTGGGAACTCGAAACGGTAAAGCGACTGCAGCTTTTGGTACACATAATTATTTTTTTTAAATTTAACTACAATAATATTTACAAGCTGCCCTTGGGCAATAAGCAAATGGGGGAAATTAAATTCAGCGCGAGGTTTAGCATACATTAACGCCCTAACAATTAGATAAAATTATTTGTAAGTGGTGCTAGTTTCTAGAGTATGGAAGGTCTAGTATATGACATCGTTTAAGTCTATAAGTAGTTTCACTGTTGTCAATGAGGTTGATCGCTAGTGGGTTTGGAGGAGATTCAAGTCTTGCTTGATATCGCGCCTTGCTTCTGAGCTTCTTTGATCGTCAGCATTTTCAAGTCTCGATATTTTGAGTCGTTTCTGATGAACCATGGTGCGGGGAACTTTGGTCTGAAATCTTTGTAGGATTTCTAGATTGGACGTGCTTGTTGTACCCCAAAGCTGTATGCCGTAGGTCCACACTGGTTTTATAATTGATTTATACAATGGTTTAGTTTTGAGGGATAGTTTAGATCTGTAACCGATTAGCCAGAGGTTTTTGGAAAAAGAAAATGAAAATTCAAACAATTTTTAATCAAGGTATTTTGCTTTCAAGTTTGAAGATTGGTGACAAGTGAAATGTTGTCGTGGTCAACGCAGCAGCGGCTCGTGGATGTTCAGTGAGGAGGCAACAGAAGAAGATTTGACGAAAATAGTAACGGAATATTTTCTTCCTCTATGAGTGTAAGTAATGCGACACGAGCGGCATCTCTGTCTTAACCCTCTCTACGAGCTGGATTTGCGTAACATACAATGCCTGTGGTGATTCATTTGAAGCCTTTAAACGTGTGCAAAGATTTCATTTCAGCTGAAAGTTCAAAATAAACTTAATTAAACTGAACATTTAAGCTACGCGCACACGTATCGGAATCGGACGGACGGCACGCAACGGATAAAATTGCTTAACACAGTTGTAAACGAGTCAACGCACATTTATCGGTACGGCATTGAACGGATAAATGTGCGTTGACTCGTTTACAACTGTGTTAAGCAATTTTTGCCGGTGCGTGCCGTCCGTCCGATTCCGATAATTGTGCGCGTAGCTTTAGGAAGAAGAAATAAGATACCCAACACGCCCACTATTGCAATAGCAATGCTCAAAAGTTATAATGTGTATATACAGGGTGGTTCAGATTGTTTTTGGGAAACTTGAACAGCAAAAACTTTCAGTTTTTTTAAAGCTATATGTTTATAGAAACTTTTTTCCTTTTGATGAGTTTAATACACTGTTTAAGTTTCCCAAAAACAATCTGAATCACCCTATAGAGATAAACTGCAAATTTTTGAACTGTGGACACTTTTACAAAAACTTCATCTATGCTGAAGCGATTTATTTTTCCTATAACATCGCCTCCTTGCAAGGTTTGTTGTATGAATTTTGGATGCAACGACTGGAAACAGGCCTACCAATAAGATGCCCAGACGCTTCAGACTGCACATATTAAAGATTTGCCGATACCGATATATGCGTCTGAGCCGATAATCGACATCAGCCAATATCGGCTAAAAATATTTAAAAGTTATGTATCAATAGAATATGAAATTTGTTGAATTTGGTTCTCGGTTATCACGAGGTGAAACATTCTTAATATTAAGGGTTGTTAAAATAAGGCACTTGGTTGGTTTCAACATTTTATATAGTATAAAATGTATAACATGTGGCGACAAGCAAAAAATTTATATTTTACAAATAAAAAAAAATACTGCTTTAGCGCCATCAATGGAATATTTTTTCATATTTTTTTACAAAATTGAGTTTATGACAGTGGAATAATATTTCGTAGAAAACCGTAACAACAAAAAATGTAATTTTTCAATAAACACTGGATTATGCAATAACCCAATCAAAGTAGCATTGGCGCGAAGTGGTTAACAACAACCCTTAAGAATTTATATTAAGGTATATCGAGTTCATTTTTCATGAAATATCCCAAAACACTTTTTTTACGATTTGTGGACATTTTTAGTTAAATAGTGTAACTTACTTGCACGATATGTAGTCTATGAAGTTTCACAGCTGAAAGTCGGAATCGGCGCAACGCGAGCTTCCCTTACCCTACAGATTATGACAAAAAATTCGAGAACAGGCGATGTTCTGCCATTTAGCCATCAGTATCTTTGGCATATCTTAATTGGCCTAAAAATCCATATCGGTCCATCTCTAGTAGATATTAACAAAAATTTGGTACACTTCGCTCAGCTTCCCTTTTAAATTGAAACTACCAACATGGTAACACCTTAATTTATATTTTAACAACAACATTTAAAAGAATGTTTGTATTTTTACTACCAAGATACAAATTCTGCTGAAAAAACATAGCTATGAAGAGAGTTTTCAAAAATTAGATTTATTTTGAAGCAGTGATAACAAAGTCAAAAAGTTATTTCAACTTATTTAAATCTAAATTGCTGTAATAGAAAAATGTTTAGGTACTTTTGTGACAGTATTCTTTAGAGATATCGCATTTTAAAGATTACAGTTTTTGAAATATTCTAGACTTTTAGACCCCAATAGGAATTAGTTGAAATAATTTACAACTGCATATACAGTATTGCCGAGCTCTCGAGGCCAGGAGCGGCTCGCTATGTAGAGCGAAGGAGCTATTGCACTACCTCTAATTTCAAGCTTAGCAAGGATTTTTATATAATTCTAAAAACACTTTGTGTATTTACTTGATTTATTTCATGCGTCTGTAAAAGTTTTCAATTCCAATTGTCGTTCGTTTTTTTTTTTTCAAAAAGAAGGCATATATTGTAGGCCAAGTCTGCCATCAAAATGTTCCACCAGCCGCCACTGCTAGAGACGTGTGGGGGTAAAGTTTGCGCAGAGTGAGAAAGTATTCGAAGAACGCGAGAGAACGCAACAACAAATATATCCGGAGCCAATTGAATTTAAGATGGTCACTGCGCAATACGCCTCGAGTGCTTGGTACAACTCTACTTTGAAATATTGAATATATGTATCTTAAATTTTCAACATTTTTGTAATTAGACGCGTTATAATAACCTATAATGGCATCGAAGGACTGTTGAAATTTATTTTTTAAATGACAAAACTCAATTTACTTGTGAATATTAATTTAAATTAATAAAATTGATAAAACGAATTCGTGAGAAATTAAAATTAAATTGAAATCAAATTGTCGATTTTGTGAAGTTGAATGAATATTTGGATTCAAAAGGATATTTCATGATTTAGAAAATGCATTGGTAGTTCAAATTAGTAAGACCTTAATTTTACAGAGTTTCGAACAGGGTGAATATTCATATATTCAGGCTACTTTCGTCGTTATCGAATTTATTTAATGCTTCTGCAACAAGTGAAGTTATCTCACATTTATTTAGAAAGACTTCTCTAGAAATGAAATACTGAAGATTATTGGCCAGTTTCTTTATAATAAATTTGAATACTTCGACTCAAAACTGCAATTTACAATTTTATACTGTGGCTATATCTTACCAAAGAAATTTAACAGCCTTATCGAACAATTTGGGTTTAACGGTAGACTAAAATTTCGCCCAATCTTTCGAACAATTTACGTTTAAAGGCTAAAATTTCGGCCATGATTCAAAGGTCTATCGTTAAACCTTAAAAGGAACGATGCAATTTTAGAAAGTTACAAATGCAAAGGAGCAATAGGGAAGGATTTTTTTGGCCGATTCCGATATATCGGCGGCCGGTGCCGATACCGATATGTATCGGCAAAATGGCGGAACAGCGTCTGTTGCCGATATTTATGGCAAAATTTGTGGATAACTCGCGCTGCACCAATTTCCGACTTTTCGATGAAAAACTTGCTGAAAAAAAATGTTTTTGGATCATTTTAAGAAAAATGAACGCAATGTAGCTAAAAATAAATTTATTTTATATTCTCCTTCTTTTAACTTTTTTTTAATCATTAGATGATATAGCTGACCTATGTACCGATAATTATAGCGGTATCGCTACATCTCTGGTCACAAAAACTAGCACGAGCAAGATTATAGAAAACAGAGATCCACATGATGATAACAACATTTATCCAAATAGTTGTTAAATATTCAAATTTGTTTTTGAAAAACGATCTTTGAAGAACGGAACGAAAATTCAGGATAATAAAGTTAAATTAATTGATTTTAGCCATTACTTTGTTGTAAATCTTGAATTTAGAAAATTAGCCTCGTAGCTTTACCCGTTACACCGTACTTTGGTTTAATATATTTTTATTTTATTTTGCTAGTATCCCGGTGCAATACATTAGTACCGAAAATTTCAGTGAAGAAATTGTTAATTTTTTTAAATATTTTATAAATCTTTTAGAATATACTAGCATAGGGCAGTAGGATTAATAGCGGTTTAGACTAACGCAAAAAACTTAGTTTAATGTTAACAGCTCAACTAATACAACCACTAATTACTAAAACGAACAATAAAAAAAAACATTTTTCTGGACAGAATATACATTCTTTTATTTATTTTTTTTGCATTTTTCGATATGGTATTTGAATTTAAGCCTTTCTGTCAGATGTAAGTAAACATTTAGGTAGTACCGACATTTTTCGAAAACCAATGACATTATCAAACTGGTTTTTTTTTTCTTTTACATAAAAAATTCAATTAAAAGAAGTTTATAATAAATTTAAAAAAATTATTCGTCTTTCTTTTCAATACAAAAAACTTTTATGAACTATATCTTTTACAAAAATTTGTAAATCTTTTACAGTTCCCAATTATCTTAATGCTTACAAAATGATTGGAAAGATATCAACTTTTAATAAATAGAAAAGAAAACATAACAATTGTAATTATATTTTTGATCGATTGTAATCATATCCATGGTAATTCAAATATCTTGCGTAACTTGCCCATTTTTTGTTTCTTTGCTCATGGAAATAGAAAAATTAAATTTTTGGGGTTTTTTTTAATTACAATTATTACGTTTTCAAAGACAATATGTTATCCACTGCAAATTTGTACTTGTCTAGGACTAGCGTATGTTGGTGTTACTTTCAGGTCATTTTAAACGTTTTAAAATTTTATATTTTAACCATTTAGAGTTTTCTTCAAATCCTTATTTCATACAGCGGCGTAGTGAACGTAATGATATGCAATTTTTAATTAAACAAAATTGGCAATACGTAAAAAAATATAACAAGATAATAGCGTAGATGTTGAAAGATTAGTTTTTATTACATTTTGCTAAATTGGCGTTTCAAGGTAATTTTCTTTTACAATCGGTTAATTGTTCCGACATTTACGGATTGGTAAAAAAAACATACTATAATTAATACGCGATTAGAGTTATAAATAAAATTGTTTTAATATCTACGTATTGGTAGTTCATATAATTAAGGATAATATTACCAAATAAAATGTCAGTTTAGATTCTTAGAAAAAAATTTATGAATAAATTTATTGTATCCAATTTTGACGTTTTAAAATGACATTATCTTATTCTTAGTAAGCACTTTAAATAGTTGTTGATATGGAAAGGTGAAATCAAAAAAAAATATGTTACTAGTGAGTTGAAAACTTTTTATTTCACATCATTTTGACAAAATAAAATTAATTGTCAGACATGACGGTGACATTTAAATATTGGCTTTAATTAATTTATTAATATTATTCCGTCAAAATAGGATAAAATATTGTATAAACTACGTAAGTTTTTTTTTTATTTACGAGATATACAAAGCATGCAATATGTTTATTGTTTTTTTTTACATATTAACATTTTTAAACTTGAAAATTTTCCTAGATCCTCAAACAATATTCAAGCATCAACCTAGAATTTCTGGACTATTATAAAAACTCACCGTAGTTGGAAGAGGAGTTAGATACTCCGGGCGGAGGTACTGGTTGCTGGAAGTGAGCATCTTCACTTCTCTTATATCCGCACTATATAATCCAAAATGATTTCGATTCTAACACTGAACACTTGAAATCTTTCTCTTTTGATAAGTATCGGTGCGAGGCATCCGGTGCGCTCTTCGTAACACTACTGCCGAACTTTCGCGTAGAACTCTGAGAGCATGACTGAAGCTCTGAACGACGCGCGACAAGCGCGCACTCCTCTTGGCGTGACGTCACGCGTCTCTTCATCCCCACCGCGATGAGCTTTGACACCCTCGACCGCAGATCACCGTGTTATTGCTTCTTCTGTGCGCTTGTCGACACCCTTTACTTCAAAACCTTCATTCACCCCCTGAATAACCGCTCCCGACCGAACAACAAACACACACACAAAAAAAAAACTAACACCCGATAAACTACCCCTTTTGAATTATATTGTCTTTCTCCAACCGGATGTGTAGCTACTTACGTTTCAACTATTTATTGAATTTAATAAAATTATGAAAATTATTTTTACTGGCGCAATATAAAGTAGATTTTATTGTAGATGGGTAAGTATTCGTCGAAATTTGGTTTAAAAAAATCGGAAAAAAATATACAGATAATTACAGCCCTTTGAAAATACCATCAGGAAAACGAAAAAAAAATAGCTGTTACGTGCATTTTTTTATATAATAAGACAGTTGAGAACACTTAAAGTACATCAGAATTATTTAACCCTTTGGGTCCCAGGGGTTGTTGAAGCATATGGTCGAAAAACGCCAAAAAGCGCAATATTGATGCGAAGAGGCCCGACAAAAAATCTCAACAGTGCGATCGTGCTGCCTGGGACTCAAAGGGTTAATAACTAAGAACTTATTGATATAGCCTATTCGGTGGAATCTGGCGGCCGATCTAAGGATCGACGCACCCTTGAAAAAAAGGTATTGGTGGTGCATCCCATACATGTATTACTGTCCTTCGGTCCTATTGGTATACGCACTTTTACACCAGTACTTCTCAACAAAGATTGGTTTGAGATAAAAAATATTACGTCCCCTACTTACCGAGCTCCGAACCTCTTTTACGACCACAGCCGCCAGATTCAGGAGAACGGGCTATATGAGTCTGAGTATGTCAGCTCCGATACATTCTGCCCTTGGCTGCCTGTTCTGCAAATGTTGATTACGTGTTTGCAGGCCTGCCCTTAAATTTGGCCATTGACTCGTCAATCGCTTGACAGATGGAGTCTAGCCTGGCTTTTTGAAAAATGTGCTTTACACCAGCGGCGGCTCGTTAGATAGAGTCAAGGAGCCATGGCCTGTAGTTTCAAGCTCAGCAAGAATTTTTCATTAATTCTTTACACTTTTTCGCCAGTTAATTTGGAAGATAAATCATTCTTTCTATCTTCAAAAAAAGAGGAGGGGGCGTATATTGTATATGTGCCTCTACAATCAACATGTTCTACGAGCCACCACTGATGTTAGGTACGGCCTTTAGCAATGCGATTATGATAAAATATTTCTAAAACATCTGCTCCGTATGTTCGAAAAAAAAATTGTATTAAAGCCCTGATATTGATAAGTGATTTTGAGTGACAGTCCGTTATGATTTCCTTTGATTTTAACCGAAATTTCACCTTTTCCCAATATTTGTTAGAAAAAACTGATATTTTCGACTTTTTATTTTGAATAACTCAAAATCAATCTGCAGAATGTTTTGATCTTCTGCAAAAATATTGAGGCCCTGATAACGATAAATAATTTTAAGGGACAGAATTGATTTCAACCGAAATTTCACTTTTCCTCAATATGTACTGATATTTTCAAGTTTTTAGTTGAATAACTCTAAAACCAATTTCGGAATGTTTTGATCTTTTGTTTGAATATTTGAGTCTGGATAATGATAAATAATTTTGAGTGACAGTTCGTTTTGATTTGCTTCGATTTCAACCGAAATTTTAGCTTTTCCAAACGTTTGTTCCAACAATTTGACATTTTCGAATTTTCGGTTGAATAACTCAAAAACCATCTGCAGAATGCTTGAATATTTCGCATAAATATTGAAGCCTTGGCATTGATAAGTGATTTTGAGTGACTTGCTTTGATTTTAAACAAAATTCAATTTTTTTCAAGATTTATTACAAAAAAATAATATTTTCTGGTTTCTAGTTAAATAACTCAAAATAAATTTGCAGAACATTTTGATCTCCTATTCAGGGTGTTTCAAAATTCATGCACCAAAACTTTTCTGCGTACGCCTAGTAGGGGGGGTTTAATCCGTGTTATTTTGTGGAAAATCAAGATTTGTCATTTTATCTACGAGGAGTACGCAAAAAACTTTTGGTGCATGAATTTTGAAACACCCTGTATAAATATTAAAGTTCTAATATTGATAAGTGATTTTGAGTAACAGTTTATTGTGATTTGCTTTGATTTTAACCGAAATTTCACTTTTTCCCAATATTTGTTACAAAAATTGACATTTTCGCGTTTTTAGTGAAGTAACTCAAAAACCATCTTCAGAATGTTTTGATATATTGCATAAATATTAAATTTCTGATATTAGTTGGTAATGTTCAGTGACAGTGTGTCGTGATTTGTTTTGATTTTAGCCGAAATTTCACTTTTTCCCAATATTTGTCCCAAAAAAATAATATTTTCGAGTTTTTAGTTGAATAACTCAAAAGCCATCTTCAGAATGTTTCGATATTTTGCTTGAATATTAAAGTCCTGATATTGATAAGTAATGTGATAGTCCTTTGTGATTTATTTTTGATTTTAGACGAAATTTCACTTTTTCCCAATATTTGAAAAAAATCAATCTGCAGAATGTTTTGATCTTCTGCATGAATATTAAAGTCCTGATATTAATAAGTAATTTTGAGGAACAGTTCATTGTGATTTGTTTGATTTTAAACGAAATTTCACTTTTTACCAATATTTGTCCAAAAAATTGATATTTTCGAGTTTTTGGTTGAATAACTCAAAAACCATCTGCAGAATGATTAATAAGTGGTTTTGAGTGACTGTTCATTGTGATTTGTTCTGATTTTAAACGAATTTTTACTTTTTGTCAAGATTTAATATAAAAATGAACATTTTCGAGTTTCTAGTTGAAAAAAATCAATCTGCAGAATGTTTTGATCTTCTGCATGAATATTAAAGCCCTAATATTAATAAGTAATTTTGAATAACAGTTCATTGTGATTTGTTTGATTTTAAACGAAGTTTCACTTTTTCCAAATATTTGTTCCAAAAAATTGATATTTTCGAGTTAAATAATTTTTAGTGACAGTTCATTGTGATTTGTTTTGATTTTAAATGGATTTTTACTTTTTATCAAGAGTTCATATAAAAATGATCATTTTCGAGTTTCTGGTCGAAAAAAATCGTTCTCCAGAATGTTTTGATCTTCTGCATGAATATTAACGCCCTGATATTAATAAGTAATTTTGAGTAACAGTTCATTGTAATCTGTTTGATTTTAAACGACATTTGTTACAAAAAACTCATATTTTCGAGTTTTTAGTTGAATAATTAAAAAAAAACATCTCCAGAATGTTTTGATATTTTGTTTGAATGTTAAAGTCCTGATAATAATAAGGTTTGAGTGATAGTCCGTTGTGATTTGCTTCGATTTCAGCTTTTATCCAAATATTTGATTAAAAAAATTGACATTGTCGAGTTTTCAGTTAAATAACTCCAAAACTTTTGATTATTCTCGTTTTTCTCATGAAGAAGAATGTACACTTTAATGGTATCCGTTGATTATTAAAATAGCCGATTTTTCCGATTTTTTACATTTTCCAATTTTCTTTGCGAACACGCCATGGGCTGTAAAATGTTGATTTTTGCGATTTTTTTAAAAGTGACGCAATTTGAAAGAAAAGTGTCATTTTTTAGAACTTTGCACCCACCGCATTGATATTAATTTAATTTAATTTGAAAAAAGTGCCCCCATGTCGATAGGAAATATTTTTTTTAACTTCTGTTTAGTGGGTTATTCCAGCACCATACTCCTCCTGAGTCGTAATATTGGCATTTCAGGTGTTTGTAGTGGGGTTGTAACGGAGGTCATCTTTGCGGAAGCGGATGCGGATGCGGAGGTCCTACGCTTGACATCCGCAAAAGTGGAGGTTAGCGGAGGCAGGGGTTAGAGGAGGCGGAAATGACAAAGAACAAAAAAAAAAGTAATTTTTAAGAAATTGTAAAGTAACAAAGGAAATATATACCTAACGAATATCTTTATTTTCATCATATATCTTCCACTCTTGCACCTCGATTTTGATAATATCTGTATTTGATTGAAGCTTTAAGTTATTCCGTGAGGAGTTACGTTAGCACTGGACTCCGACCATTTTTGAATATAATTCTTCACACAACTGTTCAGTGAAAAACTGGCGTCATCTGGCAATTTGGCAAAGCAGCATGTATTAAGCGGCGAAAATTTACGGCTTTAACAAAATTAAATGAGAATTCCTATAATGCAATCATTTCATCAATTAACTTAACCATTTCTTTAGACTTTGTATTTGATGTATCCCATGAAAGCCATTTCTACAGTTTCCTGTCTTTTGGTGTACTGTGATGATATTGTGAACTTTGTCACATCCGATGTGGCAATTTTGTTGCTTCTGCTAGTCTTGCTTTTTTCTCAAGGTTACTGAACTCGTTATATTTTTCTATATGCATGGATTTAAGGTGCCTTTTCGAGGATGTTGTAGTTCTTGTTTTGTTTTCACAAACTTTACACTTTGCGGAAATATTATCTATTTCCGCGAAAAAGTTCCCAAATGCATTGGTTTCTGGCTTCATTTCTTAGCAAAATACACGCGTAAACTTTTTAAATTTCTTACGCGAACAAATTAACTTTGTAGATCAACTGATTATGTGTCAATCAACTATCGGGCATCGTAAAACGTAAACAACACCTCCGCTTTACCTCCGTTTTGAAAGATAGGAAAGGCGGATGCGGAGGCGGAGGCATCACTTCGTGCGGAAGTTTAGCACTATCGGATGCGGAGGCAGATCTCTGTTACAACCCTAGTTTTCAGATAGATCTGCGAGCAGTACGAACGTACTGACTTGTACTTTCGCTTGGCGCAGACCAGTTTTTCAAAATCTACAATATTTGTATGTATACCCCTGCACTATCGTTAACAGTGGCTATTTGCACGGTTGTGTGATAACTTTTATTTTTGTAGCAAGCATCCAGATTTTGAGACTCTTGTTGGTACTTTGCGTCTAGCCGTCAACGCATCGCGAGAGCAGGTCTTTATTGTTAAGTGCACCTTCTGAAAAGATTTAGTTAAGGGCAGTGACGGTTCGCGCTGTTTTTTCTGGTATGGCCGAGGTAACAAGGGTGGCAATACAGATAGGTAGGGTCAGTTGCAGAGACGGCTGGCTGCGTGACCGCACCTATCTGTATTACCACCTCTTGTTCCTCGGCCGTACCAGAAAAAGCCCCATGAACCGTCACTGGTTAAGGGCGGTTTATGATGGTACATTTTAATAAAATATTGCGCCTTCGCTTTTTGCTAACTACACTAACTACTTTCCCTGGACGAACAGTAATAATGTTGCGGTTTCTCAACCGTCGAAATTGTATGATAGAATGTGGCGTAGACGGCGTTCTTCATATTTTTCACTGAGTGCTATGAAATATCGCGCAGATATTGTGTGTCTGCTTGACATTATTTCTCGCTACCAAGTTTTTCGACCGCTGTTCGAAATGCTTCCATAACTTTGTTCCTAATTATCTTTCGCTTTTATGAATTAGATACATAATTGTACACACTTATCGATTCGATTTCCGTCCAAAAATAATAGATTTTTTAATGTCTGATATATTAGTAATAAGCTTCTTATCAAAATGAATCCCAAAAACAATATTTTCTTTACCTTAAAAATCGTAAATAAATGTAAGCCCCATTACAAATTTTATAATGTTTTTTGCCCTTGTGCTATGAATAGTGAAGTGATTTATTTTGACTTGGCAATGTAGAAATTTGTGAATCACTCAGAAATACACACACCTAAGTAGAGTTTTCGTGTAGACGCGGCGGGGCCCCTTTTCATCTGGATTTGCATTTAAAACTGAAAGCGCTTTCTAAATGAAAAGTGAGCGATGAGGATTACAAACTTTGACAGTTGATTAGCACGGTCTATTGAGGCTGAATGGCGGCGGCATTGTGCCGGTCTCCTTTTGAAAAGGTAGGCTGTCGCAATATATCATTCGCTAGAAGTGACATTGGCCATAACTAATGGCGATGTATTTTAACATTAGTTACGCGGCGGGGACCGGTCCGAAAAGGCAAAGTGACAAACCGGACATTAGTGGGGCAAACACAAAGGGCAGCTGCACTTAATTTAGCGCGCAGAGGTGCGCCCCCTCCTAATTTTCGAATTTGAAGTCTTCAGGTGAAAATCGCTAGGAGACTGTGTAATTCCGGCACCGGGGGTTTATTGTGTAGAACCGGAGGATTGATTTACGGCCGTTAAAGAATAACACAAACACAACAGAAAGAATAATGTGGCATCTCAATAAGGCTGTACCAGCGGAGAGCCATAAATCAGGTCCGCACGCAATACGGCGGAGCCAATTGCAGTTGAGGCTTTGTGTTCGCGTTATTGCGTGAAGACACGGCCGTTTCTAATACTCCATGATGGAGTGCTCCACTTTGTCATATGCGGCTGACACATGCTATTTTCATTTTCCGAACGCGCGCTCAGCCGCGGGGTAAATAATTAGCGGAAGGCAAAAATCGTTGGGTTTTAAATCAAAAAATACTGCCGAGAAACGACGGCGAGAAATTGAAGAGCCAATATAGGATGACTTATGGGGCCCGCGGCGTGCCTGTTTCGAGGATATACGAGCTCTGTAAAACTCACGGCGTGCATCAGATAATAAATGCCCTCGCGTACTTTATAGCACCCCAATAAATAAGCTCGTTATTCTATTATAAACCGCACGGAACGGTTGTCTGGGAAAAGAATTGTCCTTCAGTTCCGCACTCAGACGAGTATATAAGTTGAGATGGGTCAACCGTAACAGTATAAAAGAAATGTATGATACCATCAATTTATCCGAAACGCACTGGATGCATTATGATCAAAGTAGATAGCAAAATCGAATAGTAAACACACGTTGATGTAAGAACTAGCCCAACGTAAATAGATGTCACTGCAATGATCTCTAGCAGTATTTCCAAACTTTTTGCCCTTGCTGAATCTAGCATTTCAAAAGACGCCATGTTAAATTTCAACAAGTATACTTTGAAAAACTATTAGTAATGAAACTTCAATAATTTAGAACGTGAAATTCAAAATAATTCTAAAATTTAAACGCTAGAATCATAAAATTGGATTTGAAATCTGAATATAATTCCTAAAATTAAAAATTGGAGCTCCTAATTTTGGCGGAAATTTATATTTAAAATCTAAATTTAAGTTCCTCTTATTGGACGTATATTAAACATTTAAATCGCGTAATCCAAAATATAGGCAACGGAATTAAACATTTTAACCCGAAGGATAAAAAATGTCAAAATTGTCTCTTAAGGGGGCAGGATGGTTTCAGAGGCCGAAAAAAGGCAGATTTTTGAGATTTTTTTTCTCAGTTCTGAGTGATTATAATGATTTCATTCTTTTTGTACATTAAAGAACTATCTTTGAACAGTATATTAGAATTTTTTTTTGTAAAAAAATATTCATTATTTTTCCCGTGGTGGCGGTTCGTCAGAGGCGCTGCAAAAAAAGGCGTCGTGCGGTGCGTAATTCCTGGCCTCGTGGAGTTACTTGAAATAAAAAAATCGAAGTGATTTATTTAATATATTAGCTTTTTGGGCGAATGAACGAACTTATATTGAAAAATAACGATTTTCGATTTTTGGCGCAGTTTTCATTTTAAAGGTACCATTTTCACATAAAAAATCAGCCTATTACTACCCGTAAAAAAATAGTAAAAATTTATTTTTATAAAAACGTTCGTTCATCCACCAGTATTTATCATTTAAAAGATGTCTGCAAAAGTTCATTAAGATCGGTGCATTATTTTTTGAATTATGTTACGCACCGACTTCGAAAAAGTAGTTTTGAGAAAAACTCTTTATACACCTGCGTCGAGCGATTTCGACGGCCTCCGAACACGATTATGAAATAACCGATATCTCGGTGAGTTTCACTCCGATCGACTTGAAATTTTCACAGGATATTCCTGAGATTTTGTACTTTCATATAAAAAAATTATCGAAAAAAGTGATTTTTCGAAGTTGCGAAACCATCCTGCCCCCTTAAATCTAATGCGGGTGTAAAAATCCAAGTTAAACCCAGAATTGGAGATTTAAATGAGAAATAACACAAAATTTCAAAACAAATTTTTGAGATGTTGGACCAAATATCCAAAATTAAGGCCCAGAAATTTCAATTTTATTGATATAATCAGTGGCGGCTCGTGGAACATGCTGATGGTAAAGCCACTTATTCCATACATAACCACCCCCCCCCCCTAATTTTTTGAACAAAGAAAGAACGATTTGTCTTCCAAAAATTTTTGCTGAGCTTGAAACTACAGGGGGTGCTACCCCTGGTTATAACCCATTAAAAAAATATTGGAATTTAAGAAGTTGCTTGTATTCTTAAAATATAATTATTTTGGAGTTGTATAGAAATTTGAGAATTTTTAAACAATTTCTACAATTTTGTATTTATTTTAGAAAAAGCTTAATTTTGAACACAATTAAAAAGTGCTAGTTTAACAACGAACCCATTAAAAAATTATTGGAATTTAAGAAGTTGATTATATTCTTAAAATATAATCATTAGGGGGTTGTATTGAATTATTTCAGAATTTTTAAACAATTTTTATTATTTTTTATTTATTTTAGAAAATACTCAATTTTGAATGCAATTAAAAATGCATGTTTAACAATGAACAGTTATAACCCTTTAAAACATTGTTTGAATTTAAGAAGTTGATTATATTCTCAAAGTATAATAATTAAGGAGTTGTATAGAATTATTTCAGAATTTTTAAACAATTTCCACTATTTTTTATTTATTTTAGAAAATACTCAATTTTAAACGCAATTGAAAATTGCAAGTTTAACAACGAACAGTTATAACCAGTGGCGGCTCGTAGAACATGTTGATGGTGGAGTCACTTATACAATATACCCCACCCCCTCCTTTTTTGAAAAAACAAGAAAGAACGCTTTATCTCCTAGGCCAAAGTTACTGGTGAAAAAGTGTTTTAAGAATTAATTAAAAATTCTTGCTGATCTTGAAACTACAGGTAGTGCCATGGCTCATTAGCTCTATATAAACCCCTGTTTTCGAATGCGAAATATACTACTTTTGACAGCGGAAAAATACGATTTTTGACAATTCAAACAGGTTGATAAAAACTGTTTTTATTAGCTGAAAAATAGTGTTTTTGACAGCTGAAACATACCATTGTTGACACACGAAAAATACTGTTTTTGACAGTAAAAAATACTGTTTTTGACAGTAAAAGATACCATTTTTGACAGCTGAAAAATACTAATTTTCAACAGCTAAGGAATGCCATCTTTGCAGGTGAAATATACTATTCCTGACACACGAAAAATACTATTTTTGACAGTAAAAAAATACTACTTTTGGCAGCAAAATATACTACTTTTGATAGCTGAAAAATTCCATTTTTGACAATTCAAAAATGTCGATAAAAACTATTTTTATTATTTGAAAAATACCGTTTTTGGCAGCTGAAACATAGCATATTTGGTAGCTGAGAATACAATTTTCTGCAACTATAAAATACAACTTGAGACAGCTGAAAAAACTATTTTCAGCAGCCGGGGATTACCATTCTTGACAGCCTAAAAATACCGTTCCCGACAGCTGAAACGTACCGTTATTGGCAGCTAAAAAATACAATTTTTGACATAAAAAACAACAATTTTTATCAAAAAAAAAACAGGTTTTGACAGCGGAGAAATGCAATTTTTGACAGTTACAAAATGTCAAAAAATGCTGCTTTTATAGCTAAAAAATACGATTTATATAGGTGGGAAATACCATTTTTGGCAGCTGAAAAATTGCATTTTTGACAATTCTTAATAGCTGAAAAATACCATTCTTGATAACTGCAACATACGATTATTGACAACTATATCATATTATTATTGTCAGCTAAAAAATACAATTTTTGAAAAGTGAAAATACAATTTTTGGCAACAAAAAATACAATATTTTAAAGCTGAAAATGCCAATTTTCAATTTTTTGACAATTTAAAAAAAAGTAAAAAAATGCTGCATTTGATAGCCGGAAAATACCATTTTTATAAGTTGACAGCTGAAAAATATCATTTTTAACTGCTGAAAAATATAATTTTTGACAGCTGAAAAATATCATTTTTGTCATCTGAAAAATACCATTTTTAACAGTTAAAACATACCATTCTTGAAAACTGCAACAAACCATTATTGACAACTATAACATACCATTATTGTCAGCGAAAAAATGCAATTTTGACAATTAAAAATGACCAAAAATACTGCGTTTGATAGCTGAAAAATACCATTTCTATAGGAGAAATACCTTTTTTGACAGCTAAAAAATATCATTTTCGACAGTTGAATAATACATCTCTTAGCAGCCGAAAATTACCATTTTTAACAGCTGAAAAACACGATTATTGACAACTGTAACATACTATTATTGTCAGCTAAAAAATACAATTTTGGACAACACAAAAAATACAAGTTTTGACAGCTGAAAAATGCCATTTTTACAGTTGAAAAAATGTCGAAAAATGCTGCTTTTGATAGCTGAAAAAATAACGTTTCTATAGGTTGGAAATTGCATTTTTGACAGCTGAAAAATATCATTTCTGACAGTTAAATAAGACACTTCGTAACAGATGAAAATTACCATTTTCAACAGCTGAAAAATACCATTGTTGACAACTGCAACAAACCATTTTTGAAAACTGTAACATACTATTATTGCCTGCTAAAAAATGTTAAAAAAAACAATTTTTGACTAAAAAAAGTTAATTTTGACAGCCGAAAAAATGACATTTACTTGGTGAGAAATACCTTTTTTGACATAAAAAAAACATTTTTGACAACTGAAAAATATCATTTTTGACTTTTTAACAGCTGAAAAATACCATTCTTCACAATTGCAACAAAAAATTATTTAAAACTGTAACAAACCATTATTGTTAGCTAAAAAATATATTTTTTCACAACAAAAAGTACCATTTTTGACAATTAAAAAATGTCGAAAATATTTAGCTGAAAAATACCATTTTAATGGCTGAAAAATAACTTTTTGACAACTGAAAAATATAATTTTCGACAGTTGAATAATGCATTTCTTAACAGCTGAAACATACCATTCTTGACAACTCCAACAAACCATTGTTGACAATTGCAACACACCACTATTGTCAGCTAAAAAATACAATTTTAGACAAGAAAAGAAAGAAAGAACGATTTATCTTTCTAGACCAAAGTAACTTGCGAAAAAGTGTTTTTAGAATTACTTAAAAATTCTTGCTGAGCTTGAAACTACTACAGGTAGTGCCATGGCTCCTTGGCTCTATATAACGAGCCGCCCCTGTCTACGATGATTATTAACCCCTTACTGCATGATTTTTTATTTTTATAAAACAAAAATAATTATGAATACCTTTGGTGACACTGTAATTGGGAAAAATATTTAAAAAATTTAGTATTTATTTTTTATAAAAATACAGGGTGTGCCATATCTGGCACGCAATGTAGTAACGGAACTTTATTTCGTTTGACATAATAGAAAACAATTTCTGTCTTTATTTAACCCTTTGCTGGATACGGGACTACAATTTGAACCACCAAATTTAGGCAAACTGTGACACATCGGCCTACAAAATAGACCACAAAATTTGCGGTTTAAAGACTGTCAGTACATATAACGCAAATGCTAATTCTGGCAAAAATCTCTTATTCCCAGATGCCTATGAAAACTAGATATTTTCTTCAAGGCAACCCTACAAGTCTCTAAAATATATCTAAATATAAATTTTTACCACTAGCCCCTAAATAAAGCTAAAAATATATGCAAACTGCTTTGTGCCATATATGGCACGGTATGCAGAAAGGGGTTAAAAAAGTTTATTTTTTTTCATTTTCGAGTTTTATTTGCTGACGCGCCACCACGGGCTTTGAATTAACATTTGTGGTTAGGCAAGTACATTTTCTGAAGCGTCTTAAAGGAATATTTTCGGTGACTTATAGAAACCTCGAATCGAAGCAGTAGTTTCTTTAGGAAATCATTTTAAATGCAATTTTTGGGGAAAATTAAGAAGGGATCCTTGGGTAGTTTTTCAAGTTTTCGTCAAAAATTAAAAATCACCAATTTTAATTGAATCCGATTAATTTGCGCCCAAGGAGCACAGATTTGAAAATCGCGTTTGATTAGGTTTTTTCCATAAAGTGTATGGTCAGGGGTGGCTCGTTATATAAAGCCATGGCACTACTTGTAGTTTCAAGCTCAAGAAGAATTTTTAATTATTTCTTAAAACACTTTTTCGCCAGTTATTTTGGTCTAGGAAGATAAATCGTTATTTCTTTCTTAAAAAAAGGAGGGGGGGTATGTTGTATAAGTGGGTCTACCAAGCCGTGACCATATTTAAAATCGACTATAAAAAATAATAGTATAAATTTCACATTATAAGCATCTTCTTCCGGTCTTAGACTCACGAGACTAAAGTTAACGTGTATAGTATTTCTAACTTAAAAAAATAAATCGACGCTAAAAGAAACGTCATGAAGATCATCGATTATGCGAGACGTCGGCCGTATATTGGCCTTGATGATAGTGGAAAATCCATCATGCCGCGAATAATTTGCGATGACAGACAAGGGCAGGCGAAGATGATATATTTTCCGGGCCCCCACGTAACCCCAGCCCACTCTGCTATCAATCTTCATTGCCTGTGTCACGGGTAAACCCATCGGATGCGACACAATGCAACATAATGACCGACATACACCAGTTACGTAAGTCCATTGTGTCGCAGAAATCCGGCCCGCCATTGATACTGACGTACACACACGCTGAATAGACCCGGCTCTTCTGGTCTCCAGTATCGGCTCTTCCGTTAGATCACAAGCGCCTTACAAAACGCGGAATCACACCACGATGGCCGACTTTAATATCACAGAGTGCACGCAAACACGCACCCATAAAAATAATTCCGATCGACGTAATCGAGCCATAAAAGACGGGGGTTGCAGCCGATAAATGTCATATGGGTACAAAACAGGATTCAGATAACACTACTACAATAAAGTGTAGCCATAAATCAAATTTAATGAAGATTTACAATAGAAGCCAAATTGATGAAACTAAGTGCATGAAAGGAAGTAATAATATTAGCTATTAATCAAATCAGGGGTGATAGCTGTCAAATAATTCCCGGGGTGAGTAACATTTGTCTCACTGATAGATGACCGTTAGGATTCACCAATTAATGCAGTATTATGCTACATTTCCATTATCGTATGCGTGTGTGCCACTCATTAATTTATCTGTCATGTCAGATTAGATCGTTTCAACTATTTTTTTTGCAAATATGATTGCAATATTATAATACGGTACTCCTCAACGCAATCAAGTCACAAAGGAGAAGTGGGCGTGGTTTATTAAAGCTTCGATCAAAGGGCCCTTCATTCCCCTATGTTGATCTCATTAAAACATCATTTTGATTATGTCGACGGTGACAGATGAAGATTAAATCAATGGAGTCGCGCTCGTTATTTTTCCTGGCCTCTGCAAAAGTGGTTCCGGGGATTTACTTGAGGGAGTCAAGGGGCCAAGCGTCGGGGAATCAAAAGGGGATTACATGAATGTTCCCCAGGGTGTGATCGAGAATGCGAAAACCTGGAGGCTTTATCCAGAGTCCGCAGCGCGAGCACCTAAGGGTCATACATCTTGTCACGTCCTCTCAGCCAATCAACCGTGATTTATTCAACCAGTCCGCGAAGGAAAAGAATACGGCTACCGGATGCCCCATTTATTCCTGTCTAGTGTCTACAAGAGACATGCGTACTAAACTAGTCACGGTTTACAGTGGCATTCTATTTGAAATTATACCAACTTAAGCACGAATTGAATTGCGAATGAAAAATAGGGGGCGGAACCCCCTAAGAATCTATTTATAAAATAGCACGCCGAGTTCAAAATTTAACAGCATTTTATTTGTTTAACTACGTCAATAACAAAAAAAACATTTAGGTGGATACCGTGGCGGCTCGTGGAACATGTTGATGGTAGAGCCACTTATACAGTATATCCCCCTCCCCTTTTTAAATTGTTTGTTTTTCTCGGATAACCCTTAAACCAGCGGCGGCTCGTGGATGCTCGGCTAGGAGGCTGCGGAAGAAAATTTTACCAAAAATAACAGCGACATATTTTCTTCCTCTATAAGATAAAGTAGTACAGCACGAGAGGCATATCTGTCGTAGCCTCCTCTACAGATCCACGAGCCGCCGCTGCCTTGCACGAATGATAAATGAATCTAGTATTGTACTTGGCAAATAAATTTAGATCAGACGAAAAACCTAAATTAGACATTTAATTGTTTGATGCAAAAAATCAGAATTTCTAACAAATATTAAATGTTAAATAATTCCTTAAACATTATATTTTCCAGATAAATATCAAAGTAAATGTTCAGCCACACTTCGTAACCTTCAAGTGGCTGAACGATCCTCCCTCCGTATTTTAACTAAACTCCGACACCCTCAAAATCCTCTTCATAATCCTTCCAATATCCTCCTGTACTAAACTACAAATATAACCCCGATAAAAGAAAGAATTCGATTTCTCGCATGCAATGAAAGCAATTTTGAAATTTTGAATAAAATGTGCTTCCCTAGAAAAACCACTATTCCTGCAAAATTTAAAAACCCTATCCAAACCCCTTTCGAATACATATCCTCACTTCACCCCCCTTACCTACCTTGAATGGGAAAAAAAAAGAACAAGAGAGCAAACCTGGGCAGAAAGGTAGCCCTTTATCAAATAAAAATAACATTTACTGTAGGTAAAATAATTTAGTGTAACATAAACATGATAATAAAGATTTACTACTACTACTATCAAAGTAAATTAATTTTAACTAAAAATAAACCCTATATTTAAATTAAACACCACGAAAGCAAACGACATAAAATTCAATAAACAACCTGAAATTAAAACAAAAAACCTTGAAAATACAGGTCAAAAAATTCAAAAATTTAGGTTGCAAAATCTAAAACAAAGGACAGAAATCAAAAACTCATACCAAAAAAAAAAATATTAAAAATTTAAAAAAAAATCCGCGTTAAAATCAATCATTCCGGTTAAAAAATCTAAAATGTAAATGACAAAAAAGAAACAAAAAATTTAACCAAAACGTAGGACCTGAAAATGCGGAAATATTAAAAAGTGTAGCAAACTAATCAAAAATGTAGGCCAAAATAAAGAATTATTGATTTATATGCGAGAAGTTCGTTGAAAATTATTTTCCTTTTGCCTGTATTTTCAAGTTTTTTGGTATGCATTTTTATTTTTCGACCCGGATTTTTGATATTTTTGGCGACATTTTAGATCCTCGGCTATTTTGTTCCAAATTTTTGATTTTTTTGGCCAAAATATTCGATTTGTTTGTTGAAATTTTGGATATTTAAAGTTGGGTAAAGTAAAACGCTTGTTTTGTTCCATAATTTTATTTTCAGTTGCCTGACACGTGTTTCGATCGGTTAGGATCATTTTCAAGGTTAAACTGTGTTTAATCATTTTCAAAGTTAAACATAGTTTAACTTTGAAAATGATCCTAACCGATGGAAACACGTGTCAGGCAACTGAAAATAAAATTGACACGTGTTTCGATCGGTTAGGATCATTAAACACAGTTTAACTTTGAAAATGATCCTAACCGATCGAAACACGTGTCAGGCAACTGAAAATAAAATGAACAAAACAAGCGTTTTACTTTACCCAACTTGAAAATATGGTTCCATCAAGAAAGTAGCACAACAAGTATTCAATATATTGGATATTTAAGTCTGCATTTTCCACCTTCTGGCTCAAGTTTTCGACGTTTTATCTAAATTTAGGCCAAAAGTTCGAAAACTCAGGCCAAAAATAAAAATGTAAACCAAGAAATCCAAAATTTCAAGAAACACTTCTAATATTTTGACCAAAACAATAAAAACAAAAAATAATCCTGGTCTAAATATAATACTTTTTAGCTTAAAATAAGTTCCGACGGGAAATTCGAAAATAATAGCAAACAAAATTACAAAACCGCACAATAAAATCATTAATTCTAAATATCCGGCGTGGCACTAGCCAGGGAAGTAATTGTTTCAATAAGTTATTTGTTTGTAGTCATAATAACTAATAATAATTGTTAATTTCGGCCAAAAGACCAAAAGGCGTAAAGATAAAAAATGCAGACAACAAAAATCGAAACTTTTGGTCAAAATAAAGAATATTTGGGCCAAAAATTTAAGAAAATCTAAAATATGGACCAAAGAATCAAGAATCCGAATCTAAGAATAAAAACGCTGACAAAAAAATCGAAAATTTATGTAGAAGCAAAATAATTTATCACTTTCAGCCCCCAAAAATGAGTTTCTAACCAGAAATTTGAAAATAATAGCCAAAAAATCGAACAATAAAATCAATCATTCAAGTTAAAAAATCTAAAACATAGGACAAAAAATACTGAATTTAGACCAAACATCTAAAATTCGGGCCTAAAAGTAAAAATGGTAGTCCAAGAGTACAAAAAAAATAACAAACAAACAAAACAAAATAATAATAATAATAATAATAATAATAAATAATAATAATAAATGGTGACCAAAAAATCAAATATTTCAGCAAACAAAACTAGAAAAAATTCTCACAACAATAATTCAGGTTAAAATGTTTAAGAAATCAAAAATTTGTAGCTAAAATTAAAAATTCGGTCCGAAAAATCACAAATGCGGACTGAAAAGTCGAAAATTTTAACAATTAAATTGAAAATTTAGGTCAAAATAAAGAATATTAAGGCCCAATGATGAACAATTTAGACCAAAAAAAAATTGAAAAATATAGGCAAAACATCTAAAAATTAAACATTCGGCCCGAAAAATCAAAAATGCGGACAGAAAAATAGAAAATTTAAAACAATTAAATAAAAAATTTAGGATATTTAAGTCAAAAGATAAAAAATTTAGACCCAAAAATCGAAAAGAAACAGGTCAAAAATCTAAAAATTAATAATTCGGCCCGAAAGATTTAAAATGCGGCGTGAAAAGTCGAAAATTTTAACAATGAAGTCGAAAATTTAGGTCGAAATAAAAATTTTTTAGATCCAATATAATCGAAAATACAGGCTTAATAATAAAAATTGCAGAATATTCTTGTAAGAAAATTGTTTAAATTAGTTTCAAAAATCCCTCTATTGCTCAAAATATTTTTTTTTTAATAGCAAAACTTTTTTTTTAATTCGCTGGCGTTTTATTTAAACTGTCGAAATGTGTTTTAGGAAGTAATTAAATTTTTTTGCTGAGCTTAAAACTACAGGTAGTGCCATGGCTCCTAGGCTCTACATAACGAGCCACCCCTGGGTGGATACGAAAGGTGCGGGTGTAAACTGTATGAAAAGCCTTGATATTGCGAGCAACACTGCGGAGGCGATTATTATATTAAACAGCGGTGGCTCGTGGATGTTCAATGTGGAGGCAACGGAAGAAAATTTGACCGAAACAGCAACGGAATATTTGCTTCCTCTACCAGAGTAAGTAGTGTAGCACGAGCGGCATCTTTGTCTTTGCCTCCCCTACAGAAATCCACGAGCCGCCGCTAATATTAAAGATAATATAGTGGTGTCCCAATGCAAATCTTCCCCATACCGCTCATTTAAATTTGATAAATAAAATAGAAACAACCTTACTTTTTGCAGAAAGTATTAAATAAATTTAAAAAAACGAAATATAGCCTGAATATATAAATATTCAACCTGTTCGTTTTGCTTGCAGAGTTACGAACGGTTGAATATTTATATATTCAGGCTATATTTCGTTTTTTTGAATTCATTTAAATTTGCCTTAAAAGACGACAACAAGAAACGAATTTGCGGTGGGGTGCAGAATTTTAAGTGACTGTCTTGATCAAATTTACGAGTTCTCAATTACTCGTTAATTTGATTGATTGAACTAATCTGTTAAACAATAATATTCTCAGATTAGATTCAAACTCCTGGCGTAATATGGAATGCAATATGAAAACATAGCTATAATCCATTCACGATCAACTTCTTAGGATGACATTTAGTGTTGTTAAAATGACACATTTTTGTAGATACGATTTAGTTACTCACCAAGCCATTTTGTCTTGAGGTTATAATTTATGACGTTGACTATTTTTCGCAATAGAGATAACGGTTTTTCTTAATTTAGAAATTTGTTATTTAATATGGATTTTTAATTAATGTTAGTCGTATTTGCCTGTTTCATGTTTTAAAAATATATTTGCCAAACTTCGTTTTGAAATTTGGCAAAACTTCCTGCTTCAATTATTATGGCTAGATTTACTATAAGTTGAATAAAGTTTTGGCCAGGAGTGCGAGCAGCTGGCGGCTGCCATCTATTTGTTTTAAGAAAATGCGTGACTAAAAGGAGTTTAGTTTACCCCGGAGAGAGATCGTGACGAGGAGTTTATGTCAATCTCCATTTTAACACCATGTGGACTTCCTAGAACTGTATATCACTTGTTGTAGGCCATAAAGATACGGCTGTTTAGACATAAATTACGCCGCCTCATTTGATAGCTCACGTTCTCAAAGTGCTTTTCTAAATTCATTTAAGTGGATTATTTTTATGTTCCAAAAGAATTATAACGAACTACCCACCCACACGTAAAGTGCACGCACACACAATACCCTGTCGACTTAATGAGTATTTACACCTCCAGGCGGTGCTTACTCTGTTTACTCTTTCCGCTCATCCCCCAAGAACGAACCGCGGACGCCGTATTAATTTTCACTTTATTAAACCAGCTCCAGCCAACTGAGGCGCAGATTCTCAATTGCCAATTTTAAACTCGTTTACTACCGAAGAGAACAATCATAAACGTCTTTATGAATTTTCCGAATCGAAATGAGCGGCCCGAGAGTTATTATGTGTCTGGTGTTTATGTCTGCGTAGTGGTCATATAAATTTTATCGCCCGCTTCCTTTGCTGGTGATGGAACATCTGAGACCAGCAGAACTGCTTCTTCCAGAAAACATGACCATATGCTACTTAACGTGTTTAATTGCGCGTTAATGCTGTTACGAGCTTTGGAATTATTGTTTAATTTATTACAATGTATTTACTATATTATTTTCTTACTTGGGCATTCCATTACATTATTTTCAAATTTTAGTATTGGCAAATAAAGGCAAGAATGCATTATTTTCTTTGTAGGTTTTATGATTTATTAATTTGATATGTAAATCATGACTATTTTTTTTTTTGACAAAAGAAACTGGTCCATTCCGCCAGAGTTTTCAATTAAGTGTATATATTGATTTCTAATTATTTATTATATATATATATACTCAATTATATATTATATAATGATTGGGGGAACACATATACTGGACATCCATGGACCCGCACGGCCACTTCTTCGTTCCGAAAAAGTGACCGTACGGATGGGATTCGAACCCACGACCACGAGGCCCGCGAGCAGGAGCTTTACTCACTAGGCCACCGCGGCCCCCATAACTAATTTCATAATAACTCTACACACATATAAACGTGTGTGTGGAGCAACAGCTCGTTAACCCAAACGCCAACCCTGGTTGAGCTAAGTCAAAATGACAAAAATTGTGTTTCCAACAATAATTATTTTCTTGTAGATACCATTAAAATCGGAGACCTGTCAGTTTAGGAAACAATAAGAACAATCTATATTTGCATAGGGGCATATTTATTAAATGGAGGTACATCCAGACTATACAACTGGATCCATCCATTAGTATTATAGCAATTATCCTGAAAAATAAAATTTACTAGTAACCAATCCAACAAACTGAGCTTCAGTCCGGGCTTAATAATTTGAGAGAATAAATAATTACCTTTAAAGCATTATAAATAAATTCTTATAAAGCTTATAATATCTGTTAAGAATTTTATATTGGAAAGTGCTGAATTTGCTATACAGGGTGAGTTATAACTAGGTGTAAAAAATGTAACCATAGCTTCTTTAGGCTAATACAAAGGAATTAACCTAATACATCATAGTACCAAAATGCGTCATGAAAAAGATATAGGGTGTTAATGAAAAAAAAAATTATTCGATTCATTTAAAAATAAAACATCAAAATAAACGCAAAATTAACAAAACAATGATTGAAAACTATAACAAATGTTTAAAATTCTCCCCACCAGCCTCAATACAAGCATGACGTCGTACTAACGATCCATATAGTTGCTGAATATTGTAGTTTTGTCGAATTCCATTAGCAGCCTCGGAAATTCTTTCATGTAGCTGTTCCAGGGGATTTAAGTCAGAACTCCTTGTCAGCCATCTCACAGGACTAAACCGGTCGATCCATCTACCATTGAAATACTCTTTTAACCACCCCCCAACGATTCTGCTATTGTAAGGAGGTGCACCGTCTTGTTGGAAGAACATCTGTTGTCGAATATTTAACGGGATGTCTTCAAGTATATCATGCAGCTTATGTTCAAGAAAGTCCCGATAACCATTTGCATTGAGGCGATGATCGGGTTCTTGTAACTCCAGTTCCCGACAGAAAATCGTTGCTGGAATCTTCTTCTCCTCCTTACGTGGTTGTCTAATGAATAATGGTGCAGGTCGAAAGTTTGTATTTCCGTCCCTGGTAAAATTTGCTTCATCGGTAAATAACATAGATAGAATAAAATTGGGATTTTTATGTATCCCTTTGAGAAGCCATCAACAAGAAACTACACGTTACTCGGCATCTCCAGGATCAAGATCTTGAACACCCGTACAATGGCAAGGGTGTAATTGCTCCCTACGCAGAGTTCGCGAAACAAAACTTTGTGAAAGTTTTAACTTTGCAGAAATTCGGTGAGTAGTTGTAATAGGGTTGTCTAAAACCAAACCAATTACAGCTTCCTCTACTTACATTACATTTTCCCGTTGCGGTGCACCTGCTTCTTAACCTCGCGGAAGACCAACCTCAGCCAATTGTCGAAAGGTTGAAGTGAAGACCTGATGATTTGGAATTCTGATAGGGTGGTATTTCCTAACGGCTATCTAAAACCAAACCAATTACAGCTTCCACTACTTGCATTACATTTTCCCGGTGCCGTGCACCAGCTTCTCGACCTCGAGCAAGATCAACCTCACCCAATTGTCAAGAGGTTGAAGTGAAGACCTGATGATTTAGAATTATATTAGGGTGGTATTCCCTAACGGCTGTTAGGGCGCTTCCGTTGCAAAAGCCATACACTAAAACGATTTCTGCTATTTCCCTTGAAGTAAAATCCATTTTAACAAACAACAAAGACTTTCAAACAATTAATGTTTATGACCGCCACTGTCAAAATCAGGTTACTTGATTATTGATTGTATTAGTTAATTGCTTTGTGTTGGCCTAAAGAAGCTTTGGTTAATTTTTTTTTACATCTTATTATGACTCACCCAGTATAGTTTAATTTTGCAGGAAGTACAAGACATTTCATTATCGCTATCGTGCACAAACAAGTATTTTTGTCATAAATTTTCTTCGTCTGGTCATTTGGGAGAGGGAATTTCCATCCCATTTCCCTCTTGCGGATCCGCGCCTGTATCGTTGTACCATTGGCTACTCATTCGTTTATTATCAAAAATCTTCTAATAGACTTGAAAGGTGCTCTAAGATTGTCCATCTTTTTTTGTTAATTTTTACAAAGCTGGAAAAATATTTTGCCTACAAAATCATTTTTAAACCTTTTTCAAGAAAAATTTACCAACGCGCAAAAACACGACTTTTTTGGAAATCGAAATTTCCGAAATATCGATTTTTAGGTTTAGGATTTTTTCACTTCTGGAACGCCACCAAGCTCCGGCTAATCGATTGGGACGTAGTTCATCATTACCGTTACAACTTTTATAATTCGTCACCTTACCATAACTACCACAATAGTTACAAAGTGTCTATGAAGGCTGGAGAGTTGATCGAAAGAACCCAGAATCAGCTAAACCGGAAAGGTAAGAATTTTTTTGTCAAAAATTTGAGCAGTTTTTAGAAGCTATTTCACTCTATGATGTAATTGAGTGTGAAGTAAAGGTGGATCATTCAAGTCGATTGAAATGAGTCGTTAGTGAAGTGACTCGTGTGACTAATTATCCTGTCCACATTCAAATTTTTTTCAAGTAGGGCGGTCCGTTGGTGTAGTGGGCACAGGCGTGCGCTTGTGCCGGCTGCACCGCGGCTGTGTGGGTTTGATTCCCAGCCCGGGAGAAAGATTTTTCGGTTTCGAGAAGTATTCGTTCGGGTCCATGGTTGTTGTATACGTCTTTCATTATTCATTTGTTCATTTATTCATTTAATTTATAACATATGTCTATTAAAAATTGATGATGGCTAATGGTCATAGATCTGAAGCCAGGCGTAACGCCGAACAAAAAAAATTTGTAAGTGCGGACCTTGTTTTTTGCTCTTCAGCATGTTTTTAGAGCACATTGCAACATTTTCGAAATGGAGACCTTTTTTTGCTCATCACTTTTCAATAATCGACTCTTTTCAGTCCACTACTCTCGATGAGTCGACTCACAAAAAAAAAGAGCCACTTCGTCGACCTCTAATATGAAGACTGGTTCAGTATGTCTAATGGCAGAGAACTTACCCAAATATTAAAGGCGAAGAGGCTTACCGCAAGTTGTGTAATAAACTTAAGGAGATTTCTGTCACGAGAAGAATTGTCCACAGAAATGACATTCACCTGAGAGGAGGGTAAAAACAATAGCAAACCTCACAATTAATAAAAAACTGATGATGTGGCCATCATGTTACTTTCTCCGATTTGATGGTATCATTCATATTTGCGCTTTCATGGTTTATTTTTAATTTAAATCATATTTTAAATGTACATCGAACGTTTTGTAGACTCGGATGAAACTGACGTTTAAAACAAACAAATTATGAAAGATGGAAAAATTTTACTTCAATTCAAAAACTCAGTTTACTCAAAAACAAAATAGATTTCGAAATAAACTTATTCTTTATAAGTTGTTCATTTTGGCTTTCTCTACAATTATTATTAACATAAATGTGCACACGCACACACACAGCCACACACACACTTACACAGGCACAATTGTTTTTTTCCAGAAATTGTTGAAATGGCATCTAGGGACCCCAAAATGGATATTTCCGTAAAAAAAAATTTGAAAAAAAAAATCACGATCACAATACTTTCTCGTACTTCGTAACGGAGAAAGTAAAAAAATTCAACAGACTAGAAATTTTCTTATATATTTTCTATTTCTTATTTTAAACCAATCATTATACAATGTTATATGTGAAAAACAGTATTGCACAAATTTCCGCCAAGACTTTGTTGACAAACTTTTACAAACATTTTGGAGACTTTTTCGCACATTTCTGCATAAACACGTGACTTCACGTAACCCCACATAAAAAAAGTCACACGGCGTCATGTCGCACGATCTTGGTGACCAATTCTGAACTCCACGGCGAGAGAAGATGACTCGACTCGAAAATTTCTCCTGCAAGAAGTCACGCGTTTTCTGCGCTATATGACATCTTGCTGGAACCACATGTTTTTGAGATTTATTCCCTCCAATTGGGGCCAAAAACTCACTCAAAATGTTGCGATAAAGTAAGCCACTGCATTACCAGCCGCATTCTCGAAGAATTAAGGCCCTATCACTCCCTGCCCAAAATCTCTACCAAACAGTGGCTCGCGGTCATGCATCGGCTGTTGAAGTGTTGTGTGAGGAATCATCAATCATCTTGTTGGAACCATATGTTTTTCGAGATCAACCCCCTCCAATTGAGGCCAAGAAACTTTCTTATAATTTTGCAATAACGTACGTTATTCACCGCCATTCCATTACCTGCGCATTCTCAAAGAAGTAAGGTCCTATCACTCTGCCCACCCAAACAGTGGCTCGCGAGGCATGCATACGCTTTTGAAGTGTTATGTGAGGCTTTTCATTGGCCCAAATCGGACAGCTATGCCTATGCCTATGGTCATTCGCGTTTTGCTTTTCAAACACCCAATCAGCGGCGTTGCAAAAGGTCTGTTGGAAGTGGTTGTTGCGTCAGTTGACGCTTGTATGGGTGTAGATGAAGATGTTAGAATTTGTTGCACGGTGCTCCTCGAAATGTTAAATTGTTGTAAACGACGGCGAAGAGAGGTTCTGGGACATGGCAACACTCTTTCTCAATGAGGCAATATTTTCCTTAACACTCTTAATTAATGAAGCAATATTTTCAGCAGACCATCGATTACGACATCGATGTATATCGATAGACACTTAAGTGATGTCGTTAACTAACAGTGGCGGTTCGTGGAACATGTTGATGGTAGAGCTGTTTATACAATATACCCATCCCCCTCCTTTTTTGAAGAAAGAAAGAACAATTTATCTTCCTAGACCGAAGTAACCTGTGAAAAAATGTTTTAAGAATTAACTAAAAATTCTTGCTGAGCTGGAAACTACAGGTAGTGCCATGGCTCCTTGACTCTATGTAACAAGCTGCCTCTGGAAGCTGACCCACTTTACTTACACTTTTTTTATTCGTCGAATTGTCGATGAATCGGGTACGTTTCGCTAACCGAAAATTATACCCAATTTCGTACAACTTTCCTCGTTTTTGAAATGAAAGTTGACGATGATAACGCGTTGTTCGATAATAAATCAATTTATTTTCAGTAACCGTAATGCCTCTAGATGACAACAGAGCAATTGCTGGAGTTGCCAACCAAAGGGGGCGAAAATGGCGCGCAATTTAAATTTTGCTTTCTTATTGAGACACCCTTTACAAAGTTGGAAACGTCTAGTAATGATTTTGAAGCTCTGTTTATCTTGGCGTTGCCAACCGAAGGGAAGAAATGTGGCGGGCAATTTAAATTGTGCATTCTTATTGGGGCACCCTTTATAAAGTTAAAAATGTGTTTTAATGGCATTGCAGCTCTGTTTATCTCGTATTTTCCGATGTATTTTGAAAATTGTAATTTAAGATACAAGCATCGGTCTCATGTGGCAATAAACTTCTTTTTAGATAGACTCGACCCTAACATTTCCTTGATGGTGGGCTGTAATTTCTTGGGAAGCGAGTGAGGATAATTTTATATATGGTGCGAGGGACGTAAAATCTGAAAGGAAAGTTGAAGTGTCAACGCGAGAGGCGGTGGAAGAGGCCCGCGGGTCCTGTGCGGGGGCGAACGTCCTGCCCCCGGATGACCGGCTGGGGGCCGCAGAGGCCATAAAACGGGCAGGCAGGCCCGCAATTCCATGGTACACCGAGGAATCCAACACTATACGTGACATAACTAAACTTTTAACAAAGCCATTCCAACAACAAGCCTTCGATATGACGCCTTAACGCATCCATAAAACCTTATTTACGACGAGGCGTAGGTTAAGAGAATTTTTCGCGCACCGTCGGCGTTTAATATATCGCCGTTGTTACCATCAATCATCTCGCTAATTACAACGACCAGACTTTATGTGTTCTTTTTCCTGCGGTTGTTTCTATGCGAGTTGGGCAGAGCGGAAATAACATAACTTACGAGTTGTTGGGCGATAACCGGGTCGAGTTAAATGTCACTGAACATAAATTAATTTTATCACTCACATGGACCGTCACAGAAAGTCATAATTACTCATCTTGGAACGACTTAATGATTATTTATATTTACGATGATTTGAAACGGATTCTCTACATCCATTAAAACATGGTAATTAAACAATTATTTTGAGTTATGTTACTGTAAAAAAACAGTAAAGTTAGGCCCTACTTTTTTCTCTGACTTGTAATTTTTGTAGACTTAATTTAAACCTATTTTTATATAGAGGATTTAACAAGAAATACATTTTTCGGGCAGGTGCGCTGTGTTTAAATATGAAGCGTGTTAAAGGCAAGGGAAAGTCGGCATTTTCTACCATCAGCTGATTCATGAGAAATGGTATTATGTTAGACGAACGTCAAATTTGGTCTTTATTAAAAACTTTGGGTATATTCATGTTCTGCACGCATGTTCCTATGTATTGTAAATTTTACCATGATTGGTGTTAAAGTTTTGAATGGAGCTAATAAGAAAAAAAAACAACTTTCCGGCGCCCTCAAAGTGGAAAAATCATTAAAAACAATGTTGGCGCCGCGGCTGGAGCATTAAACTGCCAAAATATTGAAAGGGCGATAATAATACGTCGAATGGAGAAATAAATGATCCCCATCCAGTGAGGACGTTAATAGCCGGGGCCCCGATAGATCATCACCCTGGGGCGTAAACACACTTTTTACAATTTTCAAATTGCACCTAATCACACTTGGAAACTGTCCGCCGGAAATTTATCACAACAGTTTCCGTGCCCTTCGGATCGGAGGCCCCAACAAGTGATTAGTCAGTCTATCCCCATTATGCCTCCGCGGAGGCGCCTGCCCTGAATTATAGACAAGCCGAAACATCAAAAACCACACAAAGAAAAAAAAAGCAACTAATAATCGCGGTGGCTGTATGTGATCCCTCCAATAAATCATCTTTTAAAGAGAAATCCCAGCCGCCGCCAAAAGGCGCCCGACAGGCAGTGGGATGGGAAACTAATTCCGATGAGAGGTCATCACAAAACATGATGATTACTTGGTTAAATAGCCCGGCTGGAACATTAATAACATTGCCCTGCGGGAAACGAGCCAGTCTCCCCCATGTTAATCTTTCGTTAAATTCACCAGATTATCTTATTAATAATATTTGCGTTTGCACAGCACACGTACAAATCACGCTTTGCGACCATTTAAATGCTTTAAATTGTTAGCATTAATTCCGCACCACTACACCAACTCGTATTTAACATCGTAATGTGTTAGTTCGTAGTGGAAGAAAATTAAATACTTCGAGAGGGGATTGCATTTTACAAAATTCCCAGAGAGTAAATTATGTAATTAAACTAATTTTCTAATTACATTATTTTTCATTATTTTTCTTTAGCTACCACTTACATGGGATTGGGTTGAAAAATTTAAATACGCAACCAGCCCTTCAAAGAACTATACACAAATTGATATTTTAACGACTAAAAAAAGTTGTGTGTGTAATTTCTGAAGATGAACCTGTCAAGTCGAATGTACGAACTCATCTGTATTTTAGTAAGAAGATTTCACACTTTTGACAGTTTAAACCACCCAATATGTACTGCTTTATTTTAGCTGACTAATAATATTATGAATGGTACATGGATAGATTTAGATCATTTATTTTTCTGTTGATCATTATTTGTATGTTATATTAATATCTAGAAAATAATTAGTAAATTATGATGAACCATTTTGGTATTGGCAATGCAAACAATATGAAAACTATGTCAAACGTATAAAAACTTATATGCAAAGAGAATGAGGATCAGAAATCTGCACGGATCGTTTTTCTAAGGCCAGTCCCAGAAAAGTGGTTCAAACCGCGCCGAGACCGACCTTGATAATTGAAAGTCTTGCCTGGAAGAAGGTTTTTGAACACCCATAACTTTGTGAAAAATCGCCGTAGGAACTTCGTTTTTGAGTCCTGCACAGGTAATTGAACACATTTTAATGCCATTTTGGTGGATCGAGTCGATACATTTTTCCAACTCGGTACACGTTGCCAAAGTTGGACGTTTTTTTGCCCAAAAACGTGTTTTCTTTTTCGGGGGTTGAAGGGTCCGAAAAGGGATTATTCCACCCTATTAAAGTAGAGCCAAAATTAGATTTTTTCCCGTAAGAATCATCAAATTTGGTTGAGAAGTCGCTGAGTTTTGTGCGAAAAACCTCAAAATGCACTTTTTTTCAAACACCCCTAACTTGGTGCCAAATCGTCATAGGAACTTCATTCTTCGAGTCCTGCATAGGGAATTGATCAAATTTTAATGCCTTTATAGTGGATCGAGTTGACAAAATTTGTCCAACTCCATAGACATCGTCAAAGTTGGACATGGTTTCCTGAAAAAAAACTTTTTTTTTTCACAGGGGTGCTAGAGGCGGGCGGAAGGGGTTACGCTTAAGTTCGTATGCATGATTTTGAAGAGGACACTTCAAAGTTTTTTGCCCTCAAAGATTCATCAAAATCGATCGAGTTATGGCGGTTTGAAAATGGTCGAAATTTCACGAACTTTAAGTGTTTCATTTTTTTTCCTCCAGTGTAGTAATTTAGGTAACAAGTTCCAAAAGTGATATTTTACGGGATGAGTAAGAAGTTTCCAGGACGAGCTATGTGTTACGTGCAGTATTTTTTCTGTAGCCGATTTAAAATTCAAAAAAATTTACCACTTGTAAAATCATCTTCAAACATTCTAGATCTACGCACAAAAGAAAGTATTTTTGACATACCTAAAAACAATCGACATACCATGTCTGGAAACAAGATGTCAACACACGAGCTTGAATTGGAGTAAACGAAATTTGGACCTCACAATTATAAAAATTCTAAAAATATAATCACGTGTACAATAAGTCTCAAACTTTCTAGATCCACGCTGAAATTACGTATTTTTGATATAACAAAAAAACAGTCGGCATACCAAGAGTGCAAATAAAATGTTAACACTCAGAGCTTGATTTGAAGTAAACGAAATTTGCACATCACAATTTTAAAAATTAAAAAAAAAATAACCACCTGTAAAATAAGCTTCAAACTTTCTAGGTCTACGCAACAAGAACGTATTTTTGATATTCCTACAAACAATCAACATACCATGCCTGGAAACAAAATGTCAACACTTAGAGCTTGAATTGGAGTAAACGAAATTTGCAACTCACGATTAAAAGAATTCTAAAAAAATACCCAATTGTAGAATAAGCTTCAAACTTTCTGGACCTACGCAAAAAGAACGTATTTTACATATGCCACAAAACAATTGAAGTACCACGTCTGGAAACAAAATGTCAACGCTCAAAGCTTGAATTGGAGTAAACGAAATTTACACCTCACGATTATAAAAATTCTAAAAAATAACCACCTGTAAAATAAGTTTAAAACTTACTATATCTACGCAAAAATAAAGTATTTTTGACATTCCTAAAGACAATCGACATAACATGCCTGGAATCAAAATGTCAATACTTAGAGCTTGAATTGGAGTAAACGAAATTTACAACTCACAATTATAGAAATTCTAAAAAGTAACCACGCGTAGAATAAGCTTCAAACTTTCAAGATCTACGCACAAAGGACGTATTCTAGAAACAATCGACATATCACGTCTGGAAACAAAATGTCAACACTTAGAGCTTGAATTGAAGTAAACCAAATTTACACCTCACGATTAAATAAATTCTAAAAAAATACCCAAGTGTAGAATAAGCTTCAAACTTTCTAAACCTACGCAAAAATAACGTATTTTTGATATGCCAAAAAACAATCGATGTACCACGTCTGGAAATAAAATGTCAACGCTCAAAGCTTTAATTGGAGTAAACGAAATTGAAACCTCGCGATTATAAGAATTCTAAAAAATAATCACCTGTAAAATAAGCTTTAAACTTACTATATCTACGCAAAAATAACGTATTTTTGACATTCCTAAAAACAATCGACATACCATGCCTGGAATAAAAATGTCAACACTAAGAGCTTGAATTGGAGTAAACGAAATTAGCAACTCACGATTATAGAAATTCTGAAAAAGTAACCACAGCCTATTTCCATCGACACAATTAAAAGGAAATATTAATTAATCATTATTTTCACTTGCAACACAATATCACTTCAAAGAAAAAAAGTAACAATTCGGAACGCATTCTCGCAATCGAGAGAATTATTTCTAATTGGGTGCACCTATTCGAATCATTAAGTTTAATGATCTTCAATTAAAACCGAAAAGAAAATCACCTCCGATTACGCATCCAATTGAAACTCTAAAAATTACACACCTGATAACTTTCATTTATTACTTAATGCATCTATAATTAACGCCGATTATAGATTGGTTATAATATAAAATAAAGTGTATAATAAAGAAATATCAAAACAAAAGTCTGGTTTTTCCCAAATAAGGAAAACGAAACGAAAGTGCCTGTTGTGGGTTTGATTCCCATCCGAGCGGAATATTTTTGGGCTTGTTAAGATTATTTGCAAAAATTTTAAAGCTTCAAATATTCCAACTACGTGTAAATATTTCCGAATCGACTATTGTTTTCGACCTCATATTAATATTTACTTATATTTTGTTGAATTCTGGGTTTGCTACTCCCTAGTAAATAATTTTTTTTTTCATGCTACTGTATGTTCACGTTTCTCGTCACTCTATCGAATCATTATCAAATGCTCTTCCGATGCTTTCTCGATTCTAGATGCTTCTTCATGTAATGGTTTATCGCAGTTACTGGATGACAAAGTTAACTTAAAATTAGATACAGAAAAGACCAAAAAACTTTTCCTGCTTTGTTGTGAAGAAGAAAGTTATCTCATAGTAAGGAATTTAGAAGGTGTGGAACACTAGATAGAGTGTAAATAGTATAATTGCAAATTTAGATAATTAAACGCATCTGTCCAATATTTCAAGGTTGACTTATTGGAATAGATAAAATTAAGTGGCTGTAAATAAGATAATTAATGAAAACTGATCTCACGCTAATAAAGTTGTTCCGACTCTGAATCCGAAATTAATTATAAACATTCATAGGATGTGAAATTTATAACAGGCTGCTTAAAATAATTAAAATTAATTGCACGTTATACGAAATTAATTTAGAAGCCAATTAAAAAAAAAGACGTGAAAGCAATTTTTAATATTTCCATAACACCTAATTTATGATAATCGCGTTTATCTTAATTGCCCTTAGAAATAATTTGTGGGAAACGCCGATTGGTGAATTGACCCAGGGTTAGGGGAGGTGGTTGGTAATCTTGTGAAATACGGTGATGCCACATAATCATCCGTTGACCCTAGTCTCCATTACAATTTTATTGTGGCCATAAAAGCTCTTAGTCCTAATTTATGTCATACGTATACGACACTTCACATTCTCACAACGCCTTAAAATGTTTACGTGTAAAATATTTGACAATTCTTATTACATTCGGGGCATTCAAGTTATAGACGCCTATGTAAACCCAGCTCGGCCTTAATCTGAATATATGATCGTCCTTATTGTCCTGGCTGGGCTACCGGGAGCAGAGCTTAAAGCCCGTTTGCCACCAGCTACCGTTTAACCCCACAAGACTCGCGACGGAGATATCCGGACCTCGGAGGAGGAAGAAAGATGGCGGATGGTGACGTGGCGGTAGATTAAGCCGACACCACGTAAGAATATTAACTGCTCGCTTATGCCGTACGCTGTGATCACATTTAGGGATTTCATAAATATAACTGGTATCTATATGACTCGACTTAATGTAGCTACTGGTTTATGTCTCATAATTTCGATTTTATAGAGATAAATTAAATAGGAGTATAACTTTATTTAAATCCGACCGCTGAGCTATAAAATCTGAGCCACAAATTCAAGTGATTACTTTGTGCGTACATTTTGTGCTTGCCGCAGCTGCATCGTCGTGTGCGGTTGCTGCAGCACGTAAACATCGCGAATTTTTATCGCCTCCCAACAACGAATTCACTAATTTATACGACGCAATAACTAAAAATCTTTCTTCTTCTGTCGGGATTTATGAGGTTGGGTACAATCTGCGTCGCGCGTCGGCTCATTTGAAGAGGTGACCGGACAATGGGAGAACTTAGCGAGTTTATATTGGGGGGCAATAGGTGGGCCATTGTCGGCGAGCCTCCAATAAATATTTCGCCGAAAACTTTCCTGTTCAAAGGAAGCGGCGAGCTGCATATTAAGGCGCGTTATTTTCGGCATCCGGTCCCCAAAATGATTATCCAAATATGCTGTACGCAACGGGAATTTAATTTTGTGTCTTGTCGCCACACTCGATTATAACGAACTTTCGAAATCAACGAACCACCAAACGTGCACCAAATACAAAATAACTTCAACAATTTGCCACGCCATTGCGAACGGTAAGTACCGAAGAAAAAGTGGATAATATAAAAAGCTTTGGTTGCAACTTTTTTAACTCAAAATTAAACGTTGGGAGTAGCACACATATAATACGGTCCTAATAGAGTATTTGGAAAAAGAAATCAACAATAATTATTTATTCAAATGTTGACACCTACCATTAAAATCTCAGATTAAAACAAAAATGTTTCAATTACATTTATAATAAATCGCCAGTTTTATTTTAATTTAAATTGAAATCGCCAGTTTTGTTTTAATTTTTAATTTTAATTTAATTTTAAAGTAAAACAAATTGTGATTGTATAACAGAACGTCAGCAGAACGACAACTTCAATAGTGTATTAAAACAGAACATAAAAGTAAAATCGAAAAATCTAAAATGTTAATTTCAGCCAGTAGCTAAAAAATCAAAAATTTGCCCATAAAAATCAATAATTCGCGTTAAAAAATCTGAACTGTAGACCAGAAAATAGAAAATTCACACCGAAAATCGAAAAAAAACCCAAGATAATAGAAAATAAAGAATATTTAAGCCCAAAATTAAAAAAAAACCTAAAATATAAGCACGAAAAAACGAAAATTTAGACAAATATGGAAAATTCGTGGTTAAAAACAATTGCAGACCAAAATTCCTAAAATTTCACCAAAAAAAAAATAAAAAGTTTAACCAAAATAAATTATATTTAGGGCAAAAAACTCTAAAATATTTAACCTAGAAATGAAAAATACAGGTCAAAGATCTAAAATACAGGCAAAAAAGAAAACAAAAATGCAGGTCTAAAAATAAAAATGCAAACCAAAAAATTGAAAAATCAAGGAAAACAAACATAATTTGCCATTTTCAGCCCCCAAAATCACTCATTAGCTCAAAATATGTTGCCGACCAGAAACTCGAAAACGGCAGTCAAAAAGTAAGCAAAAAGTAAAAAAATTCTCCCATAAAAAATAACAATTAAAGTTAAAAAATCTAAAATGAAGGGGAAGAAATCAAAAACTGTACTTCAAAATATCGACAAATTTTTTTTAAAAAGTCGCGTATAAATATCAATTATTTAGGTTAAAAAAATCTTAAAATCGACCAAAAATTCGATCCTAAAAATCCAAAAAATTGAAAATTTTATCAAACAAATCGAAAATTTAGAAGAAAATTTAGACCAAAATATCAAAATCCCGCCTTAACAATAAATGAAGACAAAAAGATTGAAAATTTAAGTACCAAAATTGCCATTTTTAGCACTCGGGGTGATTAGCCCCAGAAAACAAAGGAAAAAAACTCAAAATTTGCTTTGTGGCGAAGGAAATTTGCACTCGACGATTTGAAAAATTGTAAAAAATGTATTACCCCAAGGATTCGCTTCAAATAAACTTCAATTATTCAAAAATAGTGTACTTTTGATTTCCTGCGAAAACAACGACATGCTCCTGCATAAAACAAAGGAATAAACTCAAAATTTGCTCTGTAGTGGAGAAAATTTGTACTCAATGTTTTGAAAAATTGTAAAAAATTAGCTCCAAAATTACTAAAACTGCGCAGAAAAGAGTGCATTTTTGATTACTTGTAAAAATAATTGCTCACAATAACATGAATTGACTCAAAACTGCACAGGAGGGAACGAAAATTGCACTCAATATTTTGAACAATTGTAAACAATTAATTACTTGCAGAATTAGCTCTTAATTAAGGTAAAAAATTAAAATATAAGCACAAAAAATCGAAACTTTACTCAATTATAGAAAATTCGCGGTTAAAAAAATGCAGACCAAAAATCCGAAAATTCAACAAAAAAAGTTTAACCAAAATAAAGAATATTTAGGGCAAAAACACTAAAATTTGGAACGGAGAAATAAAAAATACAGGTCAAAGATCTAAAATATAGGCCAAAAAAATAAAAATGCAGATCTAAAAATAGAAAATGTAAACCAAAAAATTTAAAATTCAAGGAAAACAAAAATAATTTGCCATTTTCAGCCCCCAAAATAACTCTTTGGCTCAAAATAAGTTGCTGACTAGGAACTCGAAAACCTTGGTTCCTGGAAGTCCCACATTTTTTTTTATTGACAAAAAGTGTTCAGATCTCAAACAAAAAAAAGTTTGAAGAAAAATTAAATTTAATCGATTATAGTCAAAAAGTAACCAAAAAGTAAAAAAAAATCGCCCTTAAAAAATTATCATTCGAGTTAAAAATCTAAAACGAAGGGCAAGAAATCAAAAACTCTAAAAAAAACTTGAAAATATCGGCAAAAAAATAAAAAAGTTGCGTATAAAAATCAATACTTTAGGTTAAAAAAATTTAAAATATAGAATAGAAAATTAAAAGCTTTGACGAAAAATTCGATCCTAAAAATCAAAATTGCGGACAAAAAAATCGAAAATTTAGAAGAAAATTATTTTCTTTGGAAATTTGTAAAGACTTATTATTCAAAATTAGTCTGTCAAAATTTCAACCATCTGTTGCAATAAATAATGTGGAATTCCCATGTGAATTGCTAAAAAATGTGCTTTTTTGGTCATCAAAATTTGCTTTCTAGTGCAACCATTTCTGTTGTGGTAAATTTGCAATTATTTTTATTTTTTATTTCGTAAAGACACATTATTCAAAATTAGTCTGTCAAAATTTTAACCACCTGTTGCAATTAATGTGGAATTCCCATGCAAATTTCTGAAAAAATGCGCTTTTTTGGTCATCAAAATTTGCTCTTTAGTGCAACTATTTTTGTTGTGGTATTTTCTTTAGAAATTTGCAAAGACACATTATTCAAAATTAGTCTGTCAAAATTTCAACCATCTGGTGCAATAAATGTAGAATTTGCATGCTAATTTCTGAAAAATGCGTTTTTTTTGTCATCAAAATTTGCCTTTTAATGCAACCATTGTTCTTGTGGTGAACTTGCGATTGCTTTCTTTGGAAATTTGTAAAAACACATTATTCAGAAATAGTTTGTCAAAATTTTAACCATCTGTTGAAATTAATGTGGAATTTCCACGCGGTGTTAGAGGTTTAACATTTAAAAAGTTTTTTAGGAATCAGTTAAAAATTCTCGCTATGCTTGAGTCTACAGGTATAGTGCCATGGCTCCGTGGGTCTATATAACGAGCCGCCCCTGATATAGGCCAAAAACGATATCCTGGTTTAAAAATAAAAAACAAGAAGTAATTGGTTAAAATAATTTCCTCGCGACTATTTTTTTTTTCTAAGTAAATAATATATTTTATCTTGAAACTATAAATCCACACCTAAATTAAAATAAGAAATATAAAGTTGACTAAACTTAAAATTAAAATATAAAATAAAGTAAATAACCTAAAATTAAAATATTGCAAAAATAGAGCCCAGAGAATAAAAAAAAACTCACGACCAAATAGATATAAAACATGTAGGTTGCAAAATCTAAAATAAATGTATATAAATAAAACTCGAAAATATTGGTCAAAAATTAAAAAAAAAATGCACCTGAAAATGAAAATCTGAGAAAAAAATTCAGACCAAATATAGAAAAGATTATTTATTATTTTATTTTATAAACAAATTGGGGCAAAGAAATTGAAAATGCATGCCAAGGATCTAAAATATAAGCCAAAATAACTTACCTTAACAAATCGGCAACATTTTGTCCATTATGATCGTTGAATATCTAAGAGTTATACTTCTATCGGTACCTCGGGGATCTTGTTTAACGCCCTGCTCTTCTTACCATTAAAAGATCTGAAATAAAATTTTATTTCATTACGCCGATGATTTAAAAAAATATGTAGTTGAAACTCAAATGTTTGTATAAACTTACAGAAAGATTTTGATAAATCATGCATACAGGGTCTTTTTTTAACTCCGAACATAAGATTGTTAATGTCTATGTTCTATGTTATAATAATCACATCAACGCATTGCAATGTATTGACAATGTAGGCAACCAAGTATACAACATTGACAAAGTGTAACGCATTACACATAAAGTTAGTTTAGTTAAATTAAATACGGTTTAACAGAATTCTGTTCGTTGGCTTTTATCCTCATTTGATAGTTGCTGATGATTTGAAAACTTGTAAGCATTGTATTTAAATTCTTTTAATGTCTTGTAAACGGAAGCTGAACTTATTTGAAACTGTGCTGCGATAACTCTTAACGATGATATGGGGTTCTGCTCTACGAAACATACAATGTTGAGTTTCATCTTCCGTTAAAATGTGATTCCCTTTAGCCCTTTTAATGTGAAAATTACTCACGCAGCCAGTATTGTCAAAATAATGGACAATATTACAAATTGTTGAGATGAATGGAACTTGTCTGCTCGGATACTCAACCGAAAATAAATCTCTAACGCGTCGAATGCTGTTCCCACTCTTGTACCAATTAATTATCTGTATTCTTTCTTCGGTGGTGTAATACATTTTTATTAATAACACAATTTTGACAATTAAATAAAACTGAGTGTAAGTATGGTTGCCTACATTGTCAATACATTGCAATGCGTTGATGTGATTATTATAACATAGAACATAGACATTAACAATCATATGTTCGGAATTAAAAAAAGAACCTGTATGGTTCAACGCCAATAAACGTTATTTAGGAATACATAAGTGTTCAATAATGACCTTTTCCAGAAAGTTGCTTTCGATTTTATGCTGGAAGAACATGTGTCGACCTTTAGATATTTATGAAGAGTTGACTAGAAACGCACATTATAGGCCTCCAAATATCGTGTGGCACATGCGCAGTGATCATCTTAAATTTTATTATTCAGCGAGCGTCGCGTGAACAGAATCTAATTGTAGACACAGAATCGTCGCGGAGATTTGTTATCGCGTTCTTTCCGAATACTTTCTCACTCTGCGCAAATTTTGTCCCCATGTGACACCAGATATTTGGAGGCCTATACTTGCTCTGATGCAATATCCCACTTCCCGGACTGAAATCGATTCGAAAAATAAAAGAATTCTACACAGTAGGAAATAAAGTATACAGTCACAAACTGAACATCATCAATACTGTTTGTATCAAACTACTGTTTTCACAGATACATTACAAAGCCACAATTCCGTAATACACCGGATTACATTAACAAACGATATTATTAGACACACATCAAATTATTTCGAATTTGACAGGCTCATTTACTGTCGCTCTGCAAAAACAAACAGCGAAAATAAAGAACGCCTCGATGGCTATTTTGGTCTATGAAAACCGCAAATATGGCCTGTCCATTGATGTGGAATATGGACTAATTACCGGAGTACATACAATTCCATAAATCAATACCAATATGACTTGCCGAGCATTGTATTAATTGTATACAGAAACCGTGCTGTACAGCAGCAACAATTATAATCCATCAAAGAACAGTGCGCCGTTGATGCGATCAATATTGGGTGTAATTACAACAACGTTGGAATTTAAACAGTGCATTACATCAATGGAAAGTCTACCGGTAATTAATTGAGGAGGGAGGGACGGTTCTACCGGAAAATTAATACTGGAGCAGTTGGTTTTGATATATTTTGAGAAATTAAGGTTTGATTATAGAATTGGTCGATAAAATTATGATTAAGTTACATTGTTCAGAATTTGTTCTTTGAATTTATAATTACTGTGGCTTTTGAATATCGATTCAGGTGTTTTCGGTTGCAATAAAATTTGATTTAGATATTAAGGCTGAATAATTTCTCCTGCGGGGTAAGGACAAAACATATACCCATCTCTTAAAAATCCTATTACGATACCGTTCTTACAGAAAAACTATTTTCTACAGATGGCGTCACTTTACACGCACTAAAATATCTCGCGGAAGGGTCTAGCTCATACGTAATTGCGTCTTTATTTTTCACGTAAAACTAATTTGACTTAATGAATTTTATTACTAAAGAATTAATCTGTGACTCTATAGAAAAATATTTTAGATTTTCTGCATTTATTTAAATTTTATTTAATGTTAAAAAGCCAATTTTTTAACATTTTAACATTTTTTACACATTATCAGAAATTCTTGTAAAAATTAGTCAACATTCATCCTTTATGTAACCCTGTGTAAAATATTATTACAAAATTTTTATCGATCACGCCACAATCAGTTACGAGCCGAGTACCAAAAACGATTCATTCTTAGAACTAACCGAACAGCCTTAAAATTTACGTTTCATTAAAAATAATTACTAATATTCCAAAATTGGATAAACACATATTCTTAATAAACAAATTGGGATTAACCTTACTTATTGCAGAAAGCATTAGATAAATACAATAATTTTTGCTTGCAGATTAACGAACAGATTGAATATTCATATATTCAGGCTACATTTCGTTTTATTGTATTTACATATTCTTAACTGTAAATGAACTACAACTCTATATTCTGTACTAAAATCAGTAGTTTTTGAGGTAGATGATTATCGTTATTTTAAAATATAAATCTACTACCACGTGATTAATTCCAAGTAATTTGGTTACATGATTTTTGGTGTGAATCAATCACTTTCAACCTAACTGTAAAACAATGTTCCTTACAAAAGCTAAGTATACCTATAAAACGCTAGTAGTTGTTCCCGTCAAGTTAAGTGCTTTTCATTCGAGTCCCCCAGAAGTAATTTACATGTAATCATATAGGCGGACCATTATCGATCTTCAGAGGCATCCGATATCATGTTACGCAGGGGTTAAATCGTATTGCGACTGGCGATGACGGCCGCTCGAAGGAACTTACATCTTGTCTGAGGCGATTAGATCGAGATCGAGGAGGACGATTAGAGTAGACCGGCCGACACATTCCTGCTACTCATATTTAATGAACTGTCAGCGGCCGGCGGCGACCACGGCCAGTCTTTCAGATCCCTATCTGCCACAAAACAATAAAACCAGACAGCCACAACAATGCACGCACGCAGTAATAGACAATAGCTGCCGTGGATGCCTCGAATTGTGATTGCTACCATCTCTATCAGAAAAAAGTTACAAGTATTGGATTTCGTAAAGAATTACGTTTTAGTGTCTACGTGTCTCTGAATTTGATTACTATTTCCGTTAGTACGAGATTATCCATGATTGCCGATTTGTGTTTGATTCAATCGAAAGAGACTTTGATGATTTGTATGCGGAATGTTTCATAACTGAATTGCAAAAGCATGGGAAAAATATATAGGGCGTTTAGATATATCGTGGTGACCTTATAAGGGGTGGTTGGCAGTGACGGTTCGCGGCCTTTTTTCTGATACGAGGAACAAGAGGTGGTAATACAGATGGGTAGGGTCAGTTGCAGAGACAGCTGGCTGCGTGACCGCACCTATCTGTATTACCACCTCTTGTTCCTCGGCCGTACCAGAAAAAAACCCGCAAACCGTCACTGGTGGTTGGTGAACTTTCCTAGGTGCGGCAAAAAGAGATGTTAACGCGCCTCCAACAACCACTCTTGCTAAGCTGATTACTCTTAGAGAGAAAATAAATTTGTTGTTTAGGACAATTTTTTCCACTTCCCTCCAACCACCTTCAAATATCGAAGCGCCGCCACTTGTATGTCAAGTTTAGGTCGGCGACCTAATGTGAAGGATCAGCTTCTTGACCAGCATCGGAATTTTAGTAAAAGTTCCGATGCCAAGACAATTGGATAATTTTGATTAAATATCGCCCTCTTCTATTCTGATTTTATTAAAGGTATTGTTTCGTAATAGCTGTGCAGAGGTACTCTCGTGTGTTGTGACACTTTGATCGTTTTTGTCATGTAATGAGGTGTTGAGGGCGTTCAAGTGTGGTGAATTTCCCGTGACGCAGTCAACGCACAATGGTCGAAAAAGTCGAGCGGACAGACGACGTGAAATTGATTCTTCGCTTCGAATGGATGTAGGGGTTTTGTGAAACCGCCGCCGCCGCTATTGTACACTTTTTCGAGAGTGCGTGCCATCCGTCATTTTGGGGTCTAATAATTGAACAAAAAAAAAATCTTTAATAGTGGAAAAACTTTGGATTTTGAAAGCAAACACAGGCTAAAAATCATACCTGAATGAGAGTTGTTATCCTCAATTTCACGGAAGTTTTGTGTTTGGTAATATTGAACAATTTATTGATAGCGGCTATCAGTGACGGTTCGCGGGTTTTTTTTCTGGTACGGCCGAGGAACAAGAGGTGGTAATACAGATAGGTAGGGTCAGTTGCAGAGACGGCTGGCTGCGTGACCATAAGTATCTGTATTACCACCTCTTGTTCCTCGGCCGTACCAGAAAAAACCCCGCGAACCGTCACTGGCGGCTATAATTTTCAAACAAAAACTTTAAATCGAAATTATAGGTGCTAGTAATAAATAGTTTAATATTAGAGCCCAACTAAAATCTCGCGGCACCTCGCGGCAAGTTTGCGCTGACTGAGAAAGTATTCGGAGAAAATACATTCTCACTCTGCTCACCTAATTAAATAGGCGTCCCCTCTCTTAAAATTTAAGATGGTCACTGCGCAACATGTCGCGAGATTTTGGTACGGTTCTCCCAAAATCCCGAATCTTGTCTTGTATAGGGAAATGTAGTGGGCACATTCTTAGGATACAAGATAGTAAGGCAAACTAAGGTCCAGACTTCAACATAGAGAGAAAAAGAAAAGCAGAAAGACAAACGGCTGCATGTAAAACGAACACGGCCGGAGGCTTGAACAATATACGTATTAGTATTAACATACTTTGTAGATACTTTGCGAACTGTGTGCTATATGAGGGCCGTCTATTTTTGGACGCAAACATGCAGAATGGGTTGCATACAGTTCATCACACACGGCGCGGCGGCGCGCGCAAAATTTTCGCTTGCGTTGCAAATCCAACCCGCTACAGGCAAGTCATAGCGCCCTCTCAAAAAGTGTTAATAAGATTAAATGATTGCCACTGAAAGAATAAAATAAAAGATTTAGTACAAAAAGTGAATAAAAACGCCCAAGAAAAAAGAATACAATGAATAATGAATAATAAACACGGCCGGAATCCTGTCAAACACCCAGGGGTGGCTCGTTATATAGAGCCAAGGAGCCATGGCGCTTCCTATAGTTTCAAGCTCAGCAAGAATTTTTAATCAATTCTTAAAACATTAAATATTGTTCCCCCATCAGAACACCTACAGACCGGTTTCGACCTTTCAGGTCTCATCAGTGTAGTTAGTTGCTGATGGGGAAACGGAGATTACTATTGGAATATAAGTATTCCAAACACCGTTAAAGGTAGAAACGCCAAAGTGGCGGAATCTATTGTCTGAATGCTGTAACTACACTGATAAGACCTGAAAGGTCGAAACCGGTCTGTAGGTGTTCTGATCGGGGAACAATATTTAGTGTTTACATTATTATTGTTATATTTGCCGTCGCTGGCAATGTCCATATCTTGTCAGTGTTAAAGCCACCCGGATTTGGTTCAGTACAGCATTCAGGCAATAGATTCCGCCACTTTGACGTTTCTACCAATTCTTAAAACATTTTTTCGCCAGTTACTTTGGTCTAGGAAGATAAATCGTTCTTACTTTCTTCAGAAAAGGAGGGGGTTGGATGTATTGTATAAGTAGCTCTACCATCAACATGTTCCACGAGCCGCCACTGCCAACACCAAATGTTTATGAAACCCAATGCTGAGAGCAAGATGATCAAGCAGGCAATTATTGATAATATAAATTTGATATAATTACGTAAATATTGATACTGAATTTTGAAGTGTTAAAAAATTGCAATTTTCTTTAAAATTTCATAAAATATTTAGAAAAATAATTTTTCTCCACGACCATTATAAAATTTAAGCATTCTGAAATCAATTTTGATCATAGAACATACACATTCTCACTCTTGTTATGGAACAAAACACTATGCGCTTATGCGTTTTGCATGTAATTCATTCCATAACAAGGGATAGAATGAATATTCCCACATCGTTCCGAATAAAACAATTAGCCTTGGATATCACAATTGTCAAAATACTATCAACATAACCACAAACGTGATAATAAAACGTAAGTTCTTTGTGTTCATTATTTGATTAGTCTATTTTATCTGGTCGAGGAGAAAGTATAGTCTGATACTCGGTAAGAATGGAAATTCAGATGCTCGTGGTTCCTCGCGCTCGCCTCACGGCTCGCGCTCGAAATATTCCACTCGCATCGAATTTCCATTCTAACCTTGTTACAGAATATACTATTCTCCACGACCACTGTAGAATTTATGCATTCTGCAATCAATTTTGATCATGGAACGTTCACATTCTCACTCTTGTTATGGAACAAAACACTATGCGCTTATGCGTTTTGCATGTAATTCATTCCATAACAAGGGAGAGAATGAATATTCTCACATCGTTCCGAATAAAACAATTAGCCTTGGATATCACAATTGTCAAAATACTATAAACATAACCACAAACGTGATAATAAAACGTAAGTTCTTTGTGTTCATTATTTTATTAGTCTATTTTATCTGGTCGAGGAGAAAGTATAGTCTGATACTCGGTAAGAATGGAAATTCAGATGCTCGTGGTTCCTCGCGCTCGCCTCACGGCTCGCGCTCGAAATATTCCACTCGCATCGAATTTCCATTCTAACCTTGTTACAGAATATACTATTCTACAATCGTCAGAGAAGGTTGACATTCGCGCATTGCTATGAGAATGTGTCGAACACACTTTAAAAAAATCACCAAATCAGAAAAGCAACCATTTTTCACACACGTGAAAATATATAAATTTTTCTCTGAAAATATCTTTATTTGACTGCGAAAAATGTACTCAAATTTTCAATATTCGCGTATATTATTCTGATTTTAACAGTTGAGGAAAATATGTTGTTTGCATTAACCTCTTCACACATGTGGCAACAAGCAAAAAAAAATATTTAAACAAATTACTAGTTGAGCGCCATCTATGGAATATTTTTTTGTCCTGAATCTCATCCATTTCGTCTTCCCCACATTCACGCACAGTCCCCTCTTATCCATCCGCTCGCCTCAACATGTCTTTCATCCCTTCCCAATATCTCGCCATCAACACCATATCATCCGCATACACCAGCATCTACACCTTATTCTTATTCTTATCCCAATCACTACCCCTCCCACCTGCCCTTTCTTCATCACCTCCTCCAGTTCACTTAGATATAAGTTGAATAATATAGGACTTAACGGGCATTCCTGTCTCAATCCCACCCACGTCCTGAACCTCTCCGACACTACTTAATGCTGTTTTAGTATTATTACGCGGTAGTATTGGAATTCCCCAAAATCGCGTAGGATTTTGTTGTACACGAGTGCACGAAATTCACGTTTGTGAAGATGAATAAAAAAAGGAACTTCCAACGAATTTTCTAAAAGAAAATTTAGCCACTATAACTGAAATTATGGATCAGTTTATCCAGACAAATGTCGAAATTTATCCTAAAATATTAAACCACAATTTTATACATTTTTTTATTCTGGTATTCTACGGGGCGATTCGTTAATAATGCAATAAAATTTAAAGACAAATTCTTAGGTTAAAAATAAACAAACAAAAATCCTATAAAAGTGTGTCCGGAAACGATTCGTTACCTAGATAGAAGGCGCTACTTTAACTTTAGATAATTATTAATTTCAAAAATCTTTTATTATCGATAATTGGCAGGTTACATTCTAGTAATAAGGGCTGTTTTTTTGTGTCATTGCATTTCGCTTATTTGATCCATAATCGTCTTTGGCTACATTTGTTTTAATATTAATCGGAGAAAACAGGGCATCCCACTGTTTCAGTTCAATATTTATATTTCGATAGAGGAATCAAAAATACAACTTTTTTGTCGATAGAACTGTTCCTCGCTATGAATTAGAAATAAAAAAACAGCGTTTGCTCTGCACTTGTTTTACGTTAGTAAGCGTAGAATTGTGTACAAATGTCACTTAAGAATAAAAATAAGTGCAGAGCTAATGTTATTTTGTTTAGAAAACGTAGAGGTATATGGTACGCCCTGTAACGAAACGTTTTCGGACACACATTTATAGGATTTTTTTGTTTATTTTTAACCAAAGAATCTGTCTTTAAAATGTTTCGCAATATTAACGAATTACCCCGTATATGTCAGATTGTTACTATGTATCTTTCTGCCAATAAATTTATTTTAAAATTCTTTTGAAATAAGGTGAAAATAGTTGAGAATTTCAAACAATCAGAATTTAAACTAAGTTTTTATTTGGTGGAATTAATATCTATTTCATATTACTATGCTTAAAATGATATATATTTTGATGGATCAAAGACGAAAAGAAGTGTCATTAACGCAATGCCTTTCTATCGAAAACTGCTTGCTTAACGAAACAAGTAAAGGCAAAAATTGTTGGATGACTTGTTCACAAGATAATAAAACATGTAAAATGAGGAAGAACCTCCCACATCACAAACATAACTTCTTTACACGACGTTTTTTTTTTATTTTCATGAATGTTTTATGAATACAAATCGATGTTAGCAATATAAAGTCTATAATTCATGTAATAGAAAGTATTTAACAATACAAGTTACACAATAGTTTTTCGCATTCGTTTTTACGCTCCTGCTTATTGTAAAGCATCCCATGCGTTAAGCGTAGTCTAACTATCGTGTGAACCACAAAATTTTGTTTAAGAGTTGGCTGTGAGATAAATGAGATATGTCGCCTATTATTACGTCATGAGACTACATTAGTTCAATTGAATTACATTTAAAAAAATGGTGATGTGGCCATCATGTTACTTTCTCCGACTTGATGGTATCATTTATATTTACGCTTTCATGGTATTATTTTTAAATAATATTTTAAATGTACATCGTCAAAATTAACACCCACTTCCGGTGTACGAAATTTTAGCAAAAGCTTTTCAGTTCTTCGGATTATTAAATAAGACTTATGTTCAAAGTTTCGTATCAATTTCGACACAATTTTCTTTTTCCAGAAATTGTTGAAATGGCATCTAGGCACCCCAAAACGAATATTTCCGTAAAAAAAAAAATTAAAAAGAAATCACGATCACAATACTTTCTCGTACTTCGTAACGGAGAAAGTAAAAATGAATTAATCTCAGACATGACTGCTATGTTTCTCTCTCAGGTATGGCCAACTTTGAAATAAAATTCTGTGGCTCACACCTTATATAAATATTTATAAAATATAAGACATCCTAGTTCCCACTCGTATAATTATATGATTTATAATTATACAAGACAACATGATTTAAAATAGAGTTCAGAAGTTCCACCCCAGCATTTGTCGGTAAATTCTTGCATTATCATTTATCACTTATAAATTTCCTGATGCTTGTTAATGATGTGAAACTATTTCTTTACTACTAGTAATACTATTAATATATGGGTGTTTTATTAATTTGTTGCAAATGCCGAGGGTACGATTTATTATTATCATTATTATTATTTATAAAATATGGTAATACAGGGGGACGCATGCAAAACACCTCAATCACCTCCGATTATATGGCTTAATAAACCTTTCACCTGTCAAGAGGTTTCCAATATATTACGTTACGACCGGCAATTTTCTCTGAAATTGGTGTAATTTGGTGTTGGCCGAAATTACACTCCAGAGGGAATGAAATAAAAGTCTCGGATGTAAATTATGCTTCTACATAAAATGTTTTATAACTTAGGTCGCGAAATGACCGAACGATCATTGCTGCAACACATTGCAGCGTATTCTAATGCAGATCGCTGTATCTGATATATTATAATAGAAAAACATAAAATATTAAGATTAATTATTTTTTTATATGGTGACATGGATCAGTTACTTACTTAAAACTAAACATCAGTTACTCGGAAACTGATAGTGTGTGTAGTGAAGTGAATGGACTAAATTCGAATTTACTAGATTTCTTGGAAGACGGATTGAATTTTCTGGAAGCGTAGTGGTGGTGAGCCTGTCTGGGGATCTTTGACGTGGGGCGCCTGTTGTTTGTAAATAAATCAATCGGAGAGTCTAATGAAAGGCCGTTTTGGGGCAGGTATCGATGGGGGCTATTTGTAAAATGGGCGTAATTGTCTGCCGGCCTTTATGTTCCACTGAAAAAATGGTAATCCGCGCGGCGCCAGGCGGCCCGTTAGATCCTCCCATATTTTTTAGCTTGTTTGGTTTATTTCAAGTGAACAATCGAGCGGATTTATCGTGAAACTGTTTGCTCATTTGATTAAACAAACCGCCGACAGCAGTTAGCGAGTCGATACTTATTGGCTGCTCGAGGCCCGCTAATGGACCAACACATACTTGTGTCATTGTTTACATAACAACGTGCTGTAATTGTTGGGAGTGAATCCAGCCAGCGGAATAACTTAACTGAAAGCAAACAGTTATTAGTGGCCATTATTAACACCTGCCCAGTGCGTGTCCGTACGAGGCTTAAGTGATTTTATTGTTTGTTCTAAATTTATATTCTTGTCGCTTTATGGCCATTATACAGTAGATACGGTTATTACTGGCCTGTAATAGTACTTGTTTGTACATGGCTTCAGCTACCACTAAATATAAATCACGAGATGCGGTATTTTAAGAAAGTGCGATTCCGCAATGATGTATACCAGCAATACGGTAACGGTATATCAAAAGCGACTGTATAAAATAAACGTTGCCTTTATGTTGAATCGTTTTCCAGAATTTATCGCTCCAATATATTTATATGGAAAGCAATTTTGTGAGGAGAGAAGCTTTTCCCCTAATACGCTGCCAGCAATAGTTTGCACCGATAATAGAAACATATTACCCTCTCACGACTTCAACGACTCGTTGCCATTACGGTAAGGCTGGTTTATGGTGTTAATGCGCTCTATTACCCTCGCGGTGAATTACGCGGCCTAAAACAGACATATACATTCTATTTATACCTAAAACGCGTACGTTTTCGTATTTTGGCTGATATTACACACATACTTACATCCACAAATTTATGTATTAATGATGATATCATTCGTCACTGATCCATTATGATTATTCTTCGGTCTTCAGTTCAATCCTCTCGCGAACTTAATGATGGGCATCAATTTCAACCGACCTCGTGTAAATAGCTATAGAGGTGCATTTTCAAGTAAAACCTTTGGCTATTTTGAAGTGTTTTTAACTCTGATTATTGATTGTGTGTGTGTTGAGAAAATCAATTCAACTCTTCTAGTAAATACAAAATATGTCTTATGTATGCATAATTTAAGAAACTACATTGCATGACATAGAAGCAAGCATTGAAATTAATTAACATTTTTAGCTTTCACTATATTTAATGTTACACTGCAAGCAGCAACATAGTCTGCACATTTATCATTTAATAAATACAAGCCAAATTTATTGGGTTTATTTTGATTCTAACAAGTTTCCTGAGGCGTATTCATTCAGTATCCATGTATGTTTTTTTAATTATTAAATGACCCAATACACTGATTTAATTTTGTTTTTGTTCTTTCTTTTTTTTTGTCGGAAACCTTGAAACAGTTTGGTCAACATACAGCCCGCGGACAGGATGCGGGCCACAATCAGTGACCCGTAATTCATTAATAGCATTGCACATTTTTCCCAAATATTGCTTACACAGTTATTTTATGGGGGATTTATCAATATTTTGCATTAGTAGGAATATTCAGAAAGAAATAGAAAAAAAGTCGATTACTAAGGCCAAAAAATTTGGCATGGGCCACCAAGAAAGATCAGTACTAAACTATCGTATTGATAAATGTAGAAACTAATTTTACTCAGTGGCGGCTCGTGGAACATGTTGATGGTAGAGCCACTTATACAATACATCCCCCCCCATCCCTTTTTGAAGGAATAAAGAACCATTTATCTTCCTTGACGAATCGAATATTTTGGCCAAAAAATCAAGAATTTGGAACAAAACAGCCGAAGATCTAAAATATCGGCCAAAAAAATAAAAAATCCTGGTTTAAAAATAAAAATGCAGACCAAAAAAATGCCATTTTCAGCCACAAATATAACTCTTTTCAGTTTAAAATAAGTTCCAACGAGAAATTCGAAAATAAAAGCAAAAATAAAAAATAAAAAAAAAATCGCACAATAAAATTAATAATTCAAGTTAAGAAAATCTAAAATATGGAACAAAAAATAAAAATTAAGACCAAAATTCTAAAATTCGTACCCAAGAATCAAAGAGGTAGACCAAAAATCAAAATTTTTAATAAACGAATCGAAAATTTAAGTCGAAATAAAGAAAATTTCGGCCAAAAGACCTAAAATTGAAACCAAACAATCGAAAATACAAATTATAGGCCAAAAAGTAGGACCTAAAAAGGTGAAAATTTAGACAAAACATCGAAAACGGGCGTAAAAATAAAAATTGCAGACAAAAAAAATCGAAAATTTCTATAAACCAATCAAATATTTGGTCAAAATAAAGAAAAATACAAAGAATTGGAAAAGAAAAATCGAAAATACAGAAATCTAAAATATGGGCCAAAGAATCAAGAATCCTGATCTAAAAATAAAAAAATGCAGAAAAAAATTAAAAACTTAAGCAGAAGCAAAATTATTTGCCAAAAATAAGTTTCTGAGAAATTTGAAAATAATAGCCAAAAAATAAAAAAAACTCACAAAATGAAATCAATAATCCAAGTTAAAAAATCTAAAATATCCGATACAAAATTTGGGCATAAAAATTAAAATGGTGGACCAAGGAAAGAATAATTTTAACAGACAAATAAAGAAAATTTTAAGGCAAAAGATAAAAGAAATTAAAAATCTACAATGTTCACCAAAAATCGAAAATTTTGACAATAAATTCGAAAAGTTAAGTAGGATTAAATAAATGAAATGAAATTAAATGAAGAATAAAGAAAAATTAAGGTCAAAAGATTTAAAAAATAATAATAAAAATTTGTAATGTTGGCCAGAAAGACATTGCATAGAAAATTCTGTCCTTAAGATAATAAATGCAGGTTAAAAAATCGGAAATTTCAACAAACAAAACTCGAAAATACCGGAAAAAATAAAAAAAATCTCGCATATAAATCAATAATGCAGATTATAGATATTTTAATCAAAATCAAATCAAAAATTTGGAACTAGAATTAAAATTTCGGCTCGAAAAATAAAAAATGTGGACCAAAGAATAAGAATTTTTAACAATTAAATCGAAAATTTAGTTCAAAATAAAGAATAATTAGAGATTTATTTATTTACGGGAATTTCCCTTTATAATACACAAAATAACCCTAAAAATATTACAAATATGAGAAAATCGTACAAAAGATCAAAAATTTAAACCAAAAAATTAATCGAAAATACAAAGATAAAATATTTTCACCAAAAATTTAGAAAATACAGGTCCAAAATTTAAAAATGAAAAATTCGTCGGGAAAAATAAAAAATGCAGACCAAACCGTCGAAAATTTTAACAATTAAATAGAAAATTTATGTCAAAATAAAGAATATTGAGGCCAAAAGATCAAAAATTTCGACCCAAAAGAATAGAAAATACAGGTCCGAAATCTAAAACATAAAAATTCGGCTTGAAAATCAAAAATACGGGCCAAAATCGCAAATTTAGGTCAAATTGAAGGATATTTAGGGCTAAAGATAAAATATTGTGACCAGAAATATCGAAAATACAGATAAAAAATTGAAAATATGAATAAAAAATGCGGATCAAACAGTCGAAAATTTTACCAATTAAATCGAAAATTTAGGTCAAAATAAAGACTATTTAGGCCAAATAATCAAACATTTAGACAAAAAAAAATCGAAAATGCAGTCGTAATAATAAAATTATGCGGAATATTCAAGTAAGAAAATGGTTTAAATTAGTCTCAAAAATCACTTCAAAGTAATTTTCCAATTTTTTTTTTATAGCAAAACATTGTTTTTTATTTTCGCTTTAATTGTTCAAAAATGAGAAACTAATTTGAAAAAGAATTCAAATAAAACCATTAACTTTGTTGGGATCAGCTTATTGTTTCGCCTTTTGCGCCGGCAGTTTCGACAACTTTAGATTTAGTAAATACATTTTGAATAATTCAAATAAAACAATCCATTTGGTTAGTATGACAATATGGGGAGGCCCCCGCCTATTTTTTTGGAGAAAGAAAGAACGATTGATCTTCATGGTCCAAGGTTATTTTGAGTTGTAAAGTAAAGGTTCATAATTTCAAACAAACTGAAAATATGATTTATGTGTACTTTGGATTCATCATGCGTCCCAGACATCAAAACACACAGAAAACAAAAAAAAGGTTCAAAAGTTATGCAGGCGTTGTTTAACATTTAAATTGGCGAAAAAGTGTTTTATGAATTAATTAAAAATCCTTGCTGAGCTTGAAACTACAGGTAGTGCCATGACTCCTTGGCTCTATATAACGAACCGCCCCTGATTTTACTAGATGTATTTTTTGCGTTGGTTGCATATATTTGTCTGGAATAAATACCGTATCTACTTTTTGAGTTTAATATACCGTTGAACTTGCAACTTTTTTGTATCTACCTGTAGCCCGTGGACTCAAAATGTTGGCCAAGTCTGCCTTAGATTAAAACATGGTACGAACGACCCAGATGTGACGCATATTGTGCCAAACTTATGTAATGAATTTTTTTTTATTTCGTGAAAATTAGTTCAAAAGAGTAGGTTGAGTGACATGACAGCTCTAATGACATAATGAGGCCGGTAATTACCCGAATAGAGGAAATCAAATTAAGTACACCAACTGCCCGTGGCTTGTTTATATTAATTAATTAATTATCAGGGTGATAAAACGGTGATCGTAATCTAGCAGACAACAACACGTGAACGTCGGCCCTGTACACTTTTTATTTTATAATTGTAATTGGAGCGGTCCACCGAATTCGTAACGACATTCATTTTTTGTCCGCGTAAGTAAATTACCGGAATTATGTGTGTAGGTAATAATTTACGAAAGAGGTAATTAAGCTTGTTCACTGATAATGACAGTGCTGTTTCCGTGACAAACGAGCAGTGTTAATATTTCCTTTGCGTGTGTGCGCGCGGATTAAGCAGTTGCGTCTGGAAATTGACGATTGTCTCGCTCTAGCACCCACTAATGTTCGTATCACCACCTAGCCTAGTCATCATTGTCATTGTCATCGTCAGCGGCATTGTTTTCCGTTTCCCAGTCGCATGCAATTACACACAATCCGAGTGTAACTAATCCAGATATAACTTATATGTATTTCAATTTGCTAAACTTCCACGATAGTAGAACCACCCTGATTCCCTTAAGTAATGTCGGATATATTTTATAGTAGTAAAGTAATTGATAATAATCCTGACTATCTTTAATATTGGTACTAACACAAGAAGGGCAAATCTTTATGTCAGCATTTATCAACGATCATGGGTGATTATGTTCTGACTATTCAAAAATTGGCGTTTTTTCGACCAACCGAAAAAATTACCGCAAATATAACTTGAAGCAAGGTGCTCAAGTTTATTTACTAATACGTCAATTCATCTGTCATCTCTCAGGACATGCTTGCGACAGTTTGCATTCCGTGTTTGTACTCGTGGCAACTGTCGTTCTGACTTAATAGGTACCCTAAATAGGAGTTTAGGGTACCAATTCTTTGAAAACTGACATATAAATGTCACTGTCACTTTTGACATTTACAGACACGTACACATTGGTCGCGTTCGTTCCTAAACTGCCAACCGCAGTTAATACCCCAAATTTTCTGATGAACGCACTGTTGATCGTGAACAAGTTCGTCCAGCGGTCGTCATTTTACCAATCGTACAAATTAGACCGATTGCTGTTGAAGTTGCCGCCGAAATCGAGATTACAAAAGTAGCGTTCATCAAATACCAACATTCAACGTAAATCAAAATAAACATGTTGACAGTTGAAAATTCTGACGAAAGCGCCCATTGTTTTGATTGACTCGGTTCATTGAATAGTTCTTCGAATACCATTCCAAGTCAAAGTTATCTAGATTTCTTTTTGTAATGCTATCATTCATGTCCATTGCGCTTTGGATTAGGACACGTACGAACGCACTCGTCTTAATGGAGATTCGTAATTCCACTGCAAAAATAGACGACTTCATATTGACCAAGTGGAAGTATTCTACTCATTTTGGAGTTAAATTTAATTTAGATGCAGATCCATTATGTTACGGCTCGTGGAACATGTTGATGGTAGAGCCACTTATACAATATACCCCCTCCCCTCCTTTTTTGAAGAAAGAAAGAACGATTTATCTTCCTAAACCAAAGTAACGGGCGAAAAAAAAATTCTTGCTGAGCTTGAAACCACAAGTAGTACCATGGCTCCTTGGATAACGAGCCGCCCCTGCATTCAATACTCCGAGCGTTGATTTTGAATTTTCGTAACGAACTGAGCATAAAGTTAAGAAAATTTGTAAAAATTTCAGGCTATTGAAAAAAAATATAAAAACAATTGCCATCGACTTGAAACTCTTCAAGTGTACTTAAAACACATTCTAGATTATGATTATGTAAAAATCCATTCAATGCTCCAACCGTGGATTTTAAATTTTCGTAACGAACCGAGCGTTGAGTTAAAAAATTTGTAAAAATTTCGTGCTGTTGAAAAAAATATGAGAATAATTGCCATCGACTTGAAACTCTTCAAATGCACTCAAAACACATTCTAGATTATGATTATGTAAAAATCCATTCAATGCTCCAACCGTAGATTTTGAATTTTCGTAACGAACTGAGCGTAAAGTTAAGAAAATTTGTAAAAATTTCGTGCTGCTGAAAAAAATATAAAAATAATTGCCATCGACTTGAAACTCTTCAAATACACTCAAAACACATTCTAGATTATGATTATGTAAAAATCCATTCAATGCCCCAACCGTGGATTTTGAATTTTCGTAACGAACCGAGCGTAGAGTTAAGAAAATTTGTAAAAATTTCCTGCTGTTGAAAAAAGTATAAAAATAATTGCCATCGACTTGAAACTCTTCAAATGCACTCAAAACACATTCTAGATTATGATTATGTAAAAATCCATTCAATGCTCCAACCCTAGATTTTGAATTTTCGCAGCGAACCGTGAGTAGAGTTAAGAGAATTTCTAAAAATTTCCTCCTGTTGAAAAACATATAAAAATAATTGCCATCGACTTGAAACTCTTCAAATGTACTTAAAACACATTCTAGATTATGATTATGTAAAAATCCATTCAATGCTCCAACCGTAGATTTTGAATTTTCGTAACGAACCGAGCGTAGAGTTAAGAAAATTTGTAAAAATTTCCGGCCGTTGAAGAAAATATAAAAATAATTGCAATCGACTTGAAACTTTTCAAATGTACTTAAAACACATTCTAGATTATGATTATATAAAAATCCATTCAATGCTCCAACCGTAGATTTTGAATTTTCGTAACGAACCGAGCGTAGAGTTAAGAAAATTTGTAAAAATTTCCAGCTGTTAAAAAAATATAAAAATAATTGCCATCGACTTGAAACTCTTCAAATGTACTTAAAACACATTCCAGATTATGATTATGTAAAAATCCATTCAATGCTCCAACCGTAGATTTTGAATTTTCGTAGCGAACCGAGCGTAGAGTTAAAAAAAATTGTAAAAATTTCCCGCTGTTGAAAAAAATTTAAAAATAATTGCCATCGACTTGAAACTCTTCAAATGTACTTAAAACACATTCTAGATTATGATTATGTAAAAATCCATTCAATGCTCCAACCGTGGATTTTGAATTTTCGCAGCGAACCGAGAGTAGAGTTAAGAGAATTTGTAAAAATTGCCTGCTGTTGAAAAAAATATAAGTATAATTGCTATCAACTTGAAACTCTTCAAATGCACTTAAAACACATTCTAGATTATGATTATGTAAAAATCCATTCACAGCTCCAACCGTGGATTTTAAATTTTCGTAACGAACCGAGCGTTGAGTTAAAAAATTTGTAAAAATTTCGTGCTGTTGAAAAAAATATGAAAATAATTGCCATCGACTTGAAACTCTTCAAATGCACTCAAAACACATTCTAGATTATGATTATGTAAAAATCCATTCAATGCTCCAACCGTAGATTTTGAATTTTCGTAACGAACTGAGCGTAGAGTTAAGAAAATTTGTAAAAATTTCGTGCTGCTGAAAAAAATATAAAAATAATTGCCATCGACTTGAAACTCTTCAAATACACTCAAAACACATTCTAGATTATGATTATGTAAAAATCCATTCAATGCCCCAACCGTGGATTTTGAATTTTCGTAACGAACCGAGCGTAGAGTTAAGAAAATTTGTAAAAATTTCCTGCTGTTGAAAAAAGTATAAAAATAATTGCCATCGACTTGAAACTCTTCAAATGCACTCAAAACACATTCTAGATTATGATTATGTAAAAATCCATTCAATGCTCCAACCCTAGATTTTGAATTTTCGCAGCGAACCGTGAGTAGAGTTAAGAGAATTTCTAAAAATTTCCTGCTGTTGAAAAAAATATAAAAATAATTGCCATCGACTTGAAACTCTTCAAATGTACTTAAAACACATTCTAGATTATGATTATGTAAAAATCCATTCAATGCTCCAACCGTAGATTTTGAATTTTCGTAACGAACCGAGCGTAGAGTTAAGAAAATTTGTAAAAATTTCCGGCCGTTGAAGAAAATATAAAAATAATTGCAATCGACTTGAAACTTTTCAAATGTACTTAAAACACATTCTAGATTATGATTATATAAAAATCCATTCAATGCTCCAACCGTAGATTTTGAATTTTCGTAACGAACCGAGCGTAGAGTTAAGAAAATTTGTAAAAATTTCCTGCTGTTGAAAAAATATAAAAATAATTGCCATCGACTTGAAACTCTTCAAATGTACTTAAAACACATTCCAGATTATGATTATGTAAAAATCCATTCAATGCTCCAACCGTAGATTTTGAATTTTCGTAACGAACCGAGCGTAGAGTTAAAAAAAATTGTAAAAATTTCCCGCTGTTGAAAAAAATATAAAAATAATTGCCATCGACTTGAAACTCTTCAAATGTACTTAAAACACATTCCAGATTATGATTATGTAAAAATCCATTCAATGCTCCAACCGTACATTTTGAATTTTCGTAACGAACCGAGCGTAGAGTTAAGAGAATTTGTAAAAATTTCCTGCTGTTGAAAAAAATATAAAAATAATTGCCATCGACTTGAAACTCTTCAAATGCCCTAAAAACACATTCTAGATTATGATTATGTAAAAATCCATTCAATGCTCCAACCGTAGATTTTGAATTTTCGTAACGAACCGAGCGTATAGTTAAAAAAAATTGTAAAAATTTCCTGCTGTTGAAAAAAATATAAAAATAATTGCCATCGACTTGAAACTCTTCAAATGTACTCAAAACACATTCTAGATTACGATTATGTAAAAATCCATTCAATGCTCCAACCGTGGATTTTGAATTTTCGTAACGAACCGAGCGTAGAGTTAAGAAAATTTGCAATAATTTCCTGCTGTTGAAAAAAATATAAAAACAATTGCCATCGACTTGAAACTTTTCAAAAGTACTTAAAACCTATTCTAAATTATGATTATGTAAAAATCCATTCAATGCTCTAACCGTAGATTTTGAATTTTCGTAACGAACCGAGCGTAGAGTTAAGAAAATTTGCAATAATTTCCTGCTGTTGAAAATAATATAAAAACAATTGCCATCGACTTGAAACTTTTCAAATGCACTTAGAGCGTATTCTACATTATGATTATGTAAAAATCCACCTAGTCAGTGGCGGCTCGTGGAACATGTTGATGGTAAAGCCACTTATACAATATACCCCTCCCCCTTTTTTGAAAAAAGAAAGAACGATTTATCTTCCTAGGCCAAAGTAACTGACGAAATAGTGTTTTAAAAATTAATTAAAAATCCTTGCTGGGCTTGAAACTAGAGGTAGTGCCATGGATCCTTGGCTCTATATAACGAGCCGCCCCTGTTACCATACAATTCTTTACATGTTTACCGATTTTAATTTAAAGAAAGAATTTAAGGCGTAAAATTGTAAATTATGCGTAAGTAGGTATTATTATTGATTTGTGACCATTAAAATTTTGAATAAACCGAATAACACGTTTTAAGGGTTGCAATGTTATTCAATTTTAGAACTGAATCATTCGTTCCACAATCAGATAAGTTCAATAGGGAAGAGATGGCAGTACGCCTACGATCCACTCCTGATTGATGAGGCATTGTATGCACCAACAGAAAAACGTCCCACCTGAATGGAATCGGTTCAGGTAGCCGATGAAACATCACTTTTTTTTTCATCCGCATGAAAATTAAAACGATCCAAATTGAAATCGTGAGCCGACACTTTCTCACGTGATCCCATTAAACAAAAACATCGCGTTTCCACCGTGGAGGAGATCGATGATACCTTGTATCCTTAAAAGATACCATTATACGGAGGTTTTTCCTGTGCCCCATTGTGTCCGCGCGTTTTTGCCACCGACATCGGCTCCATTTTTCATACTTTGATAGATGTGTCAAATCTGGGACAGGTATTGTCGTGGTTAGATAAATGACGGCAGCACGAGAAAGCAAAACAATCTCTATTGTTGCCCTTAATTTACTCCTCTCCCCGTGGTGTCCCTTCTGCGGCCAGGGGGTCCGCAGTCTTCACATATCTCCACCACCAACAGCTGCTGACTTTATTAAAACCCGCCAGGAATCTAATCGTTCGGAGGGTGGTCTGCCGTCCGTGTAAATATCGTAAAAATTTCGCGGACCGCAATTTCCTGCGGATTTTTGCACTCTATTTTCTCGAATAGGGCAATAACCATATTTTTTATTGTACCCCTTCGGTGCCGCACTCATGGAACACGAATTATGGGGGAAATATTTATGAGACGGATTAATCACGGCGCCATTATTCTTTTCCGGACGGAATAAAACGCTGCCCTTGAAGGAAATAATTTAGGAGCGCAGTAAACACGTATAATTTATATACCGATTCCACGGGACCAACAGTACAATAAAAATTGCACAATAACGAAGGCTGCATTAACAGATGACTCAATTCCTGAACAATGGTGCTAAAATATGTACGTTTTGTTAAACTCTTTCGATTTAGAATGAAGAATTTTTCGCTTTAAAATGTTATTATCAAACTCCTATGGTGTACCTAATACAAAAAAATGGTGATCATGTAATTTTCTCAGATTCGATGTTATGTTTTTTATAATGTGTTAAATTGGTACTCAAGTTTGGAGTAGGAAGTTTTGCGGAACGACGCCGAAGACACTTTTTACACGCAATAAAAATATCGTGACCTGACATATCCGCACTGGAAGATGCTCACGCGAAAAATGAGCACAGAAAAGTGCGCACAGCCAAAACTCCGCATACAAAACTCCTCACACAGAATTATGCTCACACGGAAAACTCGGCACGCTTTAAATAACGCACAGTGATAATTGCCCAGTGGCGGCTCGTGAAACATGCTAATGGTAGAGCCACTTATACAATATGCACCCCCCTCTCCTTTTTTGAAGAACTTTTTATCTTCTTAGACCAAAGTAACTGGCAAATAAGTGTTTTAAGAATTAATTAAAAATTCTTGCTAAGCTTGAAACTACAGGTGGTGCCATGGCTTCTTGACTCTAACTAACGAGCAGCCCTTGCTTTCGACAGCAAAATATACTACTTTTGACAGCTGAAATATTCAATTTTTGACAATTCAAAAATATTGAAAAACACTATTTTTATTAGCTGAAAATACTGTTTTTGACAGCTGAAACATACCATTGTTGACACACCAAAAATACTATTTTTGACAGCTGAAAAATACTGATTTTCAACAACTGAAGAATACAATTTTTGTCAGCTGAAACATACCATTCCTGACACATGAAAAATACTATTTTTGATAAAAAAAATACTATTTTTGACAGTAAAAAATACTACTTTTGACAGCGAAATGTACTATTTTTGACAGCTGAAAAATACATTTTTTTGACAATTCAAATATATCGAAAAAAACTATTTTTACTAGCTAAAAAATACTGTTTTTGGCTGCTGAAATATAGCCAATTGGTGGTTGAAGAATACCTTTTTCTATAAGTGTACAATACTCGAGACAGCTGAAAAATACTATTTTAAACAGCTGGGGATTATCATTCTTGACAGCCGAAAAATACCATTCCCAACAGCTGAAACATACCGTTATTGGCAGCTAAAAGATACAATTTTTGACAACAAAAAAAATCAATTTTTGACAACAAAAATATACAGGTTTTGACAGCTGAAACATGCTATTTTTGACAGTTAAAAATTGATAGCTAAAAAATACCATTTATATAGGTGGGAAATACCCATTTTGGCAGCTTAAAAATATCATTTTTGACTGCTGAAAAATATAATTTTTGGCAGCTGAATAATACAATTCTTAATAGCTGAAAAATACCATTCTTGATAACAGCAACACACTATTATTGACAACTATATCATACCATTATTGTCAGCTAAAAAATACAAGTTTTGAAAACAAAAAATACAATTTTTGACAACAAAAAGTAAAAAAAAAATTTTGAAAGTAGAAAAATGCCATTTTTGACAATTAAACAAATATTGAAAAATGCTGCTTTTGATACCATTTTTATAGGTGGGAAATACCATTGTTGACAGCTGAAAAATATCGTTTTTGACAGCTGAAAATATCATTTTTGACAGCTGAAAAATATCATTTTTGACAGCTGAAAAATACCATTTTTGACAGCTGAATAATACAATTCTTAATAGCTGAAAAATACCATTCTTGATAAATTGACAACTGTATCATACCATTATTGTCAGCTAAAAAATACAATTTTTGAAACAAAAAATACAATTTTTTAAACAAAAAATACGATTTTTGAAACAAAAAATACAATTTTTGACAACAAAAAGTACAATTTTTGAATGCTGAAAAATGACATTTTCGACAATTAAAAAAATATTTAAAATGCTGCTTTTGATAGCTGAAAAATACCATTTTTATAGGTGGGAAATACCATTGCTGACTGCTGAAAAATATCATTTTTGACAGCTGAATAATACAATTCTTAATAGCTGAAAAATACCATTCTTGATTACAACAACACACTATTATTGACAACTGTATCATACCATTACTGTTATCTAAAAAATACAATTTTTGACAACAAAAAGTACAATTTTTGAAAGCTGAAAAATGCCATTTTTGACAATTAAAAAAATACTGAAAATGCTGCTTTTGATAGCTGAAAAATACCATTTTTATAGGTGGGAAATCCCATTGTTGACAGCTGAAACATATCATTTTTGACAACTGAAATAATAATAATAATAATAATATTTGACATCTGAAAAATATCATTTTTGACAGCTGAAAAATATCATTTTTGACAGCTGAATAATACAATTCTTAATAGCTGAAAAATACCATTCTTGATAACAGAAACACACTATTATTGCCAACTGTATCATACCGTTATTGTCAGCTAAAAAATACAATTTTTGAAACAAAAAATACAATTTTTGACAACAAAAAGTACAATTTTTGAATGCTGCAAAATGCCATTTTTGACAATTAAAAAAATATTGAAAATGCTGCTTTTGATAGCTGAAAAATACCATTTTTATAGTTGGGGAATACCATTGTTGACTGCTGATAAATATCATTTTTGACAGCTGAAAAATATCATTTTTGACAGCTGAAAAATATCATTTTTGACAGCTGAATAATACAATTTTTAATAGCTGAAAAATACCATTCTTGATAACAGCAACACACTATTATTGACAACTGTATCAACAACTGTATTATTGTCAGCTAAATAATACAATTTTTGACAACAAAAAGTACAATTTCTGACAACAAAAAGTACAATTTTTAAAAACTGAAAATGCCATTTTTGACAATTAAAAAAATATTGAAAAAATGCTGTTTTTGATAGCTGAAAAATACCATTTTTATAGGTGGGAAATACCATTGTTGACAGCTGAAAAATATCATTTTTTTAATATCAAAAATCACTTTTGACAGTTAAAAAAAATCGAAAAAATGCTTCTTTTGATAGCTGAAGAATAACATTTTTATAGGTTGGAAATCGCATTTTTGAGCTGAAAAATATCATTTTTGACAGTTGAATAATACATTTCTTAACAGCTGAAAACTACCATTTTCAACAGCTGAAAAATACTAATGTTGACAACTACGATAAACCATTATTGACAACTGTAACATACCATTATTGCCTGCTAAAAAATACAATTTTTGACTGCCAAAAGTCAATTTTTGACAGCTCAAAAATGCCACTTTTGACATGTAGAAAATGTTGAAAAATACTTTTTTGATAGCTGAAAAATACCATTTTAATAGGTGAGAAATGCCTGTTTTGACAGCTGATAAATAACATTTTTGACAACTGAACAATATCATTTTCAATATACTTTTCTTGACAACTGCAACAAACCATTATTGACAATTGCAACACACCATTATTGTCAGCTAAGAAATAAAATTTTAGACAACAAAAGAAAGAAAGAACGATTTATCTTCCTAGACCAAAGTAACTGGCGAAAAAGTGTTTTAAGAAATAATTATTATTCTTGCGAGCTTGAAACTACCACAGGTAGTGCCATGGCTCCTTGGCTCTATATAACGAGCCGCCCCTGTAATTATTCACTTTTATTAGGATATTACACAACTAGAGTTGTAAGTAGCAAATTACGCGCAAGTGAAAGAAATTGCGGACGAGCCGCGTAGCGGCGAGTAATGTAATTTCACGAGCGCGTAATTGCGTTACAACTCGCGTTATGTACTGTACTTTACCTTCGACCTTACATTTATTCGCTCAAACTAAATACATATTGAAACTGAATCTTGTCAAGATGACGTTTAAATTTGTATTAAATTGCCCGGCAATGGCCATGTAGGACGACTGCCAACTAAACAAACGAATTACCGTTCGAACAATTTTCAGTCGAATAATATATTATCCAATTCATTGACTGAACAAATTTAAGGACACCCATCATTGTACTCGTTCTGCGGTGTTAATCTTCTAAGATACCATTGTGAAGGAAGTACCGATAAGGGATGGCGAGGAGGTTATCGTGTCGGTTATTGTTTTAACCAATATATTGTAATCTGACGTTTAAATGTCACTGTCACTTTTGATAGTTAAAGACGAACAGACGAATGATGGGGGCTCAGCGGACGTTAATTGCAATTGGCTAGTAAGTATATAATATAGCGATGTACATAAGTCGTAATAATGCATGTTACAAATTTATGTACAACATTTTACATTTGTATATGTTCTATATATTTGTAATGGGTCGCTTACGATTGGTGAAAACAGTTCGGTAATTCATCAATTACAAAGTGGGAGTAGGCAAAATAAATTTCCCAACCCCTCAGTCAAGTATTTTTCTCATGTTATATTTTGCATAGGCAATGTTTTTATTGCCGGTCTTTATTACTTATAGACTCAATATTGCAGACGATTAAACCTGAAGCTTGCCAACAGCTGGTTCCATTTATCCAACAATAGATATCGTTCAAGACATTATGCGTACATATATTATCAGCTTTTGTAGCTTAAATTAGATGTGATTAGTGTGAAACTATAATGATGATGCAACGACCAAGTGGCACGACCGTTAATTACAAACTTTAATCTATCCAAATTGAATATGCATGTGTGCGCGTTCCTCTGAAGCCCTGGGGGCCATCAATTATGGCGAACAAATTGCCCAGATAATAATTCCGGACGCGCCGCCGCTTTAGTTCTGACAGGACAACAAATTTTAAGGAATATTTCAAACCGGAGGAGGGCTGGGCAAACCGCCGCCTCCTGGCACTAGCCGCCGTAAATACGCCCGGATTAGTTCGTAAATTGCCCGGAATGTGTCATACATACATTTTCCAGAGCTTCTTGGCATTGATTTCACCCTTTTGTTTTTCGTGCACTAGAGCGGCGGCGGCGTCTTGAGCAGAGCCAAGTGGAAGATAAGAGCTGGCCGGCCATTAATTATCTTAATTTTCGGCCCAGTTGCCTCCGACATTGTTCCAAAAATATCATAGGGAGTATTATCTAGTCTCTCCGTCTTCGTTTTGGCACTGTCTACTTTAATAAACGACCACGTGCTGTTGTCCATTACCATTGTTTTCCGCAGTATAATGAATATTAATAAGCCGAAACATCAACTGTCATCGCATGTATCTTATTCCCGTATTATCACCTCTTATCGCCAACTTTTCCACCTTGCAGTTTTCACTACTCCATTGTTCACTCTTTCTGGCCTTTCGCGCGATAAGGTCAGTGAATGAGGACCGACCACACCGAGATTGTTATTCAAAACACAATGCGCTTAATTTTATGTGTTGACTTGTGATAAACAGGAACAATGGCCAATAAATTAACGATATAGGAAGAAATGATATTTGGTACGTGTCTCGGGTGGATATAAGGAACGGTGTGTGGTGCGGCCGGCGCACCGCCAATTGTTAGGCTACGTGTTTGGGCTTTGGTCATGTTGAATAAACAAAGTTTACCCGTCTAGGTGGTCATAAATACTTGCTAGTATTCATGACTGACATATAAACAAGTTTAGAATTATTAAAATAATGCCTTTGAAATGTTTCCCATTCACTGGAAAATGTTGTCGCTTCAGACACGCTTATTACAACGCCTAACATAATTGGTTCTGCTAACGTATATGTACTGTTTATACAATTACTTCATATGAAAATATATGAAAAAAAAAATAATTATCTGAGAAAATAATCAATTTTATTTAAACTCTAATATTGATTGCTATCGCATTATCAAGAGCAGTGGCGGCTCGTGAATCATGTTGATGGTAGAGCCACATTTACAATATGCCCCCTCCCCCTCTTTTTTTTAAGAACGATTTTTCTTCCTAGACCAAAGTAACTGGCGAAAAAGTGTTTTAAAAATTAATTAAAAATTCTTGCTTAGCTTGAAACTACAGGTAGTGCCATGGCTCCTTGGCTCTATATAACGAGCCGCCCCTGCATTCGACAGCAAAATATACTACTTTTGACAGCTGAAAAATACAATTTTTGACAATTCAAAAATTTTGAATAAAACTATTTTTATTAGCTAAAAAATACTGTTTTTGACAGCTGAAACATATCATTGTTGACACATGAAAAAAACTATTTTTGACAGCTGGAAAATGCTAATCTTCAACAGCCGAGGAATACCATTTTTGTCAACTGAAACATAGCATATTTAGTAGCTGAAGAATACCATTTTCTACAACTCTAAAATACACCTCGAGGCAGCTGAAAAATACTATTTTCAACAGCTGGGGATTGCCATTCTTGACAGCCGAAAAATACCATTCCCGACAACTGAAACATACCGTTATTGTCAGCTAAAAGATACAATTTTTGACAACAACAAAAAAATCAATTTTTGAAGACAAAATATACAGGTTTTGACAGCTGAAACATGCCATTTTTGACAGTTAAAAAATGTTAAAAAATGCTGCTTTTGATAGCTAAAAAATACCATTTATATAGGTGGGAAATACCATTTTTCGCAGCTGAAAAATTTAATTTTTGACAGCTGAAACATTACATTTTTGACAGCTGAAACATTACATTTTTGACAGCTAAAACATTACATTTTTGACAGCTGAATAATATAATTCTCAATAGTTGAAAAATACCATTCTTGATAACAGCAACACACTATTATTGACAACTGTATCATACCATTATTGTCAGCTAAAAAAGACAATTTTTGATAACAAAAAATACAATTTTTGGCAAGAAAAATTGCAATTTTTGAAAGCTAAAAAATGCCATCTTTGACAATTAAAAAATATCGAAAACAGCTGCTTTCGATAGCTGAAAAATACCATTTTTATAGGTGGGATATACTCCATTGTTGACAGCTGAAAAATATAATTTTTGACAGCTGAAAAATATAATTGTTGACAGCTGAAAAATATAATTTTTGACAGCTGAAAAATATAATTTTTGACAGCTGAAAAATATAATTTTTGACAGTTGAATAATATACTTCTTAACAGTCGTGAAATACCATTTTTAACTGCTGAAAATACCGTTCTTGACAACTACAACAAACCATTATTGACAACTGTAACATACCATTATTGTCAGTTAAAAAATACAATTTTTGGCAACAAAAAGTACAAGTTTTGAGAGCTGAAAAATGCCATTTCGACAATAAAAAAATATGACCAAAAATGCTGCCGTTGATTGCTGAAAAATACGATTTTAATAGGTGAGAAATACCTTTTTGACAGCTGAAAAAAACATTTTCGACTGTTGCATAAATACATTTCTTAACAGCTGAAAACTACCATTTTTAACAGCTGAAAAATACCATTCTTGACAACTGCAACGAACTTTTACTGAGAACTGTAACATACCATTATTGTTAGCATATACAATTTTTGACAGCTGTAAAATGCGATTTTTGACAATTAAAAAATGTAAAAAAATGCAGCTTTTAATAGCTGAAAAATGCCATTTTTATAGGTGAGAAATACCTTTTTGACATCTGAAAAGTAACAATATTGACAACTGAAAAATATCATTATTGACAACTGCAACAAACCATTATTGACAACTGTAACATATCATTTTTGCCTGCTAAAAATTCCAATTTTGACTACAAAAAGTCAATTTTTGATAGCTGAAAAAAGCCATTTTTGAAAAAGTCGCAAAAAGCTGTTTTTGATTTCTGAAAAATAACATTTTAATAGGTGATAAATACATTTTTTGACATTAAAAAAATATATTTTTGATAACTGAAGAATATCATTTTTGACAGCTCTTAACAGCTGAAAAATGCCATTTTTAACAGCTGGAAAATACGATTTTTGACAATTGCAACAAAACATTATTGACAACTGTAACAAACCATTATTGTCAGCTAAAAAATACAATTTTTGACAACAAAAATTACAATATTTGATGGGTGAAAAATGCCATTTTTAATAAATAAAAAATATTGAAAAAAACTTTTTTTGATAGCTAAAAAATACCATTTTAATAGATGAGAAATAACTTTTTTGACAGCTGAAAAATAATAGTTTTGATAACTGAAAAATATCATTTTTGACAATTTAATAATACATTTCTTAACAGCTGAAAATTACCATTTTTAACAGCTGTGTGTGTCTGTGTGCGCTGTATCTCAAAAACTGATACAACAATTGGTATGAAACTTTATACATCCGTCTTATTTGATAATCTGAAGAAATCAAATGCTTTTGGTAAAATTTCGTACACCGGAAGTGGGCGTTTACCTTAACTGTTTTTTTGTTTTTTGCCAATATTTTCTTAATTATGAAAATTATCACAAAAAAATTAAACAAACTTGAAGACAATAAAGAAATGAACATCTTTTGCTTGAAAACATTTTTCATAAAATCATTTTTATTCGAGAAAAAGATGTATTATTTTTTTAAATTTTTGGTTTATAATTATAAAACGATAATAGTTACAGCAAATTTATGTTAATAATAATTGTAGAGAATGTTAAAATGAACCACTTATAAAAAATAAGTTTTTTTCGAAATCCCATTAGTTATTGAGTAAACTGAGTTTTTGAATTTGATGTATAATTTTTCCATCTTTCATAATTTTGACGTTTTAAACGTCAGTTTCATCCGAAGTATATTTAACGCTCGAAGTATATTTAAAATATGATTTCAATTGAAAATAAACCATGAAAACGTAAATATAAATGGCTATGATACCATCAAGTCGGAGAAAGTAACATGATAGCCACATCACCATTTTTTTTTTAATTCAGAAGCGAACAAATTACAGACAGAAAAATTGTGTACACGTCTATATTATATTTTTCGTAATGTTGCTATTTTTGCTCTTCTTCTATCCAAGGTGATGCTGTCCCCGATGCCCTGATTTCATAATGTCCACGGCTAAGGCGAATAGAATAAATTGTGACAAAAATAAACAAATTGAAATTCCCTGATTATATTTTTAACTAGCGGATATAATAGTGAGAGATCTCCTCTATGTTATACCGAAAAAACAGCAAACAATCTAGTAATCTGTTGCTTCAGTGGCACTACAAAGTTAGTGTTTTTAGAGATCGTTATGTCCGCGTTTATTTTCTGAAATATTCATTGTGCGTTTGGTGGTTATAACTTTTTATTTAAGTGTTTGTTTTCAATCCCGTTTAATGGAAGGTGATCCTGAAGGTAAATGGAACTTTTCTATATTTAATAATTTAATTCGATTGACGACAATGTTTATTAAAATCAGCGTTCAATATCAATCTGTAGAAAAAAATTGCCAGTGATAAATAATCAATATAGTTTAATGTCCATGAGTATCCGCGCTATGTCTAGTCTTAAATCGTAGGTAATACAATCGTTATTTGAAATCTGAAAGATTCCTTTGCCTAAACTTGCCTATTTGACTGGGGTTTCACGTTAAAAGCCCCCGCGCGCTGTCTTTTAAGTGAAAGGGAGGTCGTAATCGGTCGGTTTGGTTTAAAATAGTGATGTTCTACTTGGATTCCACATTAAAGAATATTCGAAATAATATATCGGGTGTTATTATTTAATTTTTGAAAATTAATTCCTTGACAACGACCCTAAAAACCCAGGCATACACAATTTTAACAGAATTGTTTCACGTTTCGATTTTTATCACACTTTTCTTCAATCTAGTCCAGAAAATCTTTCCAATATATCGTTTCACCTTTAAATTTTGTCGTTAAGGTTGTGCAATATTCTAGTAATTTACAACTTCCATAATAATTTCCTATATGTAAACATCAGCACACTAATAACAATAATCTAGTTCAAAACCAAATCGGCAACTACCTAAACAGCCGTCGGCTAATCGAGTTGGCTGTCACACTGCACTGGATTACGGAATTAATAAAGCTCCGCGCTGGGAACTATCAATTTATTATAATAAATCAAAGTGATCGATCAAGACCGTAAATTAGTGTGCCCCGGCGTCGTTTTATTAATAAAGTAACATAAATTGCGGCAATTCACGTATACCACTGCCTCGCTTATTAATCATTCAATTTCACTCGAGCACCGATTGACCTACTCAGGCAGGCTGCGCCGCGCCGTCATTTCTGTCTGGATGCAGTAGTTACGGATGTTAATTCCACTTAATTACGGCGATAACTAATCAAAGTCGGCGATTATTCAAGCCACCTCAACATAATTCTAAATGAAACATGGTTGGATCGGAAATAAATTTTGTTTTGGAAGTTTCGGTGAATAATTGTTTTATAGAGCGTAATTTTAGTACGATGTAAAACAAAGGAATTAAACAGTTTTAATTCAAAACGTACCAGCTCTCTAGATAGATAGATAAATAGATATTTTATTTAGGTACGCCGAAATGTTAACCACCACACTTCGAGACTTGTTGGATGACTTCAATGGATAGACAACAGATCTACTTTCAACAAGATGGAGCACCTGCCCATAATTTATATCTTATTACAAGACTTTTTTTATGACAACTATTTATCAACTAACAGCCCTGTTCGTATGCCTCTTCGGTTGCCAGACTTAACGCCTATGGAATTTTTTACTTTTGGGGATATTTAAAGAAAGTGGTGTATGAAAGGCGGTATGACAATCTTAAGGATCTCCAGCAAAGCATCATTCATGCTATCAATATCAATTTCAAGCTTACAGAGTAAGAGGGTGATGTTTTTAAGCATCTAATTTAAATTTTGTGTTTTTTAAGTTTATAGAACAATTTTAAATAAACAATAATGTTTCACATCATGGTTATTCCTCTTACTTTATACTTTACGGTATGGCAAAGTTACGACAACTAACACAGCCAGCTTGACGAATTTGAAAAATCATCAATAGCTTTGTCATTTTTGACTTTAGGGTAAAAGTTCATAGAACAATTTTTGTTTACAATTAAATTCCTATAAATTCAGTATATTTAATACTGAGGGTCTCATTTGAAAAAAATGAAGCTTTTTGTTATAGCTTGTGAACGCGATGTTCGATTTTGGTTAATGACGAACACTCGAGGGCAAAAAATTAAAAATGAATATGAAACGCGGATAACAATTCCACAAAAATTCAAATCATTTCACAAGACGTTGATGTTTCAAAATAATTTTGGTTTTTGAATGTGCAGCAATTTTCAGTCAAGTTATGGATTTTTGAATTCTCGAGCGCAATAAATTAAAAAGCAATATGAAATGCAGGGAAAAAACCTAAAAAAATTCTGTTCACTTCATAAGACGTCAATCCTCTAAAATAATTTTGGTTTTTGAATGTGCTGCAACTTTCAATCGAGTTGCGAATTTTTGAAAATTTGTTTTTTTCAATGTCGAACACTCGAGTGCAAAAAATAAAAATCAATATGAAACGCAGGAATAAAATCCTACAAAAATTCAGTTCACTTCACAAGACGTCGATCTTTCAAAATAATTTTGGGTTTTGAATGTGCAGCAATTTTCAATCGAGTTATGAATTTTTGAAAATGTATTTTACTCAACGTCGAACACTCGAGTGCAAAAAATTAAAAATGAATATGAAACTGAGGAATAAAATCCTACAAAAAATCAGTTCACTTCATAAGATGCGCTGTCTTATAAAATAATTTTGGTTTTTGAATCTGCAGAAATTTTCAGTCAAGTTATGAATTTTTTTCCAATATCGAACTCTAGAGCTCAAAAAATAAAAAAATTAAATGAAACGCAGGAATAAAATCGTACAAAAATTCAGTTCACTTCACAAGACGTCCATCTTTCAAATTAATTTTGGTATTTGAATGTGCTGCAATTTTCAGTCGATTTATGAATTTTTGAAAATGTATTTTACTCAAAGTCGAACACGCGTGTGCAAAAAATTAAAAATTAATATGAAACGCAGGGATAAAATCCTACAAAAAATCAGTTCACTCCACAAGATGCACTATCTTTCAAAATAATTTTGGTTTTCGAATCTGCAGAAATTTTCAGTCAAGTTATGACTTTTTTTTTAATATCGAGCGCAAAAAATAAAAAAAATAAATGAAATGCTGGGATAAAATCCTACAAAAATTCAGTTCCCTTCACAAGACGTCGATCATTCAAAATAATATTGGATTTTGAATGTGCAGCAATTATCAGTCGAGTTATGAATTTTTTTCAATGACGACCACTCGAGTGCAAAAAAATAAAAATTAATATGAAATGCAGGGATAAAATCCTACAAGAATTTATTTAACTTCACAAGACGTCGATGTTTCAAAATAATTTTGGTTTTTGTATGTGCAGCAATTTCTGGTCAAGTTATGAATTTTTGAAAATTTCTTTTTTTTAATGTCGCACTCTCAGGCACAAATAATTAAAAAAATAATATGAAATGCAGGGATAAAATTCTACAATAAATCATTTCACTTCACAGGAAATCGATCTTTTAAAATAATTTTGGTTTTTTTAATGTGCAGCAATTTTCAGTCGAGTTATTAATTTTTGAAAAGTATTTTTTTCTCGAGAGCAAAAAATTACAAATGAATATCTCCTACAGAACGACGTAGTGTGAGGCATGTTTCAGAGTCCGCCAAGGAATTGGTTGTTAATAGTAGTAGTAAACAATGTTTTATTAGGGCTATCGACCTATCGGTCTTTCTGCCCTGGTTGTTAATATTTTAATGGTGTGTCAGGAAACTAATAATAAATTTACGTAGCGTAAATCAGACTTTTGCGCAGAACATACGGCGATTGTGTGCGTTTTTACAACTCCATCTATAGTGTAGCTATTTAACTGAATTTGTAGCTCCCATAATAACGAAGTTAGTAAGAGTGCCGACTTCTGTTTGAAAACCCTGTATAAAGATCTGTAATTATTTCTATATTAAGTTTTCATTGAATTTAGCGACATTTAAATTTAAACAGATTTATTGCAGAACCAATGAAGTAACAAAAGTTAAATTTGACATGCAGCTCACCAATACATATATCTAGACAATGAAGTAATTTGAGGGCAGAATTATAATTAAGAAGGGTTCTATGAACAAATTAGGTGACAAATGAATAATAATAATAATAGTGTTTCTTACTTATTTCCATTAGTATTAATCACAAAATGATCGAATTTCCTTACCGCGTAGTCAAGAATATGATTGATATATTGAAAAATTTTAAAACAATCCGGCGGAAACTTTTTGAGTTTTCCAGTTGAGAATAATAAAAATTTCAAGTTGATATTTATCACAGGCAGTTTAGTGAAGGTCAAAATCAACTTCCCTAATAATTATTGCAGAGCATACTTGGTATATTTTTTAGTCTGGGCAAAAAGAAAAAAATATTGTCATATGGGGGCCGCGGTGGCCTAGTGGGTAGCGCTCCTGCTTCTGGGCCTCGTGGTCGTGGGTTCGAATCCCATCCGGACGGTCACTTTTTCTGAATGAAAAATGGCCGTACGGGTCCATGGATGTCTAGTGGTTGTCCTTTCATATCAATATATGAATTTAATACAAACAATCGGTTGTGGCAGAATAGCCAAGTAGCTTACGCCAATTTCCCTAATATCATTCACTCTCCTTAACCCGAAATCCCATCAACCATCCTTCCTTAAAAAAAAAAAAAAAATTGTCATATGTCAAACATAAAGGTTCGAATGTATTATAGCATTTTATAAGTTAAGTAGAAAAATTAATAGTTGGTGTTTATATAAGATTCCGCGGCAACTTTTCTATATTCCGCGGTGCGGCGACACACGATACAGAAACGTACAGGACAAAAGTTTCTCGTGATCGATAGCCAATTAGACAAAGCCTAACGAGTGCCGTTACTAGTACCATTGCTGTAATATTATTTGACAAGGCGCTAAAACAAAATTTATTGACCCGTCTCGCAATAAAAATAACGCCAGTAAATTTTTCGCTCTTCCACTCCCCGGGGGAGCATAAAATTTCCATGAAATATGAGATATAAAGGATGTGGCCGCAATAAAGGGACCTGTTATCGCCCCGAAAAACAAAATATGTTCGAGATAATACTGTGGGCGGGTATTAAAGGAAATTCACGTGCTTAAACACAGAAGATTTCACCGACACCAACAAAGACTAATGCCGTCGTAAACATCCTCAATAAACGACAGTAAAACTTTAAAGGGTCGCAATGGGCCCGTGGTTTGCAATAATGCCGGCTCTAAAATATTTTCGTAAACGATCTTATCCTCAATAAAAGTGGGACTGACCGCAGGGATTAGATGCCATTACAGATTTACCGTGTAAACGGTTGTAAACTGATATTTTCTTTCTAATGATCTCAACAGGTAATAATACAGTGTGTTTCAAAAATAAATTAATCGCAGCCTTCTATACATTAAATTAAATGCGCATGATTAACGCTGATTGACACTTTTTTGCACAATGATCAATATTGGTAACTGGAGGTGGGCGAAATGACCGAATTTTTTTGTGAGTGGACTCATCATGAAGAGTCGACTATTGAAGTGACTTATGATTCTTTTGAAAAATAACGAAGTATGACTGGAAAAAAGTGATGAGAAGAAAAAAGGTTCTCGCCCTGTAAATGAAAAAATCACCTTATCATTTAATCCTTTAAAAGAGTCGAATAATAATTTCAAAGAAAAAAAGTTCCTTACTTCGATGGCCCTGAAAACTTAGCGAAGAGCAGAAAACAGGTCACTCTCGACTCATTTCTAAGAGTTGGCTATTTCAGTCGACTCGCTCGAGAGTTAGTTACCCATTTCTAACGACAACGATTGTTTATGATTATGAATTAAAACACATTACAAGCAAAATTCAAAGTAACGTAGACTTGAAACATTGTTTAACTCTCCTACTTCATAGATCTAGTATTGGCGGTAACAAAGGAATTTTAGTCTTTTTAGTTATGATAAAGGATAAAACAGTACATATTTGTCCTATGATAAGTTTTTTAATTAATAATTTCTTTCACTTTTTCCGAGTACTGAAAATAACAGGTCATTGAAGAAATAAGAGACACAAAAACGTTCAAGAACCAAAAAATCGTTAATTGGACTAATAATCTTGGCATTTACAAAATTAAAAAAAATTAAAGTCATATCACAGAACATGTGTATTTCCAAAAGTAGATAATTTCCTTATTACAACTTAATTTCCATAAAAGTCGATGAACATATCGGGTCACGGTGTCGATTATGTCCATAGCCGGCGATCGCCTTGACGATGGATGCGTTGCGTTTTCGAAAACGGTCCGCTTAATGTCCTAAAATTATAGGGATACCTTCTGCAGAGGTAAAACGACATGATGAATGTAATAAGTACATGATAAAACGGCGATTATCCTTGTAAGAGTCGTGAAAGTGGTATTTATTGGCGCAATTAAGTTGCCGTGGTAATTGCGCGCCCAAGCCTTACGAATTTGGTAGTGGATTTCTTTTTAATTGGTGGAATGTCAATGGCTTTTTTGATTTATTTAATCGTAAGGAAAGTAGGAGGCAAAACCGTTTTCGCGAATAAATAACTTGATCAAGTGGTTCTATCCTTAAATAGACAAGTATGGGTTCATTAAGTTAAGTGTTTAAATAAATCAAAGCACTAGTAAGTTTGTGAAGCATTGTTGTATAAGATTATTCGGTAGCTTATTATATTAATTGTAGAATTACTGAAAGTACATCTTGAACGAAATAATGGTTTTCCCAAAAATATTAAACTGATATTAAAACTAACGTTCAATTGTGTTTAGCCCTTACAATTGGATAGCGTTTTTGAAGGAAGTATGGTTGATTAAAATTCAAAAATTGTTTTAAGTTTCTTCGTTACGAAGTACGAGAAAGTATTGTGACCTTGAAAAAAAATTTCAAAATTTTTATTGCGGAAATATCCGTTTTGAGGTCCCTAGAGGCGAATTAAAAGATTTCTGAAAAAAAAGTTTTGTGTGTATTTGTGTGTGTGTTTGCCTGTGTGTCTGTGTATCTCAGCGCGCAGTATCTTAAAAATTAATGGAGCAATTGATATTAAACTAAGTCTTATTTGAGAATACGAAGAACTGAAAAGTGTTTCGTAAAATTTTGTACATCGGAAGTGGATTTACCTAAAATGGTTTTTGTTTTTTTTTCATTAATTTTGTTGATATAAAAATATCACAACAATTTTTAGACAAATATTGAAGACAGCAAAGACGTTGACATCTTTTGTTTGAACATATTTTTTTTCGCATCTTATTAAATAATATAAACTTTGTTAAATCGTTTTTGATTGAGAAAGTTGTCTATTCGACCGAATCGCTTTCTCCACAGGTGACGTCCAATCAAATGATAGCGGTTTCATTATTCAACAGGTGACATCCAATCAAATGATAGCGGTTTCATTATTCAACAGGTGACGTCCAATCAATTTATAGCGGTTTCATTGCCCAACAGTTTAGTTGTTACTATGGTTACGATTCGTTTTTTTGTCAGCGAACTACCGCAATTTCTAAATAGAAAAATTATTCGTTATAATTTAGTACAAACAGAAAATTCTTTAGGTAATTATTTAATATGATGCGAAAAAGTATAGTATTAAACTCGTGAACAAGTTGGCCATTGCCACGAAGGTGAAGTTTGCAACACGAGCCGTAGGTTACGATTCGTTTTTTGTCAGCGAACTACCGCAATTTCTAAATAGAAAAATTATTCGTTATAATTTAATACAAACAGAAAATTCTTTAGGTAATTATTTAATATGATGCGAAAAAGTATAGTATTAAACTCGTGAACAAGTTGGCCATTGCCACGAGGGTGAAGTTTGCAACACGAGCCGTAGGCGAGTGTTGCAATTTACCCACTCGTTTAATAATATATTATTATAAAATCATTGCTATTCGAAAAAAAAAATATTTTTTTTTACATTTTTGGTTTATTATTATGAAACGATAGTTACAACAAATTTATATGAATAACAATTGCAGAGAATGCCAAAATGAACAACTTATAAAAAACATTTTTTTCGAAATATCTTCGGTTTTTAAGTAATATAATTTGTCACCTTTCATAATTTTGACGTTTTAAACGTTAGTTTTATCCGACTCCACAAAACGCTCGATGTACATTTAAAATATGATTTAAATTGAAAATAAATATAAATAACTATTATACCATAAAATCGGAGAAAGTAACATGATGACCACATCACATTTTTTGTCATCGGTTGAATATACATTAAAAAATATTTGTGAAAATTTTCAGGCTGAAATTCATAAATTTTCAAAATATGTGGCTTCCTTTATTGCGTGGCGTTACATCTCGCAGCCTGTATTCGTCGCGCAGCCACAACCAGTGTTGCCAAGTTAGTAGAATTTCTTCTAAATCTGGTAGAATAACATGTACATCTAGTTTCTACTGATTTAGTAGATGGTAGAAAATCTGGTAAAAAAATGTATGGTATTTGTACTTTCTCTGTATAAAGGTATTGTTTTTGCGACTTTTTTTCGAATTTGAAAATTTAACAAAACTATCCGTTTAAAACAGCTTAATATTTTGAAATGAAACATACTCCTTATTAGGCAATCAGAAGAACTGAATGCTTTTAGTAAAATTTTGTACACCGAAAGTAGGTTTTTACCTCACAGTTTATTGTTCTTACTTTTTAATTTAAAATATTAAAAAAATATCATACTTTAACAAATATTGAAGACAACTGAAAACTCAACTACTTTTGTAAAACAATATTTTTCATGAACTGTTTTTACTTTCTCCGTTACGAAGTACGAGAAAGTATTTTGATCGTGAAAGTTTTTTTGAAAATTTGTTTTGCGGAAATATCCGTTTTGAGGTGCCTAGACGATTTTTTTTGTGGCTGTTTGTGTGTGTGTGTGTATGGGTCTGTGTGTGCAATTGATATCAATTTTTGAAGATAAGTCTTATTTGACAATCCGCAGGACTGAATAGTTTTTGGTAAAATTTCGTACACCGGAAGTGGGTGTTTACCTAAACTGATTTTGTGTTTTTTTTTAATAATTGTCTAAATATGAAAAATATCACAAAAATATTTAGACAAATATTGAAGACAGCAAAGAAGTTGACATCTTTTGTTTGAAAATATTTTTCATAAAATCATTGTTATTCGAGAAAAAAATGTATTCATTTTTGGTTTATTATTATGAAACGATAGTTACAGCAAATTTATATAAATAATAATTGCAGAAAATGCCAAAATGAACAACTTATAAATAATAAGTTTTTTTCGAATCTCTTTGGTTTTTGAGTAATCTGACTATTACAATTTAAAGCATAATTTGTCATTCAATCAAAATTTTGACTTTTTAAACGCCAGTTTCATCCGACTCTACAAAACGCTCGATGTACATTTAAAATATGATTTAAATTGAAAATAAATATAAATGACTATTATAACATCAAATCGTAGAAAGTAACATGATGGCCACATCACCATTGTTTTTTCTAACTTAACCATTTTTTTGTTTTATTTTAATATTTTTTTTAATAACAAAACCATCAGAAACATACATTAAGAAATGTCGAAGACAAAAAAGAAGTTAAAAACTCAACATCTTTTGTTGAACAAAATTTCATAAACTCTTTGTTTTGTAACTTAACAATTTTTTGTTTTTTCGTAATAGGAAAAATATTATAAAAATACTAATAAGGTGTCAAAGATAAATAAAAACTAATCATGTCCTACAAAAAGGCATAATTCAATTTTTTCTCTTATTTTATAGAAATGCTACCCTACTCCTCTTAAATTTTTCTTCTGTCGGAATAACAATTTAATAGCATATACAGGATGTCCCAACAATCTGAGCTCGGAAGCTTGTGCCCACACTGAAAGTCATGAGAAAAATTTGTTGGTGGATTATTATAGATCGTGTCTGAGTGCATGTTCTAAAAATATTGTCACGTATACAGGGTGTTCGATTTTTGAGTTACACATCAAAGTTATATTTTTTCACATGGAGCACCCAGTATTTTGTTCAGTATTTAGAAAGACCACTTCAAAAGCAACAATTTTATATCAGATACTAGGATGTTTTAATAGTCAACTGTTTAGTTATTTACTATTCTATAGAAAACAAGACCAAATTCAAGTCACACCTCCGCCATTTTGAAAGCATCATTTTTTTTTCTTTCCAGTTTTTAACATAAATAAATAAATCAACATATAGAAAGCAACTTTAAATAATTTTTCATGGTGCCCTTCAGCAATAGAAAGCAAATTAATATTTTTTAGTCATACTTGTTTATTATTAAAATCATAATGGCATGGAAACAACCAGTGGCGGCTCGTGGAATATGCTGATGGTAGAGCCACTTATTCAATACACCCCAGACACTCCTTTTTTGAAGAAAGAAAAAACTATTTATCTTCCTAGACCAAAATAACTGGCGAAAAAGTGTGAAAACGCTTGAAACTACAGGTAGTGCCATGGCTCCTTGGCTCTTTATAACGAGCCGCACCTGGAAACAACGTATATTAAATGACAAATAATGCTTTAGGGCGTTATTTCTAAAACGTCAGCTCAAACGCCCACTCATAACTCCCGCTTATAGTAATTATCAACAGATCGACTGTCAACAATTCGTCAAACGCAAATCAAGCGTGCGAACGCCGTAGACAAAGGCGCGGCGCAGCTTTCGACGCGATAATCTGTCAGAAAATAGTATAAGAAAATCTTTGATAAATTTAAACTACAAGTATGACATAAAACGAAAGGCCGGAGGCCCTCGGGCTGTACACTGTCGACCAGGGACGTTATTGTACTCATAACGCCCTAGATTCCTTAATTACTATAATCGATCTATGTCCACAGATACGGAGTATTAACCCTTTGCACTGGTATTTATTAGTGATAACACGTATTGTGTCGACAATAAGTCGACATACGAGTGCAAAGGGTTAAACTTAAAAAAATGTGAAGTGCCGTTTGCCGCTCGATATGTTTGACTTATATAAAATATATAAAGTAACTTGTAAAAAGCAACTTGTAATAATTTGCAGTTATGATTTATTTTATCGATCTATGGTGAATAATTTAAAAATGGAAGACCCTGTAATCAGGAATATATTTTTAAAACATGTACTCACACACGATCTATGATAATCAACATATTTTTCTTACAGCTTTTAGTGTGAGCACAATCTTCCGAGCTCAGAATGTTGGGACACCCTGTATACAAAGCTAGCCAAATACTAACAAATAGTCTTGGGTCTTCATAAAATTCTAGCCGGAATTTAAAAAAATCGTAAGAAATTGAAATCTTGTAATTATTCTGAAAATGCTAGCAGATACTTCTACGTCTATGTGTTAACCAAAATAGTTTATTGTTTCTAAAAACACCGACTAAGATAAGAGTTATAAATTTTCAAAATTGTCTCTGCAGTAAGCTTCAAATTTTAGTCGAAATTAAAAAAAATATATTAATTTTGAAATTGCCAGGTGATTGTTTTGCAAATGTCAAAACATAGACTTTTCTATTGAATTGCTAACCAAAACAGCTTACTTCTTTAAAAATGCGTATATAAGAGAGAAAAGTCATGGATTTTTCAAATTGTCTCTGCCGTAAGGCTAAATTTTAGTCGAAATTTGAAGAAAATTATATTGTGAATGTCAATAGATAATTGCTAATTTGAACTGTCTACAGTTTTAAAAAATTAACACTAAGATAACAGTTAGGCGCTTTTGAAATTATTCTTGCAGTAAGATTACAAATATAAAAAAATCATTGTTTCGCGATACTAACAGTATCAGTTTACAAACCGAAGCAGTTGGCCTCTTTTAAAATCTCGACTAAGACAAGAGTCAACCATTTTTAATATTGTCCCCGCAATACGATTTAAATTCTAGCCAGAATTGAAAAAATTCAATAAATTTGTTTTTCTAAGAAAAAAAAAATCACATAATTTTGATTTATTGAAAATACTGGAGTGAATAAACCATATTTGATACCACAAATTTCAAGGCTAAATAGCATTTTTGCTATTAGATCGGGCCCATACAAACAAAGTTAATGTTGCAATAATTGTAAAATACAGGATTATATCTTAAAAAGCATAAAAACATTCGATAGAGATAATGATTTTTTGTTTTGTATTTGTTTGTGACTGTTATTAAAATGTTTGTGTTCATTTTCATTACAAAACATGAGAACATAAAAAAAACACTTTTGGTTAAATATTAATCCGCATTCTTGGTAACACTGCATCCAATCCTTTGTTTGCGTGAACTTCGGCTTTTGTTCGTCATATTCTGGACAGTTCGGAATGGTACACTTACAAAAAATGGCCGAAATAAGAGTTCTTATCGTATTGTGCTTTCCTGGACTTTTTTTCTCAAACCACGGTTTTCGAACTTGCGTGCACGGTAGCCTACGCATGGCTTGACCGATTTAGAAAAAAAAATTGCATCTAATTAAAGAGGACGGAATTCTCCAGGGACTGACGAAGCCAAAATTTATTTAAAAAAATATTATTTTTTTTTTACCATTTGAAGATTTACAAAACGTGTGGTTATTTAAATAAAATGAAACGTCAATCCCTAAAGGACGGATTAAAGAACAAAACATGTTTAAAACTTTTTGTTCTACGTGTAATTCTGAAGGTTCTACAATGTACGCAAATTACTCCCGTTAAAACCACATGGTCCACTTTGAGTGCGCTCAGATCTCAGAACTGACAATGAGACGGACTTTCAAAAAGCGATTTATTTTGTTTAATATTACAAAATGAATCACTTTTGACTTAAGTCAATGAAGAACTACAACTGTTTTTCATGGTCCCACGACGAATACTTATTTTTCAATCTACGCGTAAGTTGAGTCGTTTTTCGCGTCCATTGGGAAAGGTCGCCTTAAGGAAATGCTGATGATATAGGAAATTGGCGTAGCCATCTAGGGCATTCTGCCACAACCGATTTAGTAGTATATTTTATGTATATAATTATAAAAAGACAAATCCAAACAAAAGTTTTAAATCCTAAATTTTTTTTTCTTTTCAGTTGAAACATAATTTATTTTATTAGATGGCGAGTGGGTGGTAATAATTCTTGCATGGAGATTAGTGTGCGGTGCACAGGTGTAAAAAATAAATAATACTAATAAAACTGTACAGCTGTTGAGGTGATTTATCCGGTTCTCATCATCCATTGTGCCGGGGAGCCGTCGGAGGGCGATAAATCTGGCGGATTAAGAATCCATTGTCCGCATTTTATTTATTATAACCATTAACACTAGTAATAATGCATTTGTTATCCTTCGGAGCGCAATATTTTATCTGCGATGTCAGCGGTAGCACATGTGTACCTCTCAGTCAGCCTCCTCTCGTGCGCACAGAAGCTCCGCCGCTGTAGCTTTTAGATTAATGGTGTGCGGTGTACCTTTTCCAGCGACTGAATATCTCCGACATAAATCAGCAACAAATACTGTGTTCTATCATTTGTTATGTCATTTATTTTCACTCACGAGATAATGCCCCGATTGGTAGCGAATTATGTGGAGAGGCGAAAAAGTATTGTCTGAAATCCCTTTGTTGGATTATTCACGCTGTGATGTTTTTATGATTATATTTATTCCTATACATAATAAATGAACGTTGAATAGATTCCATGTCATGCGGTTATTTATAATACAACATAACGCAAACACGTTGCCGGCGTAGGGGATTAAATAAAATGGAATGAAGGATGCATTACACCAGATTTAATCTATCCAATATTGATTCGCGCGTTTTATCATCATCGCTGCAACTAAATTACACCTAATTCCCACCCTGTGAAATATTAATAAATCAATTAGCCCAAATGAATTGTCACTCCGGTGTATTATGCGATTTTGACATTTGTGCCATTAAACAAAATTAGACGAACCGGGTTTCATACGCGGTTTAATCACGGAAAATCCAATACACTACGATTTTATATAATCAATCTCTGTTGCTGAAACCAGTCGGAAAATTTTAGTTTTCCGGTTACGTAATTAAGTACGGAAAAAAATTGTAATCGTGAAAATTTTACAATAGTACAGTGTTACAATTTAACAAATTGTATGCGAGGGCAAAGCATGTTTTCTATTGAAATCGCATAGGTTAAAATTAAGTTTTGGGTTTATTTCTCAAATAAGGGTAAATATAGAATAATGAAATTTGGATATAAAATTACCTCCACTAATATTACAATCGTATGCCCATTAAATTTGGACTATGTGAAATGCCTCATCTACAAATGTTCAGTGAGAGAGACAATACATTTATTGAGACACTTTTTTTTACGAATGGACAAGAGGTCTTTCAGCCTTGTTCTTGAACTAATTTATTTCTTTGACGTCATAGATTTGTTTTTATACAACTCATTTCTATTAATTGCAGACACTTTATTCATATTCTCAACTGATTTTTTTTATAAATTTGAAATATAATAGAATGAAATATATTAATAACAAATTTCTTCTCTTGAACGTAAGCACAATAATACAAACAGACAAAAAAGGAAAACTTATGACGTCTGCACAATGTCCCCCATTTCCTATCACTTGATTTGTGCGAGGGCCCTGTCTACCAAACGGCCATACAACTTGATATAGGGCCTGATAAATTAAAAACGTGCACACAAATCCCCCATGTTCCGGCGAGTTATGAAATCGAAACAGTGTCATAAACATCGGAAAACAATAATTCCCGCCGTGGCCCGGGGGCACTAACTCACATCCATGCGCCCCAAAAAAGGGCATCCCCTTCTTCACCGAAAAACTCATTCAATTACCATCGTTATTTCCAGCGACAGCTAAACAAACATAAAGATGTCACACACCTTAACAATCAGAGCGGACAATAAATTTCAGTGGGGCCGGTGCAATAAGGGTGCAGCTTTGTTGCACAAAAGTCCGATGCGTGTGTTTGCGTGTACGCCGATGGGTCCCAAAAGGTGTCCATTATTGATGTTACGCAGTAAATCACCGCACGTAAATGTCAGCCGGCACAAATGGAAATCTGGCCCCGTTTCGAAAATAAACAATACCCAGGCATTTAAAACGTCGAACGCTCGTTTATCCCATAAATTTACTTATTCTCGGTTTAATCTTGAAAAACGAACGAATTACCATACATTTACATGAAGATAGATAGCGTGACAATAGGCATACACAGAACCATCAATCAAACCATATAAAATTATTATGTAATTATAGAGTCTTAACCGTTAGTCATTTAATCGTTTTGTGATAATAATAGAAATGGCTTGTAGTAGCACAAATATTTAAGGGGAATCTCCATACCCGCGGTTTCGAATGAAAAGTAATACCGGCACATCTCAGACACTATAGGTCATATTAAAAAAAGAAAAATTGCAATGAATTCAGAAAATTCAGGAGCATACCGCTAGTTTAGTACTTTTTGTAATTTGTTAAATTTCAAAAATACCTAAATAATTACGCATATTTTTGGGCGATAAAGGAGCCGCGCTACGTGATTTATGTGACAAGCTCGCTCCGTTCGTATGAGTCAAGTGCCCTTGCCCTCTCGGCTTTCATAAACAAACACAGCTAAATAATTCAGTAAATGTATTTCAAATAATTCCGAGCAGTTCTATACGATAACATTATTGTTTTTTCAGTTGACAGAGAGGTATTTGTGCGAAAACACAAAATAAATTGTGTAAAAATTTCACAAATATTTTCGTGAACTCTTCAGAACAATTTGAAACACATTAGAAATATGGAGCACCGCTTCCGTGAAGTCTTTTTTGCAATTTGATTTCAAAAGTACCTAAAATAATGAGGCATATTTCTGGGCGATACAGGAGCCGCGCTACGTGATTTATGTGACTGGCTCGGTCCATTCGTGTGAGTCAGGTGCCCTTGCCCTCTCGGATTTTATAAACAAACACAGTTAGATGATTTAGCAATGTAATCGTATTATTTATATAATATCCCAGTGAAATTATACCATAAAAAGATTGCGTGAAATAAATCCCGGAAATTTGATATTTTTCGGCAAAGTTGTTCGTTGGTGTCTGCTGTACAACATACTAAAAGTTCTCAAGGTTGGAGAACCCGATTTCATGTTTTCTGATCCTAACGAAAATGTGCTCCTCTAGTATAAAGTCTACTTTATAAGGAGCCATTTTCAAATGAAGCCACGGTCTACGGACAAATAAATGAAAAAAATTCCCTACGAAAGTACGGTGAAATCGTGCGGCTTTTTTGTGGATGAGACATATGGTTTTTTGGGAGCATCTCCAGATGGGTTGATAGAAAATGGTCGCGGAATTATCGAGGTGAAGTGCCCAAAATCGATAGAAAAAATAACAGTAGCAAAAGCAGCAATCGAAAAAAAAATCTTTTTGGATACGGATTTGAAATTAAAACGTAATCACAATTATTACTATCAAATCCTGGGCCAGATGCATATTGCAAAAGTCGACTTTTGTGATTTTGTCGTATGGACGAAACAAGACCTGTCGATTGAGAGAGTTATCAGAGACGACAATTTTTGGGAAACAAAAATTAATATTTTTTTATAAAAATATTTTATTAAAAGAAATCATTGATCCACGGACATGTAGGAATATGCCTATTAGGGAGCACTAAAAAACCCACGACAGAAGTCGCCTCCAAGGAAGAAGCTACACCAAGATCGCCGATCCACCGAAGCTGCTGATCCGCTGATGTGAAGTCACCGTTATCTGAACTATAGTGACGCATCTGTGATATCTTTTGTGACTCTTCCGTATTGACTTTTTTTGTGATCTTTTTAGTGTATATGTTTTCCAATTGAACATTTTATTATGTCATTTGTGTCCTGTATATTGAACTTTGTGTAAATAACAGCGAAAAGTATTTCTCGCCAATCTGACTTTATCTGCCTCTCAACCCTCTCTCCTTTTGCGTATTGATAACATAAATATCGAATTCCATTGCATTGTACTAAATGAACACGCCTTCTTTAGCATTTTCAAAATTCATTCGCGAAATGAAAATATTGGCACACGTAACATTGACGTTTACTGAAACAATTTTTTTTTTAATGATTCAAATAATGCAACAAACCCACTATTATTATTGTAAAGGTTAAAAATGAGATGTGGACATCATGTTATTTTCTGATAAATATTTTCAAACAAATTTCTTTATTGTCTTTAATATTTGTTTACATGTTTTTGTAATATTTTTCATATTCACAAAATTAACGAAAAAAAAGAAAGGTTAGGTAAACATCCACTTTCGGTGTACGAAATTTTACCAAAAGGTTATAATTGTCAAATAAAGCACGTGTTCGATGTTGCTTGTTGTTGTAATTTTTTTAATAATTTTACGATCACAATACTTTCCCGTACCTCGTAACGGTGAAAATAAAAATTATAATTTTGTCGGAAATGAAATTTCGTCACGAAAATATTTCTTGAAAGCCGATTCAGATCAGTATGTGTCCCTTTCCCGCGAGCCTGCTCAGAAACTAGAGTATTAAATTTCTTGTTATGTTTGTTTGTATTATGTAGATAATTTTGAGTCCACGTGGACTGGAAAGATGCATGTCGCGGCGTCAATCCCCAATCGGAGACGACGGAGTGCGATAAATTACAAGTTGAAAAATTACGACGACGTTTCATATATCTATCCTCTTTCTTTGCACATAAAAATGTATTCGGATCGTTTCACGTTTGTGTTTATTTGACTAATGCAAGAAGTATGTTAACGCCCATTTCACATTAAATACAAACCCAAGCGGGAGTTTAGCCTACACTTTGTTTCATTATTTTCTTAGAAATACTAATTTTTGGGAAAAAAATCTTAAACCTTCGGGAATTTAATGACTGCACTAAACACGTTGCCGTTTTTTGTTTTCCTCTAGAAGCTACAGTTATCGAGAAAAAACTGTAAAACTTTTACATTATAAGTCCCATATAAAGCGGCGCCATCTACTGAGCCAGAAACACACCAAAGAGCTCTACCGATTCCCCTTAACTGCAAAATGTTGCTCGAAGTAGACTTGTAACAAGCACTCGCGGCGTGTTGCGCAGACGAATACTTTCTCACTCTACGGCATCTTTATCCCCATGCGTCTCGAGTAATACTGTAATGTGTGACATAAGTTTTTCAAAATATGCTATATATCGGGTGTGTATAAATTGGCGGATAATCTACACGTGATGATATTCTTTCAAAAATTCTAAACAGCTTATCTTGATTCTAAAATGTTGTATCATGCTTCCTGATCCTTCACGAGGTCCTCTAAGTTTGAACATCCAGTCGTTAAATACGCGTTATTATTCGTTATTAATTTACAGAAAACCTTGCAATTTCGATAGTATGATTAGTTTGAAAATTATTTGTCAGTGTGTGCTATCTTTCTATCTCAAACTTGTACTTTTAAAACTTCTTGATTAGATTATTTTTATAAAAAATACGTTCGGTAACGCGACAACCGCTTATGTCACTTTGACACAAATAATTCATTCAAACTTGCTAGTTCCCTGTTCGTGCCAATTCTGCTTTTCTCATTATTATCAGTTTGTATTAGTGCCTGCGTTTCAGTGTATTTGTGTTTTTTGTGTTATTTTCGTATTGTTTTGTTCAATTACAATGGATTTTACTATTAACTCATAATTTGTTTTACCTTGCATCTGTAAATAAACCCCGCTCTATCTATCTATTACCTTCTACTCTGAACCATGAGATTATTGATACACAGGGCAGCTCGTGAATGCTATGTTGCCAAATGTACATTTCTTTTAAATGGCTCCTGATGGCCTATGAGGCATAGTAGAACATTTTTTCATCGACCTTTTCTATTCAGAATTTTAGGAAGAACATCGCCACGTGTAGATTATCCACCAATTTATACACACCCGATATAAGTAGAAGTAGAAAAATATAAATAATTCAAGGGTAGTCCGTATTTATACAAACTACCAATACGTAAATATTAAAGCAATTATAAATAAATCATTTGAAAATTCGAATTCATACTGATGATTTGTTGATGTTTAATTAAATAAACATTATGTTACAAACCGGAAAGAATTGAATAGTAATCATTCGCATAGGATATTATTTATTTACTCGTGCATTTAACTGTAAAGGATTTCGAGGGCGGTTTTGTTTAAGTACAGCAGTGCATAGTTTCAAGTCAAGTGGGCAGCCCCGGGATATTTAGGTTCCCGTGGCGAGCAGCTGTAATGAACGCATGGATGACCCTTTTTCGTCCCCTTAGGAAGAAGCCGTTCCCTCAGGCGACGTAATTTCCGATTTATAAACGTGCAGTGGATGTGATTAATGCACCGGATTTCATTAGTCGGCGTTTTGCTTTTTGTGAAATCGGAGGAAAATTCGCGGACGAGTCCGCCGGCCGGAGAGTGGCTGGTAATGAGCGTTAGCCATCGAGGCGAGTGTTGATTGATCGCTAAACATAAGCCCTCCTGCCATGTGATCGATCACCTAGGTACTAGTACTAGCAGCCGGTTTGGCTGTGCAGTGTGCATGCACGACTCGACACAGGTTATTATGAACTCTCTCTGTTCAGTTTGACGTTGATAAATTGACGACCGTCATTGCGAAGTGTATCGCGTAGATCGGATGGATGCGCCGGATGACGTGAAGAAAGAAGAAATGCGGTCCGGGAGCGGGGTAATTATGTATGGAGTAAAAGTTGGAAGAGTGTCAAAGGCGGGAATAACGATGATGAATAGTGTGCATCAATCATATTCCACTTGGTTGATAGCAGACACTAGTGAGTTCAATTTCCACCGGGCGGATGACTTAACAGACCCTGCTCGGTGACGGCGGCCGGAAGTCGCCAGTGATTTACCGACCAGGACGTGCTTGACCCACACACCCTCTGCCACATTGTCCTTGCAGCGGAGACACTAACAGACTGCGAGCGATTTTTAACGTATCAGTTTAATTATAAGTCCACATTATCTAATCGTATTACCGACAATGATATTTAAATGATGTTGATATATTATTTACACCTGCGTTTATTACCTATTCATTTATGTTCGAACGATAACTTCAAGCCCGACGTATGAATTTCAGCACAGCACTAATAGCATATTTAGGCTTTATTTGACGCTTTGCGTTATACCCCTATAACTCATCAGAATGTGGTTAATTGATACCTAAAGTAATTACTTTTAACCGCTGGAAGTAAATTTCATATGCCGTTCTTTCAATTATTTGTCAAACAAAGGGAACGCAGGAGACGCATCATTGGACCATATTTTTTTCAGGGACTTTGGATTTTCGAGCAATTTTACGCAGTAAAGAGTTGTTGTTTGACGTGTCACATAATGTTGTAAGAGAGTTGTGAATCCAGCTGGATGGTGCTCCTCTGCATTTTACTATGTTGACCCCCAGGACTTTTTTTGTGGCTCTCTGGAACACTACCAACTACAGCAAAAGCCATGCGCGTGCGAGTTGCTAATGCTTTTCCACAATAACGTCCAACATTTTAGAAAGAGTTCAAAATTATTTCGTCGCAGACCTTAGAATATCTATTAATCAGAATGGCAAAAATGTTGAAAACATTTTATGATTTTCTCTAGTTATAATTAATTTTGTATTTCTGATTTAAGAACAAAAATTCCAAATATTGGAGTATCTATTAGGTTTGAGTAAAGGAAATGCAAGATTATGTAAGGAACTTTCGTACTATAAAATAATATAAAGGGTGTTCCATTTAAAACCAAATTGAGAAATTACAGTTACGAATATCGATCGCACCCTATGATATCGTGCGCTATGTGTTAGATGAAAATTACTTATTATCAATAAGACTACATTCCGAATTAGTAAGAACAGGAAACATTAACAAAATCATATAAATTATATATACAAATCTAAATAACATAGAAACGGTTAGGTACAGAATTTTTTTATGTGTTTATGTTTCGATTGTCGAGGAGCTTAGTAAAAGCGCGCAAATCGGTTGACGCCTCCGGGTAGTATTGTAACCCTCTTGCTACGTATGTGATTTTTTTCAACTAAATTTTATTTTGATCCAATAACTCGTCCATTTTCAGCGCTAGCATCACTGGCGATGTTTTTTGCAGGTTGGCGTACTCTTCATTACAATCTAAGTCTTTGAATTTATGTTTGAAATATCATTCTTTTAATTTAAGTGGGAATGGTAGAGGAATGTAGAATGGTCGGCTGGAATGTCCTTTGGGTAGGATTTCTTACAAAAGTAATGATCCCTTTTGTCGAGAAAGTGCTAATTTCTGTGTCGCAGCTTTTGAATGATTTAGGAATTTTCGGAAATTTGGCAAGTGTTGAGTAACATATTGGAATTATTTTGATTTTGGTGTTTTTACCGAGATCGCATTTCCGCCGGTAGCTTATACAATTTTTAATAATGACCTTCAATTTCCAACATTCAAAATGCCCAACTTCACCATATCTAAAATAACAATTTCTCAAAGGAACATCTTCTAATTCCGACAATTTGGCATTCAATTGATTAAAATTGGTCGTCAGAAGGTTTCAAAAATCAAACCATCCATGCACATTTCCCGATTTGACAAAAATCGGAAAAGCCAAATTGTGCTGAGAAAGGCGCAAATGGGAACATTTTCTAATTCTGAAAATTTGGCATTCAATTGAATAAAATTGGTCGTTAAGCGGTTTCAAAAATCAAATTTTCGCGCATTTCCTGATTTGAAAAAAAATAGTTAAGGTGGATAATTCGATTTTTCCGCCGATATCTACTGATTTTGTACAAAAGTTATTTTTTAATTTAAAGATTGTTCTTGAAGCTTATTGAAAGCCGGAAATTTTTGATAAGTTATGGAATTTAAAAGACGAAAATCGAAAAGGCCAAATTGTGCAAAATATAAGAAATAGTATGAAAATCTCATTTCATTTCCTTTAACTTGTACTAGTGTAATAAAACCTTCCGTTTAAAACTTGATTTATTGCACTATCATCACCTAATGTTTTAAGAAAAATTGAAATTTTCGCCTGACTTATAAATAAATAATAATAAAAAAAAACCTCAAGTGTGACAAGATTTTTATTTTTTACTTTCTCCGTTACGAAGTACGAGAAAGTATTGTGATCGTGATTTTTTTTCCAAAAATTTTTTTAACGGAAATATCCGTTTTGGGTTCCCTAGATGCCATTTCAACAATTTATGGAATTTTTTTTATCTCTGTGTGTGTGTGTGTGTGTGTGTCTACTGTGTGCGCTGTATCTCAAAAACTAATAGAGCAATTGATATGAAACTTTTAACATACGTCTTATTTGATAATTCGAAGAACTGAAAAGCTTTTGGTAAAATTTCGTACACCGGAAGTGGGTGTTTACGTTAACTGTTTTTTGTTTTTTGCCAATATTTTCTTAAATATGAAAAATATCACAAAAACATTTAAACTAATATTGAAGACAATAAAGATATGAACATCTTTTGCTTGAAAATATTTTTCATAAAATCATTGCTATTCGAGAAAAAAAATTATTAATGTTTTTTTTTTAATTTTTGGTTTATAACCAAATTCGTTTTAAACGTGAGTTTCATCTGAGTTTACGCAATGCTCGGTGTACATTTAAAATATAATTTCAATTGAAAATAAACCATGAAAGCGTAAATATAAATGATATTATCTTGTCGGAGAAAGTAAAATGATGGCCACATCACCATTTTTTAAATTTAAGTTGGTAACACATATTGAGGTTATGTTACTTGCGGCATGTTCCTACCAATGAATTAATTTGCTGTAACAAACGGCGCAGAGAGGTCATAGATTCATCTTCTAAAATTTATTGGGCTGTGTTAATAGCATTTTTCGTGAAATAATACAACAGATCGTGATAAGGTATTTTTAAATTTATCATAAATAATGGGAACGTTAGGAAATTCTTCCTGAAACTCTGTCAAAGGTGCGTCCATGTCAAAAATATTTCAACTGGAAACGTTTTTTGGTGGTTGCTGTAAACCATTGTGACCACGTAATAATTGTGACTTCTAGAAAGATCTGATGTTTTGTATGTCAATTCCCATCATGTGTGTCAACTTAAATTTAAAAAAATAAAAAATCATGGCACACTTGAGGTATTTTTTTAATGAACATACGATACATGATTGGGTATAATATTTGGCTCCTCATTTATGGTAGTTGTGGTGCTTCCAAATTCTCATCAAACCTTGTTCAGCCAGTCATGAATTATTTCCACAGAAACGGAAAAACAATTGAAACCCAATTAGAGTTATCGGAAGAGAGCCTACTAACTTTTCGTTATCATGGCCTTAAGAGATATAGCCCGTCCTCTGAAATCTGGTGGCTGTGGTCGTAAAAGAGGGTCGGAGCTCGGTAAGTAGGGGACGTAATGTTTTTTTTTTTTATCTTAAACCAATCTTTACTGGTGTAAGTGCGTATACCAATAGGAGCGAAGGACAGTAACAATGCGTTTTCTTCGAGGGTGCGTCGATCCTCAGGGCGGACCGACCGTTTTACGACCTCAGCCGCCAGATTACAGCGAACAGACTATACCTGCCGGCTGGCTTGAAGATAATGAGTTGCGGACGCGGATCTCGATGCCAGTGTACGAGGTTGTAGTCTATCACTACATTACTGTACAATCGATCGCCAAACACATGCCGACGCCGAGCTTGACCAACTTGACTGGCTATAATTAACAAAAAAAAAGTATAGATAGTGTTGCACCAAACAATCCAGACGTGCTGTGCAGTGCACATATTAAATTTCAAGAGAGGGAACGCCGGAAACTGATAATTATTCAGCGAGCGCCGCGTAAACATAATGTAATTATAGACACATAATCGAAGTGATGATTCATCTTCAATTCGGTGATGCAGTCACGCGTAGATTTGTTATCGCATTCTCTCCGAATACTCAGGGCAAACTTGAACCCCGCATGCCTAGAGTGTTAGGTAATACTGTACATCTTATGATGTAATATTAAAAATCTGCTTATCTGTCAGGAGTTACCTCGATGAATTCTTTTAACACAGTATAAAAACTTTTCTAGTTAGACAATCGGTTTGAAATTCAATCGCGATTTTCTTGACCATTTAGTTTAAAGTCTACAACAGCGGTGGCTCGTGCATCTTCGTAGAGTAGGCTAAGACAGAGATGCCGCTCGTACTGCACTACTTACGCTTATAGAGGAAGCAAATATTCTGCTGCTGTTTTAGTCAAATTTTCTTCCGCAGCCTCCTTACTGAACATCCACAAGCCGCCCCTGGTCTACAAGTACTTTAACGTTCATGGAAATAGCATTTAATTTATGGAACCAAGCAATTGAAAGATGTAAAAACCAGAGACGGTTCGCGGGTTTTTTTCTGGTACGGCCGAGTTAACAAGGGTGTCAATACAGATAGGTAGGGTCAGTTGCAGAGACGGGTGGCTGCGTGACCGCACCTATCTGTATTACCACCTGTTGTTCCTCGGCCATACCAGAAAAAAACCCCGCGCACCGTCCCTGTTAAAAACCGATGAGAAAATGGCGCAGCACGTACAATTTTGTTTGATCGGCGGAAATGTGTTCTTATTAAAAATTATTATCTACCAATAGCACTGAAAATGCTACATAATCTATATGTACTACGTTATAATTAATTGGAACTGCCAGTAGAATTGAATAATTCTTTTAACTTTTTAATAATATTTGGTATTAACTCATCACCGCTATCTGTGCACAATAAATGATTACGGCACGGGGTGCATTTAAATTTGCCGGGAATGTTGTTGGACGCCACGAAACGCCGCAGATAACTGACAGTTATTTATGACGGCCATATGCAAACTGTTTGAATGCATCCGAGCTGGTTTATAATTAATGTGATAGCGGCAACTTTTATGAATAGCGGCGCTGATTCCGTCGATTTATTACCGAAGGCACTCTCGGCCATCAAATGGGCCCTTTGAAGAATACCGCTCTCAGCGCCCGAACGAAATCCTCTCTCTCTCTCTCAGGAGTGACTTAAGAATAAAAAGGAGGGGATGTGCCCTCTCGCTCTCGCAGATGTGACTTAAGTAATAAAAAAGCCGTGGCTCATGTGCAACGGAAGGCGGGCGTTCGGGTCAGTGGGCAGGACTGAAATTGTGACGTCGAAAGTCAAGATGGTGGAATTATGTAATTCAGCGTAACCACTGCAACAGCGCGACCAGTTCTGGACGTGGTTTTCGCGCAGATTACCATTCTTACTCTTATCTACCACTGTCATCCTGTACGATCCGATCGTCGTACTGATTGACAACCACCATCAGTAAATCCTAATAAAGAGACTCGAACCGAACGTTCTCAGGCCGGCATTTCGTCGGATTCGATGCTAACGATATCTTATCAAGGAATTTAAAAATAATTACAACGAACAAGAGGCATGTCGGTCCATCAATGCCCGGCTGTAACGAGCCCGATCACAGATAGCCCGCTTTAGAAATGGGAATACCAAATCATACCTAAGAATCCACTCCATAAATATTTTGCCACCGAAATATAAATAAACCGCATTAAGTGTATAAATAACTATTAGACATCCGCATAAATTACGATCCCGCCATAAACACTTGTAATGGTATTTTGTCTACCAACAAAGGAATGCCCCGGCGCAGAAAAACTCACGTCCCCTTTTTCCGCCCCATATTGTATTCTAAAATTTATTTTATAGCCCGAATAACTGAGATTAGTCCTACCAAATAAGTTATGACCCGGCGGCCTTCCGAAAACTCAAAACCAGTAGCCACCATCCATCAAGGCCCTCCAGACTGGAATTGTTTAACATTTTTCTCAAAGCATTCTTTCGCCCAGACTCTTTTTTTGGGGTGATTTACAGCCCCCATTCCGATTTTATCAAAAAGATTGGATTCCCGCTAACAAATGACGGCCGCTTAAATTTTAACTAGTTCCTTTAAGTAAAAAGCGCACGCACCTGCATCGCTATTTCATTCAATGGAAATAGACGCGATAAAATTAAAAGCCCAATGAATCTCCCGATCTTTCGAAACTGGCAGTAAAACTGCAATAAAAACGGAAATAGACGCTGGATGGCGGAAAGGATTGGTGTCGCTTTGAACTGGCTGTAAAAACTGACGGACTAATTCGACTCTAAACGTTGACTTATATTTACGATCCGGATGTCAACTTCGATTAATTCCTTGATTTATTTTTCATTCTTTTCTTCAGCGAACGATAATCTCTATATTTTAAATTAGGTATTTATGCAATAAGGTAGGAAGTGATTTTTTCCGAATTAGGCGATAAAAAAAACACTTTTCCTACTTGTTGCACACAAGCTTTTTCTAATAGTGTTTGGAAAATAGATTAAACTAAATGAAATAAAGTCAAGAGCGGATCAAGAATTCTGATTTCGTTACCAGAGAATGTTGTCTTAGCACAGTATAGTTCCTATGCAGTAGTCTCACTCAAGCAATTTTTTCAGATTTTCTTTGCGCACGTTACTGCGCAGCCATTTAAATCCAGACAATTTACAACCGCATGTGAATTATAAACATACACCTGTTTTTGGTCCTTATACGCACGTATTTCTATAAGCGATTAAAGATGAAAATCAATAGATAGAATCGGTACAAAATGTCCTTATCATTAATAATGAAACAACAAATATAATTTTAATCAAAATTCGATGTTTATAACCTATGAAATTAAGTTAGGCCTACACAATGCCAATGTTGAACAGCTGACCGCACGACATGCATTTTTACAATTTGTCGGTTAAAAACACTAGATTCTATTTTCTGCACAATTTTTCAACTCGACTTATCTATTAAAACAATTTGCTGTGCAAAACCAGTCAATATAAATGGCTCACTCAAGACATTACTAATTTATTACAGAATAAATTGAGCAGTGTAAAACAATGCGCGGTAACATGCGTGAGAATCATTTGAAACCCAAAGGATCAAAGTGCCGCCTCGGAATGCAACTACTGCTTAGAGCTGTACAGTGGTCTTAGTAACGAGTTTGTTTGCAAAAAAGTGGACAGAAAGTAGTTTTTTTAATAATTTCTACGTCCGTTATTAAATGTACAGTTTTTTTCATTAATTTGGGTTCATAAAGTATGCGATTCCTGAACCCTACAAACAGCGTGAAAAAAAGTTCCATATCGGTTCATTTTTCACTCTTTTGTGTGTAAAAAAGTGCCGTAGCGGTTCATTTTTTAACGCTACTAAAAAAATGTTTGCGCAAAGTGTGTCATGAACGTTTCGCAACACGCCACGAGTTCCGCCGATAAATGTCAAACATTCGTTTCCGACCAAGAAAACTTGATGATTATTATTTTCTTCATTTAAAAAAAGTATTATTACTTATAAAAATTGATAAGGTTTTATCGAATTTATTTAAAGTTACGGACGTAGAAAACAATTTGTATGAGCCTTCGGCTCGTGTGGCAATCTTTCCTACTCGTAAAAAAAAGTACTACTTTACTCACTTATTGCATAAATAACTATTATTAAATGTAAGTCAATTATTATGTTTCAACAAAATCAGAAATAAAAAAAAATCGACTCACCCTGAGATGGCATATCCATTCTGATTCTGAGTCAGAACCTCTGATGCACCATTACGTTTCAGTAACTGACGTTATTGAACTACTGCTACGGTCCCGATTATGAAGATACATTTTAATGTAAATTCTTGCGATATTCAAATATTAATTTTTTTTCGTTATTGTGGGTATTATAGAATTATAAACGGTTTTTGATAGGTGGCTCCAGGGGCGGCTCGTTATGTAGAGCCTAAGAGCCATGGCACTACCACTAATTTCAAGCGCAGCAACGATTTTTAAATCATTCTAAACACTTTTCGTCTTCATTTAATGTATTTAATGCTTCTGTAAAGGTTTTCAATTTCAATTAGCGTTCGTTTTTTTTTCCTCAAAAAGAAGGCATATACTATAGGCTAAGTAGCTCTACCATCAAAATTTTCCACCAGCCGCCACTGGGTGGCTCCGCAGACACCCCTGGTTCAAGAGTTTTAGGTGAAATTTCCACATCCTAAATACTGCAATCCTGAATTTCAACCTTGAAATTTTTGTGTTTTAGCATCACCCAATAACGGAATTTTAATTTTTATTAACATACATCGATGATGAACCAACACAACACCTACACCCGAACCCAAATTTGAACCTGGGACTTCTAGCACCATACCTGGCGCTCTATAACTTAAAACTTGAAATTTATAAGAAATTGAAACTCGTCGCTAAATATTTCGTAGTCCAGCTCGAGAAAATACTGAGGTGAGGCGCTGCAAAAGATGAGACACATCTCCATGACAACAGCTGATGCTGCACTACTTACTCTTAGAGACAAAATAAGTATTCTGGAGTCGAATGCAATTTTTTTTAATGAGAAAAACAAGTATCCATTATAGTTTCCAATGTAAAATAGTGAAGTTTCTTATTAATGGCAAGAGGAATTTAATATCCATACAATCGCATAGTGATGAGATGAACGGTTATTTTTCAGTAACGGTTATAACAGTTACTGTTATTACAAAATAACTGGTTATCTAAATGGTTAATTAGTAAGCGTTATTTAAAGTAGCCGTAGAAAACTTAGGTATCCATTATAGTTTCCAATGAAAAATAGTGAAGTTTCTTATTAATGACAAGAGGAATTTAATATCCATACAATCGCATAGTGATGAGATGAACGGTTATTTTCCAGTAACGGTTATAACAGTTACTGTTATTACAAAATAACTGGTTATCTAAATGGTTAATTAGTAAGCGTTATTTAAAGTAGCCGTAGAAAACTTAAGTATCCATTATAGTTTCCAATGAAAAATAGTGAAGTTTCTTATTAATGGCAAGAGGAATTTAATATCCATACAATCGCATAGTGATGAGATGAACGGTTATTTTCCAGTAACGGTTATAACAGTTACTGTTATTACAAAATAACTGGTTATCTAAATGGTTATTTAGTAAGCGTTATTTAAAGTAACCTTAGAAAACTTTACTTAGTAACAGTTTGTAACAAAGTTAGTCTTAAATTCTAATTGATTTTTTCTTGATTCTACATTTTATTTGTATTATATATATTTTTAAGGTTTGTAAAACTAGAATATTGTAATGGGGGCCATTTGCCACCTCCTTGAGCCAAGATTTTTTATCGTTTGTGTTCAGTTTTTCATTAAATTCTTTTTAATATCTGTTTCGAGTACCTTCCTTAGAAACACTCTGGAACCGCCTCTGTGTGAAATTAACACAGTCACAAAATCGCCTTTTTTAACTTTCAAATTTTTAAAATCGCAATTTTGCTTTTTGAAATTGCACGCGTTGTTCAATTTAGATGATTCTAACGACGGAATCTGAAAAATTTAGTGCCTTTTAAAAACTGATTATTTAATTTGTTTGTATAACTAACGCAAAACCCCCGTCCGTTGAGCCTAGATTTTTCGTCGTTTGTCATAAACTTTGCAAAAATGTCAGTGGTGGCATTTGAAATAATTATTTTTTTTTAATTCTTTAGAATATTTTTTTATAATACCTCAAGATCCGCTCCTGAATATAAGCGACTCACTCCGAGATGGCATATGCATTCTGATTCTTAGTCAGAACCTCTGATGCACCATTATGTTTCAGTAACTGACGTTATTGAACTACTGCTACGGTCTCGACGCGTCACTTAGTTATTTTTTCATAAGCGGCTGTTATTAAGAAGTGATTGGTTATTTTATCGGTTCCTGTTGCTAAGCAGTGATTAGTTATTTAATCGGTTACAAGAGTTAGTGTTATTAAGAAGTGATTCGTTATTGAATCGTTCTTCTTTTATAAAATAACCTTTGAGAAAATCACCGTTAGTGGTATTTTTCAATAACGGTTACTGTCATTATTTGATAATAACGATTTCAAAGTAGTCGTTAGCAGGAGCGGCTCGTTATATAGAGCCACGGAGCCATGGCAAGCTCAGCTAGAACTTTTAAATAATTCTTAAAAAAACTTTTTAAATGTTAAACAACACCTGTAACACCGCATGGAAGTTCCACATTAATTTCAACAGATGGTTAAAATTTTGAGAGACTATTTCTGAATAATGTGTTTTTACAAATTTCCAAAGAAAGCAATCGCAAGTTTACCACAACAAAAATGGTTGGGTAAAAAGAAAATTTGGATGACCAAAAAGGCGCATTTTTCAAAATACAAGTAGGGATTGCAATTTTTTTTTAACAGATGGTTTAAACTTTGAGTGATTAATTCTGAATAATGCGTCTTTACAAATTTTCAAAGAAAATCATTGTTTACCACAACAAAAATGGTTGCACTAAAAAGCAAATTTGGATGATCAAAAAGGCGCATTTTTCAAAATACAAGTAGGGATTGCAATTTTTTTTAACAGATGGTTTATACTATGAGTGATTAATTCTGAATAATGCGTCTTTACAAATTTTCAAAAAAAATCATCGTTTACCACAACAAAAATGGTTGCACTAAAAAGCAAATTTTAATGACCTATAAGGCGCATTTTTCAGAAATTTGCATGGGAATTCCACATTTATTGCAACAGATGGTTGAAATTTTGACAGACTAATTTTGAATAATGTGTCTACAAATTTCCAAACAAAATCATTCTCTTCTAAATTTTCGCTTTTTTTTAATTTACGGATTTATGGTCTACAATTTTGATTTGAATTTTAGGTGAAAGTTTCTAATTTTTTCGTACGCAACTTTTTAAATTTTTTGCCGATATTTTCAAGTACAGTTTCTGATTTCCAGCCCTTCATTTTAGATTTTCTAACTTGAATTATTATTTTTATGGGCGAATTTTTTCCCTTTTTGATTACTTTTTGGCTACCGTTTTCGAGTTTTTGGTCGGCAACTAATTTTGAGCTAAGGAGTTATTTTAGGAGCTGAAAATTGCAAATTAATTTTGTTTTCCTTAATTTTCAATGTTTTTGGTTTTTCAATTTTTTATTTTAACACCAGCATTTTTGTTTTTTTTGGCCTATATTTTAGATCTATGGCCTGTATTTTTCATTTCCTCGTTCCAATTTTGTGCTGAAAATGGCAATTTTCGTCTTTCAATTTGTTTGTTAAAATTTTCGATTTTTTGGTCAACAATTTTGATTTTCAGGATCGAAGTTTTGGTCGAAGCTTTGAATTTTTTATCCTATATTTTAGATTTTTTTAACCTAAATGATTGATTTTTATACGCAATTTTTTATATTCAAGTTTTTTTTATGGGTTTTTGATTTTAGATTTTTGAACTTGAATTATTATTTTTTATGGGTGATTTTTTTTACCTTTTGGTTACTTTTTGACTAAAATCGATTAAATTTAATTTTTTTTCAAAACATTTTTTTTGTTTTTTTTTCAAGACTGAGACCATTCTGAACACTATTTGTCCAAAAAAAATGTTGTTTTGGGACTTCCAGGGACTGAGGTTTTCGAGTTTCTGGTCAGCAACTTATTTTGAGCTAAAGAGTTATTTTGGGGGCTGAAAATGGCGAATTATTTTCGTTTTCCTTGACTTTTCAATTTTTTGGTTTGAATTTTTTATTTTTAGACCAGCATTTTTGATTTTTTTGGCCTATATTTTAGATCTATGGCCTGAATTTTTCATTTCCTCGTTTCAATTTTTTTTTTGATTTTTTTTGTTGAAATTTTCTGCATTTTTTAACCGCAAATTTTCGAAATTTGTCTAAAATTTCGATCTTTTGGGCGTATATTTTAGTTTTTGACTTTAATTAAGAGCGTATTTTTTATTGGTCTATACTTTAGATTTTTAATGTGTGTGATTGATTTTTATGTGCAAATTTTTGATTTTTTTGCCGGTAAATTATTTGTATAATTTGTCATTTCCATCTTCCATAATTTTGACGTTTCAATCGCCAGTATCATCCGATCTAATAAATTGTAAAAGTGGCTCTACCATCAACATATACGAGCCGCCACTGGTCGTTAGTGAAAATAACGGACATCACTACAATCGCATTATGTGAGGTAAAACTTAGGCTTTAGAATTTGTTTGCAGAAATCTGCTGAAAATTGAAAACACTTTGAAAGTTGTATGTTACTCGTACTGCATAATTTCTAGAATTATAATACTCTGCGTAATGAAAGAGTAATTACATTTCTGCGTTGAATAATAAAATAAAGTGTGAGACTGGAATTGTGAAAGGCCAAGACAAACGCATAATAATAAATATCAAGGATTAACCCAAAAACGTTAACGTATGATTGATTATGGGATTATAACTCACTGTTCTTGCATTGTGTTATAAATTTCTCTCATAAGTCTGTAGACGACATGTGTACGTAGCTGTAAATGTCGATTGTAATCGGCCCCAATTAACCGCTTGATTATATTGTTAATTACCTACAAAAATTATCATACACTGAATAGTCAATTAGCTGACGGTGCAGTTTCCACGGCGTTGTCGTTGGCGAGACCGCAATAAATTCTCGAAAGATGAATGATTCGTGAGGCCCGACTTGACACCACGATCTCTTAATGGCTAATTAGTCATACTTATCGCTTGTGGCTTGTCATAAAAATGCAAGACATGAATTGATTTGCATGTCTAATGCGCGTATGAAGGAGGTTGATTATTTTAATCAGTTTTCGTTTTATTTTGGTTTAAGTGAAAGCTAGAGATAAATTGGACTAAATAAGTATTGTGGTTCTGTCTGAATCTAACAAATAAGATCGCATGCTGTATCAATCCGGATAGTAGTACTGGAACATGAGGAGTGCGATGGACGTGTTCTCATCACTTTGAATTTTACGGGTAGTCCACTCACTCGTTGCGAATCAACTATGCCTCCCTAAAAATAATGCATACTAGCGGAGTTGCAGGTTTTGCTCGAAATTACAGACTTCTAATAATAGCCAATAATTAAATATCATTCCTCGAGAAATGTAATTTCTTTAAAAAAAAAATCTGGCCTTCGTGGAAAAGTCTAAAAATACGTGTAGCAATTAAGTCGGACTACGACCACCCAAACCTTCCATCATTTCTAAATCTAATCATCCTAATTATCACTGCATGGGTTGGAAATAACGACTCCAGAAATTTCCTTGGATGAGTGAAGTCCCGGTGTTAATGAAAGCGTCTTGAAGTGTTTTGATTGATCGCCGTCGGTATTAACGGGGTCGTCTTGGTGGAGTAAATTTATTTCAGAGATGTATCCGTCTTTGTCATTCAGCAGCTTGTCACGGACCGCAACGAGACCAACGCACAGCACAGGAACGGCTTGTATCTGTCTGGCACACTCGGACCATTTATCATTTCGCCATATTTCTCAGACTGTCGGGAGTGTAGGGGCTCGACCTCCTGCCATTGGAATCCCTATACGTGCGCCCCTGCTACACACATACGCGCGGGTAGATAGATGTGTGCGAGTGTTATTTTCACGATGCCACAGCCACATACAAAGACAGAAGTCACGCAGCGTTCCACTTCAATTAATATTAGAAGCAGACGTTTCCAGGCGAATATGTATTAATTAATAACCTCTGCAGTTCTCTGGCGTTGACGCGGCCATTTCATGCGCGGACACTTCTATTAACGCTGTCCTTTCATGTTCGAGTGACACACGAATTATTAAAAAAGCCAGCGAGAGAGACAGCAGGCACACGACCATAAAGGAGCGGCGAACAATTAAATTTCAATCGAGGAAAAAAAGACACCCCACAACGAAAAATTTGTAGATACTAGGGACTGTGACAAAGGATTACCAATGTTATACAACAACTGTGGCATTTTCAATTAAGGCCAATGATGAAAATAGAGATCCCTTTGCTCATCAGAAGGCTTCACATAATTCCATTTAAGTCTATGCTTCTATGCAAATATTTACTTATCGTTATATTATTTTGGCGAAGGGTGAGGGTTTTTATTTGAAATACTTAACTAGGAATTCAATTTGTACTCGAGTCTTTATTTGTAAAACAATATTTGCTTAATATTAATATTCAGAAAAAATGGTGGTCGTTTGTAGTCAATATTCAAGACTTTACAAAGGTTCAAAATATTTTAAGTGTTTTATTGCAAGCGTCTTTACTCTAATTTCGATTAAAACCTGATGTTCTATATAAGCTTACAAGGAGAAGATCAGAGTTGTGACTCACCGATTTGATCCATCTTTAGCATACGTGTGGGTCATGACTAGGAGTGTAACAGGTGCAAGTAATAGGGCGCACTATTCAGCCGTTTTCGAGAAAAAAAATGATTGATTCTAAAATTAAGATATTTAAATACACATGGATTTATAAAAAAACTATAAAAAGAAAATGAACGAACCCAAGTTCAACAATGGGGTTCGATCCTTCGACCTTCCGACTACGAATCGGAGATTTTATCGATGCGCCAAAAGGTCGGTATATGTTTGTTAAATATATGTCAAAAGGTATATAAACATAAGAATGAATAACAAATTAAAAAACAAATTAGAAACAACTTTACTCGTTACTCAAGAAAACGAAATGTAGCCTGAATATATGAATATTCAACCTGTTATTTGTTTATAGTCTTAGTACGACTTAATTTTTTGCTTGCAGATTAACGAACAGGTTGAGTATTCATATATTAAAAAACAATTTTTTCTCGAAAACGGCTGAATAGTGCACCCTATTACGTGTGCCAAAGATGGATGAAATCGGTGAGTCACGCATCTGATCCTCCCCTTGTCAGATAAATTTGATGAATTTGACCACATGTATTTATTTATTTATTTCCATACAGATATAGTGTATACAATTACTGAGAAAATGTATCCAAAATAATAGCTATTTATGTAACAAGTCCATAATACAGCACTTTCTTGGACGAGACGTTGTAGGGCCGAGCGAGTAAAGCGAGAGAGGCTAATAATGGAGGCGAGTCCATAAAGTGCTATTGCGGACGAGTTACATGCAAAGCTTTATGTTCGACTTCTTTTAGTATTTTTGAAATACTTTTTAAATAAAAACTGAAGCAATTTATTTTTATGTATTTTAATCATAGTGTGCATTTGCTGTCACTCTAATGTCATTCATTGCAAATAAAAACTTCATTCATTTAGATAATAAACGAATTGTTAATTCCGGGACACGTACGTACCTATTCGGGATTCAGAGCTATAATCCGGGACGAATGGTCACCCTATGTATACCCCAAAATTCCTCCCAAAACAAATAGAGAGATTTGTGCATTTTGCATCAAGACTGGAAATTAGACCGAAGCGCTGTTGAAGCGCGTGTAAACGGCGTAAAGCTAAAAGTAAAGATGTCATCTCAGATCGAACTGCTAAAACTGGAATCACTATTTCAAGAATATTTAAAGAGAGCTTCGAGAGGAATGACATTCCAAAAGATCTTCTATTAACAAGAGGTCATTCGACAAAGAACTGTTGAAGCGCTTGTAAACGGCATAAAGTTAAAAGCAAAGTTGTCATCTCAGATCGAACTGCTAAAATTGGTATCACTATTTCAGGAATATTTAAAGAGAGCTTCGAGAGGAATGACATTCCAAAAGATCTTCTATTAACAAGAGGTTATTCGACAAAGAACTGAAGCCATTCAAGCTCCGAGTACTCAGTAATTATCACAGGAGCTTGGTGGACTATAGGTTATCATCTTCACAAGTTGGGGAAGGTAAATATTGCAGAGAAGTCCCTCATGAATTAACTGCAGAACAGGCACAACACAACGACGACTGCAAATTTGCAAAAACTACTTGCCAATCCTTAGGACTAATAATTATAACGTGTAATAAAAAGTAGACCAACCTTCGTAATCCAAAAAAAAAAAAAATCTGTGGTTAAGCCCTAGACAATTTGCAAAAATGGTGGGTCAAGCGTAAAAGCTTTGATCCAAAGGTGATGTCACTGTATTTAGTAGAATCATTAATAATTTTTCACTTTGAACTGCTACCTGCTGGTGGGATGGTAAACTCGGAACTATATTGCGAGTCGTTATGTAGAACGTACGCAGTTTAAAAGAAAGACATCCCATATTGATCAAGAAATTGCGTGCTGTTCAATCAAGATAATGCTAGGCCTTACACTACCCGGAGAACCCTCCACGAACTGAGTAACTCAAATAAGGTGGAGTTGGACCGCATCCGGCTTATAGACCAATGGAAAGCGCTCGGAACTTTGTCTGACGTTTCAATGAAATTCCATGTATTTTATGACCGCTGCACCGGCAACAGTGTCACACAAGAGATCGGCGTCAGACGAGACTTTGAAATTAACTTTAAAACCTTATAAAATACCTTCCACAAAACGAATACCATCCCAACTTAACAACAAAATTTAACAATAATGATGAAATCATCTGTAACCTGCTCAGCCATCTGAGAGCATCTTTTGCATCGAGAGAACTTATGATCCATGTGCTGGATTGGAAGTCGGTGATACCAACTGACCCACCATCCTCAAATTGATGGTCACTAATAATATTAAGTATGTCAACTCCCGATACGCAGCAAATGGTCTTGAGGATCTTCCCCGATGGATTTTTGCAAACTCGCGAAAAGACCAGTCGACAGACAAGTTCCGTTACAAAGATGACTTGGAGGGACAAACAGACTGGCGAGAACTAGTATCTACGTGCAGATAGAAGGCAAAGGCACCAAAAAGATCCTGAGAATCGACGTGAAAATCAGGCATAAGAAGCACCACAGTAGCCCACAACAATGGTACCGCTGCCAGACATACGCAGAGCTTCTGCACGAAGCCCTCCAAATTCTAAAGCACACCAAACACATGAGTGCTCCAGAGAGTGAGTCAGCAACGTGCGCCGAAGCTCTCCCTGCCTACTCTCCCTACTGAGGCCAGGGCCGATCCTACCGGAGGGCTAGAACGTGCATGGCACATGGGCGGCGATTAGAGGGGCGGCGAAACCGGTGAAACCCGCGAAACGTAAGACAAAGCTGCGTAAATTATTTGGAAAAGAAAATATTAAAATTATAACTACGGGTTTTAAAGATTGGCGCCATTGTGCTGACCAATTTGTAAAACATGAGAACGGTGCAAAGCATATAAAGTGTCTCCAAAAATGGTGTGAGTTAAAAATCCGTTTAAATAAATAGAAATTATAGACAAAGAGCAACAAACATAATTTGAATTAGAAAAAAACGATTGATTGCTATTGTGCACTTTTTAACAAGTCAGTGCCTTGCTTTTAGAGAAAGTAGTTCCAGTCTTTATAAGAGAAATAACGGAATTTTTCTAGAGGCAGTAGAAATGCTAGCTGTCAGATCATTCAAATAAAATTAACAAATCTAAAGAGAAGTCGATTCGTATGCCATATTATGTAGGCCAAGAAAATTGTAAATATAGTAAAAAAAATTGGACTCTACATATTTTTTTAAACACATCATAAATTAATTTAAAATACACAAAATTTTCTGAATTTTGGCCCCCTTATAAACCAATCAAGTAACCGTTAGGATAGAAAAACAGTTAGGGCGACATCTATCGCCGATATATTATGATTTCAGAACCTTGTAACATTTTCGGCGATACATGTCGCCCTAATTGTTTTTCTAACCTAACGGTTACTTGATTGGTTTATAAAGGCATAGTCGAATTCCGTTTCTCCATCAACGACGACCGTAGTGTACTGATGTGAGACTAATGTAGTTCCTAATCGGTCCTCAGTTATTGTTAACGGTGATATATAATCGATATTACACAAATGATTATGTATAGAAATACCTTTGATTTCTACTTTTTAATATCAGTGATTTTAAGTAGTGATCACGGTTAGTAAACATCGTAACACCTTTTGAAATTGTGATTATTTTAAAAGGAGTGAAGAAGCATTTCTAGACTGTTGCAGAAACGTAAAGTGGAATGTATATTGAGTAAATTTGAAAATTTTAAAGTATGTTGCAAATTTTTTTCTGTCTCTGAAAAAACTCATCTTCAAAATAACGATTTGCTTTTCTCGGGGAGTTGTTTTAAAATCTAGACGAGAAGCATTTAAAGATTTTAAAGAGTTGTTTTAAAATCTAGACGAGTAGCATTTAAAGATTTTTGTAGAATCGTAAGATGGAATGAATTTTTTAGTCATTTTGTAAAGTTTCAATGCAAGTACAAGTTAATCGTTTTTTTTTAAATTAAAAAAACGCTAATTTAGAATGATGATTTGCTCTGCTCTCGAGGGATTATTTTTAAATTAACGTCGAATCGTCCAGTATATTTTGAGTTTTGAGAGAAGTGTTGTTATTTTTTTTTCAGTAATTTAAAAATTGTTATAGTGCTGGTTTCGTGGTATTATTTCAAAAATTATAATAAAGAAATGTTTAGTTGTTGGCATAAAGTTAAATGAATTTTGAGTACAATTAGGAAGTTCAGTTTTCAATTTCAATTCTCGGGCGATTCTTTAAAATGTAGAGAAAAAAGTAATTAATAAAGCGTTTTAGATGTACAAAATACGTTTCGCACTATTTTTAAACTTTCATTTCTTCAAATTATTTCCAAAGAACTTTCTTCAACCATACAGAATTTTAGGTTAGAATAAAGTTAGTCGAGTGGATGGTGGGTGGGTGCTATTTTACGTGGCCATATCTTGTTGCCCACGCACTTAGTTTTTCACCAATCAATACATTAATCAAAAGATAATAAAATCTTGATTATGATCAATAGATTGCAAGTCGAAATTAAAAAAAAAAAGAAGAAAGGTTAATAAAATACACATAAAATCTTGATTATGATCGTTCATAAGCATAGTGCCAAATTTACGATTTTCAAAAAAAATTCTTTAAAAAGAAAAAAGAAAAGATTAGAAAATAAAGATTTTCAAGTGTAGTACGTTTTAAAAATCTAATCCTCAATGTTTGATTTTTTTGTTAAACACTGCACACGTTTTTAACGTTTTTTTCTCATTTTGGAGAATCTATTTTGATCATTGAAACGTCAATGGTGTGTATTTTTGAAAATAGCACTTCCAATTTTAATAATGCAAGCTTTAAAATCATTGAAGAAAAATATAAATCATTTTTGCTTTTTGTTATTAGATAGTTTTTGCCGGTGATTTTTTTCGAGGTTTATAACTTGAAAAATAAAATATCCTCAAAAAATTGTAAATAAACTTGTTTGTAAAATGTGTAAAAAAATGTCCAAAAACAGGCTTTCCGAGTCCAGAAGTTTAGAAACGTATATTAAGTAATTTTTTAAAGGTTTATAATACCCAAACGTGTAAGGTGATCTCGATTATTTGAAAACCAAAATGTGCCAAAATTTACGGGTTTCGAAAAATGGTTAAAAAAAAAATTGGATCACAGTTTGGGTATTAGTTACAATTTTACGTAGCAATCACTGTTTAATTAGCAGTCACAGACTCAATCACAGTCACGGTGAAATTCAGTAACGACCTGTAATTTTTTACTACCATCCTTAAATATTATAAATTTATCAACAATTATCAGCCACAAAACTAATCTATTATCAATAAGTTTAGTTCCGAGGTCAGGGGCGGCTCGTTATATAGGGCCAAGATTAACCTGTAAGTTTTAGGCTCAGCTAGAATTTGTAATTAACTCTTAAAACACTTTTTCGACAGTTATTTTGGTCTAGGAAGATAAATCGTTGTTTCTTTCTTCAAAAACGGTTGGGGGGGGGGGGGATGTATTGTATAAGTGGCTCCACCATCAACATGTTCCGGTGGCATTGTGTTAACTTGAATGTAAGTAATTAAAACCGTAATAGCTAGATACACCATCAGGACAACATCTATTATCTTAACATTGGACAATTTCCTTGACTGAGTGGAGAAATCCACAGACAATAAGAAACCATAAAATAGCGACAATTATAACAATATAATTGATAAACATTGAAATATTGTTTCGTCGTGCGACAACCGAGCACCAGTTTCAATCTTATTAGATCTCATCAGGTTAATATAGACGCTGACAGGGAAATGGTTTTTCACTATAGAGTTATAATAACCCTCCAAGTATTTGTAATAGATAGATTCTATTGTCCGAACGTTGAACAAATTATTTGATTGAAACAATATTTTAAAAAAACCGTAAATGCAAAAAATCGCGAGACTAAATATTTCGTTTTGTAGCAAAAAGTAATTGAAATTATACATATTCTCGATAATAAGTTACTTTTTGGTGTCATTACTAAAATAGTAAACACGCAACCCCCAAGAAATGCACTTGAGGGGCGGCCAACTCAACATTTGCACGCGGGCGGCCAAGGGTACAGGATCGGCCCTGACTGAGGCTGCACCAACTTTACTGCCCGGCAGAAGAAGAAAACCCAGCCCAAGAGCTACGTCGCCGCCGCGTCCGCTCGTACAACACTAAAGCCCACATCAGTAAATGCCACTCCGGTAAGTCCGGAACCCGACTTTACGAAGATAGGCAGCATCATGGCGTAGATGCTCAAGGCCCTCAGCACAGCTAAAGGCTTCACTTCAGAAACCCGTTCTTGCAGATAACACAACAGAGTCTCGGTAGTAATTCCTCTGCCACCACACTCAGACAACAACCTGAGAGCTACCAAAGGTGAACAGAGTCTGGCATGGAACCAATCAATCCCTCGTCAACGAAAAGAAGCATTTCGCCATCCAGCCCGCAGGATCATCGTAGTTGAACATGTCCGCTCTAAATGAATCGTAAGTTCCCGAAAATTTCTTGGACGTCCAAGCTCCACGTGGTGGTGCCCCGTCCTGCTGGAAATTGAAGTCATTCATCGTTTTCCAACAGTGTAAGCAAAATATGTTACAAAACATGAAACTAAACGACTTCTCCTTACAGAACAAATTTCAAACGATCCAAATATTTTTATTTGTAAAATAATGCGAAAATATTTTGGAGAAAAATTAGTTAAACACGTTTGTTACTCCGAGAAGGTAAGTAATGGTGGGCACTCTTAGGTAGTCATTGTTTTTATATGTATATACGTAAAATTGAACTGCATGCCAGGTCATCAGTAATTTACGAATAAATAATGTCTAATGACAGGACGATATAAATATTAGTCTGGCCTGTGAATAATTCACAGCAAAATTCGATAGTCAGGGTGTACGCGAATGTATATGTAGTTATCCCCAGATTGAGTGATTGCTTAATTGGAAAGTTAGCAAGCCTGTTAGTAAACTAATTATGAATGCGCGTGTAATATATAGAGCGTTCCATTAAAGCTGTTATCAGTAGCTTAATCAGTAATGCGGGTTGTCATGTACAACATTAGTGTCGGTGGTGATTTGCCCGGCTGTCAGCGTCCGCAGATGAGCCTGCTCTATCATACATACAATTACGGGCCGCTCCATTCAATTATCCCCCAGGAAGGGGGGCGTAGGGGTGCGAGCAGCAAGGGCTGATTAGGGGAGGTTTCATTCCTAGGTTATAAATAAAATATTTCCATTGTTCTACGACGTGTTCATGCATTTATATACGTGTGTGTATACCTGTTGAATGGAACGATGGGGGATTTAATTACATTTTTTTGTAGCATCTGCCTTAATCTCAGTAATAAGCTCTGTTCAACTGCAGCTACTCAAAATTAATTATATGTGATATACATTTTTGAACACATGCATTCACATTCTTTCTTGTAAAAAAAACGTTCAACGTCACCACCAGACTCATAATTTTTGTAGTCAATTATATACAATTGTACAATTTATATGATCTGTGTGAAAAGTTAATACAGTAATAAACTATTAGATTTTGAACAGACGGAGCGGAGTCTGTGAGAGATTTTCCGAGGTGGAAATGGGCATTAATCATGCTTGGGGCCGGCGAAAGTTGAAAGAAGACATTACGGTAACGAATGGGGTCAAGTCAAGCTGAAACAACATCCCGATGTGAACAACGTTCGGTATCGCGGCACACATCTAGAATTGGCTCGCAGTTAACAGAGGGTGTGGAGCATTGATAAATGGTGCCATAAATTACGGCCGACTCCTCCCTGGAGTTGAGTGGGCAAATATCTATCACAGTTATAATTTAAAAGATCGTTTATCAAGATATTTATTGCAATCATAAAGCGTCTACTGGTAAAATATGGTGACGGGGTGGTACTAAAACCGTAGCGCGCTGACACTTTTCAATGATAATAACACTACATTGAAGCGACACTAGTAACACCCCAGAATACAAAATATTGGCCATTTTTATAGAAGGGATTAGTTTAATTACCACCATATAACTTCTTAAGTACGAAATATTTAGTAATTAGATCAAGAAGTTACGCACAAAAGTAAAGCTGATTTTTTGAGAAACTTTTAATTTATTTTAAATAGTGTAAAATAAAAGAAAATAACATAAATGGTCAAAGATTACTAGAGTTGTAGTACAGAGGAATCAGTGCTTGTAATGAGAAATAGAGGGCCCCACATGTTAATCTTTTGAACCTCATCAATATTCATAATGTTAAAATTTCACACGTCTCCCGCTCATCAAACAGTCTGAGGGGTCTTGGAGCCCCACTAACTGACTGATATATTTCGTTCAACTATTGTTAAATTTTATTGTATTATTTTGGCTAAAGGACAAATTCATTATCAGCACTGAATTAAACTTAATTCTCTGTAGGTAAGAGGTTATCCTAAATGAGAAATTATGAAGCGAGTTTATGTAAGACGCTTTGATATTGATTAGGGCTTACTTGATATTCAAAACTGTGACCAAGGTTCTTAATTCTGTAAAGTAGCTGAAGCTTTGGCATTGGAGTAATCAGTCAACATAGGTGTTCCAGGTCCACACCCTCTAGAAATATGGTAAACCATAAACGTTTATGTAAGACGCTTTAATATTGATTAGGGCTTACTTGATATTCAAAACTGTGACCAAGGTTCTTAATTCTGTAAAGTAGCTGAAGCTTTTGGCATTGGACTAATCAGTCAACATAGGTGCTTCAGGTCCACACCCTCTAGAAATATGGTAAACCACATAAGCATTTATCATGATGCAATATTTATCAAGGTATTTCGAATACATGCTGAAGCTCTGTTTGCCGACCCGTTTAATGAGGGATTTTTGAGTAAGTGACCTGACGAGTCATAAACGTAAAAACAGTATTTTTGAGCCATGCCATGAGTAACTAGTACCCCACTTTACAATTCCTTCTAACTGCCCACTAGTCCTAGCCCAGCGTGCAATGTTATCCCTCCATGCCACCAAAGCAAGCATATCATAAGTTTAATGTATAAAGACGTAGATATCACTCGCCCTGCCAATAACAACAATACCATACTCTATATAGCAGTGATGGGTAATTACATGCAGGCAGCATGCGTCCCTTTTGTGCGGCCCATGCCTATTGCACAAAAACTCAGGTTACTGCCAGCGGCGCCCTTCTAGGGGCAAGTTACAGATCCCCGATTTGACAAGTCGATTGGTGTACCGACTAAGCCCGGCTTACTCGTTATGCCGGGTTTACACGATGCCAATTGGAGAGACAATTGTCAGAGGATAATTTACTGGCATACAATTATTGGCTACGTGTAAACACCTACGGCCAATTGGCGTGCCAACTGCCCTGCCAGTTGTCCTGAAATTCGATTGTTTCCAGGAGTAGACAGAGGACAATTGGCTGGGCGCAGTGAAGCCCCCCACCACTCTATCAAGACAGTTGTCTAAACAATTGACGCCGTGTGAACGTTGTAGGGCAGTAGATCTCTCGTTTTGGGCCAGATTGCCTTAGTCAGTCGAGACTGCTACATAACAGACGATGAGCACTCCACCATTTTTCGTCACCAACTGCCGTGGCAATTGTTTCACCGTGTGAACAAGTTCTCATTCAATTGGACTGGCCTTAGACATTCACGTAACTGGCACAAGACATCTGGCCCCGACAATTGTCTCTTCGATTGGCATCGTGTAAACGCGGCTTTATAGGGCATACATAGAACAAGGTTGGCCTAGTATGCCTCTCTAGGCTTTTATGAAGTTTCTTTAGCTGGAAATTCCTTGTGGTGTGAGCTGCACTTACATCATGTTATACGTGCACTCGCGGCTCTTCAAGCGGTTGATGAAGAGCACCGGAAAGTTGATCGCTTTCAGGGCGTCGTTAATGTTGCCTCCAGGACAACTTTCGGGTATTTGTGTTCCGCAAGCTGGTACGTAAACTAGCTCCATTCTTTATTATTGCAGAGAAACATGATCTCTCTGAAGTCGATTAGGGAGTCAGACTTAATACAAAACCTATCGGTCGCATGCTTAAAGCCGGGCCCACACGATGCTACGAAGGTTTGCCTCAAATATTTGCTTCCAAGTGGTGAGTCAAACGTTGGACGTGTCTTGACACATGCGCTCCCACACGATAGACAAACGTTGGATCCAAATGCAGTTGGTTCCAACGTTTGCCTGAAGGAGGTTCACCCCCTTATTATATTAAAAAGACCGTTACTTATGATGCACGGTTGTCATTCGTACAAATGTTTGTGCATGTCGTGTGGGAATGTATCCAATGCCACCAAGTATGCCAACCAATGCCAGAGAAAACCCTTTGAAGCAGACTAAAATACCGACAGCCGGCCGAACACCTTCCAACACGAACGTTTGACGCTGGAAGCTGGCCACTCGTTTCGTGGATCTCCCACACGATGCGCCCAACCATCCAGCGTCCAACGTTGGAAAGTGTTCTTCGTAGCATCGTGTGGGCCGGCTTAACCTGAGCGAACTGGAGCTTTTATCTCGCATAGCTTGCTTACTCTGGGGGGGGGGGGGGGGGTGCAGTTCTCTCAAGGTAATTTGGCGGCATTCTAGTTGCCTTCTCCGCGCAGCGGCAGGAGTAGCGGAGTTATCCGGGTGGGTGTTGAGATGGTAGCAGTGGACTTTGTGGTCTTCTTGATAGCGGGAGTCGACGAAGTTGGTACCGGTACAAATGAATTCTTTAATTTAAATTATTTGAATTTTTTTGCAAATTTTTTAATTGGTTTTAGACATTTTAATCTTTGAATTAAGCAACTGGATGCTTTTGTTGAGGAGCAACTCCACCGTCGCTAATCCTAAGTCCGGATGCGAAAGCAGGAAGGCTATAATTTATTGATTTGGGAGGATTTTTTAACACCAGAAAGGTGATAGCTGATTCTTTTTCGGAGGAGTCAGTGGTTATTCTCAGCCAACAAAAATTTGAGGATTTTTCATTTGCCAAGAGAGTGATCGCTGTTTTGCCTACGCCGGAGTCAGGTGTTTTTCTCCGCCACTAACGGTTTGAAGGATTTTTCATTTGTTGATTTTCTGCCAGGATATGTCCTGCCATCTTCTAATCCTCTACCACCCTATCCTCACTAGATACTAAAAATAAGGGACTATTTTTTGTAAGTCGACTCGTGGAAAAAAGTCGACTTTTGACTCTTTGCAAGAAGTAAAAAGTCTGTCTGCCACCTATAAATACACGGTGGCCCATCTATCCGTTGCTTTTTGAACTATCGATTATTTCGGCTTCGACAACTCGAATGACTTTGCCAATGTGTCAAATATTTAGTAAAAGGTTTGCGGTTTACGAAATGGTTAAGTTTACGCTCGAAGAAAATTGGGAAATATTGAAAACTTACTTCCAAAAGGGTGAGTCTTCAACCGAAACTGCAAGAAAAATGCGCACAAAATTTGGGAAAAATAACCCTCAATGGTGAGCGCTATCACGGCATGTTGGAATTTTTTTTCTTTCCCCGAATGGAAGAGGAAGACATCGGCGGCATTTGGTTCCAGCAGGACGGCGCCACGTGCCACACAGCTAACGTTACTTTTGAGCGGTACGTTCGAAAATCGCATAATTAGCCGAAACGGCGATGTCAACTGGCCGCCTTGCAGCTGCGATTTGACCCCGTTGGACTATTTTTTGTGGGGAGCCTTCAAGGATAAGTGCTACGCCAACCATCCAAAGACGATTGACGACTTAAAGTACGAGATTTAAGTCGCTATTTCAGCCATTGAGGGCTACACCATCGAAAATGTCATGAAAAATTGGGTCGACGGAATTGGCTACTGCAAAGCCAGCCGGGGCAGACATATGAATAAAGTGGTCTACCACTATTAAACCGCAATATTGGGGCTATGCAAAAATAATTGAAAAATATCCATCCGTCTTTTTTTTATAGCAATTTTAAAATGCAACTTTTTCGTGGGACACCCTATATGTATATTTTACCTGCAAATTATGTTATGTTAATCTTGTTTACTTAAAATAGTCTACGTTCCTCCCCTTAAAAAGAAGGTCCTCACTTCCAAAAATGTCTATTCACGCTAACAATAACTTTTACAAACATCCATGACTCATTTTGAGTTACTGATTTCAACACGAGTCACCTTCCTAGTCGGCTCATTCCAATGACTCGATTCTTTTAATCGATTCACTCGTGAGTTAACCATCTCTGCTCGATACCTCCACCTAAGAAATATTCCAAACGGGTTATGACCCCAAAGGGCATCAATATACTGTCTAGATATATCCTTCCCAGAGTTCTTCCACTAGTGACCCCTGGCCAAGACAAGCCTGGCTGCAGGGTGCCAAAAGACTTCGTTTCGATGCAACCCAAAATTGCCAGATACGGGGAACCTACAAACAATCTTGGTGCTTTTGACTGGACACTGTCCATAAACAGAATGGACCGCTGCCCCATATGTAGAAGGTTCAAGCTGAAGAGGATTCCGCTAAACACGTACTCTTAGCGTGTATGGCCATCACCACAATAAGATAATCCATAATGGGAGAAGGATGTCTGCAAACAACAGACTTCCAAAGAGTCCTCCTTGCTGCAGTCCTGGCGTTTGACAATGCCGTGGTCAGCTGGATGGCACCGGGGAATGAGGACTCAAATGGGAGGGCGTACAAAGGGCTCATTGAGGCCTACGTACAGCGGACCTCTCTGAGATCATTTTCGAAACTCTTTTTGGGCAGATTATATTATTTGGATTTATTTTGAACTCTTCCTTTTCGTGATATTCCTTCTAATCGGAAACTGGCGTCTTCGATGGATGGTCTTATCACTCTGAAATGACTGGTTTAGCTGATGGTTCAGTTAGAGAGCCACCAGAATAGAGCAGATTTTTTGGCGGCCGCGCCGTTTCAATTTCGAGTATGATAACATTGATATCACTAACAACTGCGTCTGGATTTGCTATTATTATTTCCTTATATAAACTAATTCGTTCAAAGACGTTCGGAATTCATATTCGCAGAGATATGCTTTATTTACAAAATTATTTGGGAAGTAATTTCTTCATTAACTATTCCTGAATACATAATTGAAGGATTTGAATACAAGAAATTAAAAAAATATATATTGCAATGTTTGTTGTTAGTCACTAGTGGCGCTTGAATGCACATTCAACATGCAAATTCCGAAATACCAATCTATATCGCAGGTCGGTAGAACTAGAAATTCGGAATCCAGTGAGAAATTTCGGAATCGACGAAAACTACCCGAAGATAAGGCCACAACGATTTTTTTTATAGAATCTAAAGTAATTCTGAAAATAACCTTAACGTCTGAAAAACTGAGGCTTCAGTAATAAGGAAGGCATAAAGGCAGATTAATTTAGATTTCAGGTATATCGGCATCTAAGCCCACTTTGATGCAGACAAATAACCGAAAAGGTTGTTCCAGATTTTGAGGAGAAAAAATTCTATATAAAAAGGAACAAGAACCGATGCATGGGTACAATATAGGGTTCATCCATATAACCACAAAGAAGGCTTCCTACAAACGTAGAAACTAGCAGATAAAGCACTTGATTTTACATATTGTAGCAGAACTATTTATCAACAACAGAAACAAATTTTGGTGAGCACCTATGCCGACTAACTTGTAAGTTATATGGTAAATGAGTTGCACAAAGCATCAAGGTAAACCTAGTAATGAATTCAGCAGACCAAGATTATAAACTGAAAGCACGTTGATATAATACATACAATGTTGATCATTGTGCAAAAGAGCGGTAATCACAGAGAGACATACGCATTTTAATTCATAAGCGATTTCTATTAATTTCTCTTCAAAACACACTGCACTATATAGATAACCAGGTGTCTGAAGGGTAATTACCTCTAGGACACGATCTTAGTATTCGTAAAATTAATCAATAACATTGTTCTTTATTTAAAGAAATTTCAAAAAAGTCAGAATGCGCTAGTTGGCTGTGCCAATTCCCACTGTTATCGCTTTCTTAACTTGAATGTCCACCAACCAACATTATTGATTTTAAATCTTAATCTTATTAGTTTGGTTTAATTAGCCTCTTGCGGGGCAATGCTTGACCCTACTTTGCACGAATAATATTGCTCAAACTACAGAAGCGGAATTTGGAAACCGTATTCCCCAGCACCCACTGTACAATTTCTTCTAGGAAGCGGACCCCTTCTTGCAAGGAAAAATATTTAATTTCCAAAAGGCTATAGAAAACTGCTTTCCGTATTTATCACCACTCGCTCCCCAGCAACCTCTGTACAATTTCTTTTAGGAAACGGACCACTTCTTGCAAGGAAAAATATTTCATTCCCAAAAGGCTATAGAAAACTGCTTTGCGTATTTATCACCACTCGCTCTCCAGGCTTCTTCGCAGTCGGCATTAATAAGCTACAGTTACGATGGCAAAATTGTGTCGATGTTAATGCCTAAACTTTGATTAATTATACTGCTTTTTGCTTGAGATATAATAAACCAAAGTGTTAATTCAAATTCGGACAACTCATACTTTATGACTAATAAGATTCCAATATAGAATTCAGTGGCGGCTCGTAGAATATATTGATGGTAGATGGTACTTATATAATATACCCCGCTCCTCTCATTTTTTAAAGAAAGAAAGAACAATTTACCTTCTTAGGCGAAAAAGTGTTTTAAGAATTAAAAATGTTTTCTGAGCAAGAAACTACAGGTAGTGCCATGGCTCCTTGGCTCTATATAATGAGCCGCCCCTGATAGAATTAATGATGAAAACAATACAAACGTCTATAAGCAACCCTAAATACATTTGAGTTTTCTGAAGCTTTTTCCCATCCCATGTGCAGGCTGAGTCAAAAACTGCAGTGTCCTTATGTACTCCCACCTCGGGTTCGATATAATGGGGTAAATTCAATGTCTCTTCGCGCAAAAATGCACACCACCACCCTTTTTCAGCGTTCTGCAGTAACCATTAATTACATTGTAGCTGTCTATCTTAAATATTGGCAAGCCAAAGTTATATAGCAGGATACTTTTTAGATTAGGGTAATTTCGTCATTTCACAGATACTTCTATATTGAGTCTTTTGTTTTGTACACTCCTAGCGTTTATTTGTAAAATACTGAAAACGTTCTTCTGGCCGTACTTCTATATGTAAGTTTTTCGAAAATTAATTCCGGCGTCTTGCTTTAAAACATCGCCTATGTTTTCTTTAAGAATGGTGAATTTAAATACACAGTATAACGCCATCTGATTTTAATTTTTCTACCTTAATTTTTTTATATATCCTGTTTTGAAAGTAAAACCTGAAGAATCTAATGCGAAGCTACTTTTCTGCCCTAATATCTCCACCTTAGCTTCTAGAGAAAAGTCTCTATTGTAATTTTTGTGAACAAGAAAATAAGTGGTGAAAGGATGCGTTGTTTTAATGAATGCGCCGGATAGTACAACACACATCCAGGAACGGCAATGAGCGTAAAGAAGCCAAGATAAGAACCGGAATATGTATGTTATTGGCTTTTTCATACACATTAATTTGCATTTGCATGGCATGAGTTACGAAACGGCCAGCCTCAGAGCAGCCACTTATCTGACATTTACAGTCAACTACTTGAACCTAATTATTATTTATTGTCGCTTTTCCGCGGCCGTATATCACCGTTATTACTTCATCAGATGGAGCCCGGGCGTCGGATCGCAATTACTTTTCTTCGTTTCGGGGCGCTTAGCCCGAGTGCACCACTCAATATATAAGAATAATGCGCACACCGCGCACCGTGGGCTTAATTAATTTATGTTGTTCGCCGCGAGATTTATCGCCGTAATCTTATTACATGAAAAAGTCTCAGCGGGGAACTTTTGTTGTCTTAACGTGGGGGATTTATCATAATAATGCGACCCGTGTATCCCATAGGTTCCCTCCTAAGACGCGGCCATCATATTATAAATGCCCGGCAATATATATTACCTTTTAAGCGTGATTTATTACCACGGCCCCACCGAACAACATACGTACCTACATCGGGCCGTGACTCCTTCATGTCGTTATCCTCCCGTATAATAACTTAACTTTCTGTGTCGTAATTTAATTTATCTCCGGCCGGATTAATGCTTAATTAATTGGCCCAGCCTCGATTTTTGGCAACCGGCAATTAATCACACCTAGAGAACGGACAGCATGGTTATTAGCCGTGAAGGAGAGCGGTAATTATAATGTATCTCTTTCCATTCTGCCACGATAGACATAGAACGGATAACCGATCTAGATGGTACTATAGATATTCCTATGTCATTAGTTTTTGCTCCTCATAACATGAACATGAAGATATGGTATCAAGTTGATGAAAGGTACATAGTGCGTTCCTAAGAATAATATTAAGTTATAGCGTTTCCGAATATTAAATTTTTATTGCTAAACTTCAATCCTTCAAGTTCTCCGGTTTGAGTTAATAGCTCACGTTACGATTACAAATGCAGGTGATTTTTGAACATGTGTAATAAAAGTAGTTTAGCAGGTAATTATGCGTTCCTGCCATAAAGAAATTATTACCTGACTATACTAAGCGTGTGTTATGTAATTAAAATAACTACCACCATTCATCACAATAATCAAGGTTGTTTAAAGTTTAATGGAATTATGCGCATAATGATCTTATACCTCTTACTATGTGTGTTTGGATACGAAAATCCAATTTGGAACACTTCGACTCCGCCAGTTCCCCTTAATTGACTTTGTAATGGCGACGGATTTGCCGTTATCGGTCCCAGCAGCAACAGCCGCCGGGAAGACAGGTAGCGGAGTCTCTCGCGAGAACGGTGCCACATTGCTAATTGATATTATAGCCTATCCCCGACTGGAATATACATTAAAATATAAAATCAACTCGGTAATCTGATGACATAAATATCACCCTGGGGAAAAGAGGCGAAATAAAATGGTCGCGGTTGCACGCGTTCCTACAAGGCTATCTTCATACCTCACGCCGCACCATCAATTAAACCGTTTACTGCACTGCTTGTTCGTTAATCTCATTAGTAGTGTTATCGTGGTGTTTCTCTCGCTCGCTACCCGTTTACGAGCTAATTAATTAATCCCTAATCTCTACATACACATACTTGGAGGGGCGCTCTCTCGCCATCCCAGACGACCAGGAGGAAATCCATTAGGGCCGATATTTACAGCTTCATATATCCTGCTTTAATGAACCAAATAAAACGCGATTTTATCTGGGACACCGTAAAAAAGAGAGGACGAAACGCGCCGTTGGTGTTTACACGCATTTTGTCTTCGGATAAGATCTAACGTATTTGTTGGGGAACATGCGGGCATAACTCATCCGCTCGGACGCGAGCTAGCCCCGATTAACATAACATTAAATTACAGATCCTTCGGCCCTCTCTCGGTTTTAATTGAGGCGTAAGTTATTAACCGCCATAAATTAGGTTCTAGATGAGTGCCCGCGCTCATTACTTACCGCTGACAGCTTAATAACGCGCTGCCTCTAAATCATCGATACATCCCCGATTAGCATGTAAAGACGACGGAGCACAATGCCTCGTAAATATACGGCAATCTCACTTTACAAATTACAACTTCTTCAGGAAGTCGCGCAATGCAATTCCCTCGCGCAGATAGCGACCATTGTTTACTCGGCTAAATACTGTATAAATCCGCGGACAGGTCGACGGTCCGAGACTTGTTTACAGAACAGAAGTGCCCGCTACCTCAGTTCCTATGTAAATGTCTCCTTTTATTAAAACTGTAAGAGACCTGAAGAAACCGATCGGGCGGAACGGACGTTCGGTAATTGGCGGTCGCGACAAACGGCCCCCGGATGACATGGCATCCGTCACAGTCACCGCACAATCTCTCGTTAAAACAGACGAAATGTCTCCTGTCTCCACACGATGCTCATAATTTCACTCCCAGGAAGAAACCGGTAGATCGATACATGGTATTTTTAAACATCTAAAGAAATGTATTTTGTCTGGAATAAATAACAGTAGAGATAATATAATAAGCTTTCCAAAGATTTGAGCTTTACGCTACACGTTATTTCAAATCCTTCAACTAACTTCTACTTTTACTGAACACAAAATTAAATGATCACGTTTATTAGATAAACAGCTTAAATGGAATATTTATATATTCGTATCATATTCGTTGATTTTTTTCCTATCATGCACCATATATTAATACTCAGCAGTGACGGTTCGCGGGGTTTTTTCTGGTACGGCCGAGAACCAAGAGGTGGTAATACAGATAGGTAGGGTCAGTTACAGAGACGGCTCGATGCGTGACCGCACATATCTGTATTGCCACCTCTTGTTCCTCGGCCGTACCAGAAAAAAACCCGCGAACCGTCACTGATTCTTTTACTTACAAGAGAACTGTCGGGGGCGTCCCTCGCCGATTGCGATACACCTTGAATATGTTGTAAAGCATCAAAAAGTAAGAGATCCGTATTTTTTTTTGTGTGCTTATCGCCAGCTTTAGGGGGTGAAACCATCTCTTGAAGAAAACGGTATTTGTCATTTGTAGCAAAAATCTAATATATATGAAAAATGTTTTATATAAAAGTTTTACAGTATTTTATGCTCCTTTCAACGATGCACTAAGTTTTTAAAAAAATCCAAAATTTCTAATCAAGGCCGTTATCTTCAAGGGGTAGTTTCACCCCCTAAACCTCGAGATAAGCACATACAAAAAATACGGGTCTCTTACTTTTTGATGCTCTACAACATATACAAGGTGCGTCGCAATCGGTGACGGATGCCTCCGACCATTCTCTTGTTAGCAATAATTATGTCTCCATCGACTACGAGATCTTTCAGCTATGTTATTATGAGTATTTGTGTGTGTAATTGTGCTTGTTATTGGTAGCAGTAGTAGAAGTAGTAGTAGTTATTCCATTCCGAGCCTCCGTACAGACCAAACATGCCACAACTGCTACACTACAACCACGAAAATGGTTATTCTTACGGCTGAGCAGCGCACCTCTTCGGCAAAGAGTTGTAGAGCAGACCTCGCTGCAAAATGCCGCTATCAAGAAGCAGAGGTCCTACTCCTATAAGGAGAGCTTGAATTGCTGAAATGCAAATTCACGCATATTGAGGTTTCCAAGGGAATCCAAAGCACACCTACCCGCTGCTGCCCAACCGGACCTCAGGCCATGAAGTCCAATCCATCCACCTTAAAGCCCAAGATCACCGCTCTAAAGACCACCACAAGTGGCTCTCAAGTTCGTTCGGCCACACCGACCCGCAGGCTCCAAGGTCATCCAAGCGTCCACCAGTCGATCTTTCTTTCTTTCTACCGCGCCCATGCCGACTAGGAGTAGAGGAGGACAGCAGTTGATGCTCAGCAAGGGCATCGCATACGAGTCTGCCAGGCTTACGGCGAGCGGATTACTAATTCTGGACAACACACCCACTAACTCACTCTGAGGAGTCAAACCAAGCGTCCCACTCCTTGGAGTGGAAGGAGAAGACGTTGAATGTCTTCGGTGACTAAAATGATCGGCAGAAACAATACCATTTTCAGACGGAATATGGTGTACGTCCAACTGTAGAAGAAAGCCGCCGGGAAGAAGGTCGTCCAACTCAAAGAGGTCCTTGGCCTCGATATCACCGTCGAAACCAAGCACAATAATGGTACAAGCAACCTATGCCGCCGATGCCAAAAGCTGGGGCACTCCTAGAGCTGCTGTAATCCACTACCATTCTGCACACTGGGGCCGAGAATGTTCAAGACCGAATGACGAAGCCGCCGTTGAGCCGTTGAACTACATGGGAGATTCCATGTCAACTGATCAGCAAGTGAATGGGGTGGCTTTCAAATCACCACCGGAAGTATCGGGTCGTGTTCGGGACACCAAAATATGGAAAATACTACATTTTCAGCATGGGATGTCACACCATTTCCGAATTGCGGACGATTTTTTTAATTTTTTGCGGACGATGACAAATTTTCATTCGTAGGCTGCCGGAGCGAGAATTTCAGTTGGAAAATATTTAGAAATTAGCAAATCGATGCAGAATTTTCCGAGAAATCCATTCCCTCCGTCAGAATTTTGATTACATGCTTCCTCGGTCGACAAAATCAACTAGACTGTTTTTTTTTTAAACAGCGATATCTAAAAAGTATAATTTTTTTAAATTTTTTGGAAGTCGGCAAAAGTTTTCTTTTTTTGAGTACTTTAAGGGGGGAAAATATATTGGTGTGTTTGCGTTCTAGATAATAAAAAATGCAAAAAAACTGGGTTTTCTCGTGAAAAATTGGCGTATGTCCGTGTTCAGGCCTATGACTACGTATCCGAACTACCCATTGGCCATTTTTTTGTGCCAATTTTCTATATTTTGATGTCCCGAACACGACCCGATACTTCCGGTTTGAAAACCACCCCATTCACTTGCTGATCAGTTGACATGGAATCTCCCACATAGGATGCCGCAATTTCGTGAATACTTTACCTCGCACGCTGTCTCAATGTGGCCGTCCCTACCAAAGCGCCAACATCCTTCTTCGATATCCCCTCTGGCATTCCCCTGCTATGTGCCCTAAAGCAGCATGTCCAGCAGCTCTGCGGCTTGATACGGCGCTTCTGGACGATGCATCAGGTCCACCCAACCTTGATAAATCGCTTAGCCAGAAGGCGACTAATCGACTCCTCTAGCCTCTCAACCAAGGCATTCCTGACGCCTGCGCTATATTTCCTAAGCCAGTCCACCCTGAACTCTTCCACCTGCATTATCATGCCATTATCCGTTGCCTCACATATCTCCTCCACAGCGTCCTCCTTCATCCCTTTTAGCTCAACCACCGTTTTACCCCTGGCGGTTAGCCTAGCACTATCCCCCTCTACAATTTCTACTACTACCGTACAGATATAATCTCAGCTTACTGCTATCCTCAATCACCAAGTTACAATCGATTTATTCCCACCGGTTAGTCTAGAGCTCTTCCCTTAAAAAGTTAAGGAGATCACCACTGCTCACTCCTGTCCAAGTTACCTGACAAAATACGCACTGACCTCCTCACACTGTCACCTAGATCCAGCCTAATTGCAACTAGTCATATGACCCTTATCATAATCCTCAGGGGTCTATGTTGACCGGCCATACAGCCACACTCAACTTATTTGGAGTCTTCCCCCCTTGCGTCACAACCAGGTCCTCTGGTCCTGTTCCCTCCTATCTACCATCTTGCTCGACTCGCTACCATGAATGCTGGCCATATCCTCTCCACAACTTGCACCAAGCCTGCCCCGCAAGGTATACTTTTCTCTGTCACTTTGCAACGCCCGCAAGACACTTGCCCATGATCACATTTTCTGATCTTCTTTTGTAAATAGTAACTGACCAACATATTATTGTATTTTTGATAAAGTATCGTAATTTAAAAAAGAAAAAACAAGTTGCTCTTCTGATTCATTGCTGAGGCTTAAACCTTCCTACAAGCAGCAACGATCCTCCAGAAGTCGACAACTTCGAGCAGTCGGAATAGGTTTCAAAAGTAAAAGCATTTTTTTACTACTGTTAAAGGATTGATAAACACGTATGAGAATATCGACTGAATCTTATTCCCTAATACCATTATTTTCTATAGATTTTCTTTCCCAATTAATCCCTGTAGGCAGGGCCGCGCCAAGGTATGTTGCCGCCGGGGTGCGAGGCAAAAATTGCAGCTCCCTTTCAATGTGAAAAGGGCCGTCTTTAAATTATTTCGAAAGGAAGAATTTCGATACAAACAAAGAGATACGTTCATGGATTCATGGATTTCGCGCTTGCATCCCTACGCAAAGAATAAACAATCATCTATTTTACGAACGTACGTGTTGCAAAAAAAAGTATTTTAGGTGGATTTTTTTTTACGAGCGCCGATTTTATATAAATTGGTTGCAAATTGTAAAAACCAATCAGATTTGGTGGACACCAAGATAAGAGGGCTCTTAGCATCGATGCTTTGGGCTAATGACCGGTGCCTCTTAAGGCCTGCCGCCCCTCAAGACCTGTCACCCGGGTGCTAGGCACCCCTAATTGATAGATACCGGCAATGCCAAACCCAGTTATTAATTCGCTTCATCTTCTCGTTCAGTCTTATGTCATCACTAATTCTCAACAACACAACAGCCTCAGGGCCTCCAACATGTGGTTCCGTCTGTGTAGCCATCACACTGGCCCTTCCGGGACCCTAACCTATGCCTCCATCACCACTGCCTCTTCGGACCTCAATGAGCCTCCCATCGTAAGGCTCCGTCCGGATCGCTACGATCTTCCGCTTATCCCTCTCCCTTAACTCAATCCATGTCGCTGCGTACAACCCCACTCCACCTGTACCCTGTGTGGCACTAGCTCTTTCTCAGCGATTAAGTGCCACCGTTAACACGCTCCCGACCTCTTTTGATAACAGCTGCGTTGTGAGTGTCATGATAGTATCAGCCTGGTCGTTGATGGTGTTGTCGCCGTTATTAACTCGCCCTTAATATGCTGAGGTGTAGATCCTGAATGTTTTTTAGCGTATCTAACTTCAGCATATCGTTGTCGTACTCAGTCCCTATATCTTTTGTATCAGTGCTCCTGTATTTCAGCCTAGTCTTTCACCAAGGACTGGCAGTGGCTATTTTGGCGACCAGGGAGTGTCTGCCCGTGCACACCCTTACCGGCCTGTTCCGATCATCCGAAATCCTGTCCCCTAAGCTTAGCGTTGATTTTTCCATTTCTTTTGTAGTGTTGGCATCATTGTGTTCGTGCCGGTAAGGTAGAGAAGTGTGTGGCCCACTAGCCCTCGCGAGAGAGTTAGAGGCCGAAAGGGTTTAAAAGTTGACCAACTGAGACCGGCAGCGGCGGCTCGTGGATGTGCGCCGGAGGGGCAACGAAAAAAAAAACAGCAACGAAATATTTGCTTCCTTTATAAGAGTAAGTAGTGCAGCACGAGCGACATCTGTGTCTTTGCCTTCCCGACGGAAATCCACGAGCCGCCGCTGAGGCCGATAGATCAAAGAAGGAAGAATTGCGGGTGCAATTCCCCTATTTGCTACCAGGGGACTACACCTTATCCGATCCCCAAATTGCGGAGTTCAGGTGATTTTAGTCCTTTATTACTTATAGTAGTTCTTGTGTTTGTACAACTTAACCTGGGGAGATCTAATAATTGTATGGCGAATAGTTTAATTTTCTAATTGATTGATAAATAAGTTTTCTCAAACCATCCTAAGATATTAACTTGGTATTTAAATCAGGGGTGTGGAGTCGGAGTCGGAGTCGGAGTCGGAGTCGGAGTCGGAGTCGGAGTCGGAGTCGGAGTCGGAGTCGGAGTCGGAGTCGGAGTCGGAGTCGGAGTCGGAGTCGGAGTCGGAGTCGGAGTCGGTGAATATTTGGGGTCGGAGTCGGAGCCGGAGTCTGGAGACTGCAAATTTGAGGGGTCGGAGTCGGAACAAAAAAATTCAGGAATCGGAGCCGGAGTCAGAATCGGAGTCGAAACAAAAAAAAATAAGGAGTCGCAGCCGGAGTCGGAGTCGCTACATTTTTGTCACAACTCCACACCCCTCATTACAAGTTAGAAGATTACGCATTCAATTGTCGAACTGCTCACACAATTTGCATTAGCGAAAATAAAAATATTCAGAAATTCGACAGAGAACGGTGCTTCCCCTTGTTCTTTTATTTGATATGAATGTTGATTGTTATTCTAATACGACGTTGTTAACGTCGGAGTCGGAGTAGGAGTCGGAGCCGGAGTCGGAACCAGAGTCGGAGTCGTAGCCGGAGTCGGAGTTGGAGTCGGAGTCGGAATTAAAAAAAATAAGAAATCGGAGCCGGAGTCGGAGTCGAAACAAAAAAAAATGGAGTCAGAGCCGGAGTCGGAGTCGCTACATTTTTGTCACGACTCCTCACCCCTGATTAAATATTAATGAGATTGCAACTAAAGAAAAAACTACATGTCATAACTTAAATATTACTATATCAAAGTCATATCTATCATATTCTAAAGATTAATACGTAAAAATCCAATTATCATAATGGACGCAAACGTTTTTTTTTTCGCCGTTTTCATATTCATGGCCCCCATCACAACAATCACATAAATAACGTCTACGCCCCCGACCTAAACGTTTCAGATTATGCGCGTGTCATTAATCTGTGTAAATCAAACGGGTGTTTTGGAAATCTAAGAGAGGATCGCATAAATCGTGACGGTGTCGCGTTATTGCGCATTAAGCAAATTAAATTTCGAGCGCGACCAGAAGCCCCGCCGCATCCATCATCGGGCCACGTATTTTTTCGAAGGGGACCCCGGAAAGGGAATAAATCATAAAAGAGGGGACCCTTTTTAATTGGAGATGAGATGCACTGATAGGGTCCCGCATTAGGAAATTAATCGTGGCGTGGATGTGAGGACGTGTCGTGTGGAGGGTTGTTGTGCTCGGAGAGTTATAAATAAAAATAACGGCTCCAGGTCTTAACCACCGGTACAATATAGATATGTTTAAAGATAAAATCAAGACACCTAGCTGTTGTATATGTGAAATGGTCATGATTGGTTTTCGTTGGACGATTTTTGATCTAGGAAATGGATTTGTTTTTCCTGTGGCGGCTGGTGGCATGACTTATTTTACTGCCATTGTAGTAGAGGTGTCAATTGAGTGGGGGTCGGTGACTAATTCCTCAGTGAGTCGAATTCTATTAGTGTGATAGAGGTGTGTTGTCCTGACCAATCTTTACTTACTACCGCTGGCCGTACCATGAGACACGCCTCCAGTCGCCACTGGTATTTACTTTTTTTTTATTTCTAGTAGAAACCTTTTTTTTTGTTGCGGTTGTATTTAAAGGGTGGTCCATTCAAAACGCACGATGTTAATTGTAAATAAAACAAAAAGTTTTCAGAGAATTATCTTAATATTTTTTATTATGATAGAAGGATCTATGACAATTATGTGTGAAACAAAATATCGGCCAAATGCTCACCACGGATTCGGTGGCATACCTCTACCTCCGATGGTCGATATTTTCAATGACTCTGAGACATAATTAAGATTCAATGTCGTTAATATGCCGAATTATCTCATCCTTTAGCTCTTGAATTGTTCTTGGCTTATTGACGTACACTTTTTCTTTTAAATGTCCCCAAAGAAAGAAGTCCAACGGTGTCAAATCACATGATCGTGACGGCCAATTAACATCGCCACGACGTGAGATAACACGGCCATTGAATTTCTCGCGCAAAAGAGCTATTGTTTCGTTGGCTGTGTGGCAAGTGGCACCATCCTGTTAGAACCACATATCGTCCAGGTCCATATCCTCAATTTCCGGCCACAAGACGTCCGTTATCATCTCGCGATAGCGAACACCACTAACGATAACTTAATTGAGACCACCCTTCAGTTGTTTGAAAACATCATATTTTATTAGATTTACAACAATTCTGAATCATTCCAAAATTTAAATTTTGGTAATAAATTGATCAACAAAAATTGCACTACTGTTATAAATTGAAATTGTCATCAACAAAACGACATTTATTTTTTAGACCATTGACTATCTACATTAGGATTGGGAACAATACAATCAGTATTCAAATTTGCAATAGACCTTACCTTAGTTATTATTGTAAACAGACTTTACAAGTGGAAACAACATAAATTGTGCAAACAATACAAGGATTATATTTTCTACCTAGATCTTCGCCATTTATTTTTAAAAGCTTATTTCCAATTAGTTGCCTATCTTCCGGCATAGCTTTAAGACATTTTATACCTGTCTTTCACTGGAAGTTGATGATTTCTAGCTAGCTTATAAAAGGTAGTAAAATACCATATAATAAGAAATATAATTTTTGATTATTTTCCGAAAAAACACCATAATCGCTTTAAAATTACACCTTTCGTAGAATGGAGCGGTAACTATGCCTTTCTGAACTTTTAAAACTGCACGATTAAATCGCACATAAATTGAAGGGTGTATCGCCTCGGTGTCCGCCCACAAGACAATAACGAGATTAACATGCCTCGCGTGCATAAATCAAAACGAAACGTTTTCGGCCCACGTGTCCCGGAATTTTTCACCGGAACCTGCCTGGCCTCCGCGAATCCTCCTCCGGTCATTCTTAGAATCTAACTACAATGAAGACATAAATCACGTAGTAAAATGGTAAGTCGTGTATCATGGTAATATACGTGTCTAGTGTATGGTGACTCAGAATAGTATTGTTTTTCTCAATATAATAACCATACGGTCGTGTTTATATTAAATCACGTAAACTCTTGATAAACATTTATTGTTTACACTTTCTCACTAATAAGTTTCATAAGAAAGGTTTTTCGCACGAGTCCAAGTTCTAAAGGACAAGTTGAATGGAGCGTGTAATTTATATTATTTTTATATTCTGCCTTATTTAGCTATAATCACCATAATTTGAAAATTTAGGGTAGTTGGTAACTTTATCCTAAATTTAACATTCAGTCTTGTTTTAATAAATTTAATTAATAAAGGCACAAAACTTGACTGAAATAAGAGACATTTCTGAAAAAGGTTATTACAGCACTCCTATGGTAATAACAGTAACCTTTTTTTTAATCAAGCAATATTACTTAAGCCACATTTGATTGAATATTTTATTTAACCAATAAGAGTAAACAGTTTATTTCGATTAAATATTGATATTTTACGTAATCAATTTTTATACAAAATCGATAAGATTTTTAATATAACAATTGATTAATTTATTTATATTTGATTTTTTTAAATACAGTAAGATTAATTATCTTTAAATTGTACATAATTAGAAAGGCCAAACAACCATCTGCGACACACGTAACTCATTTAATTAATATTCTCCGTCCAGTTTAACAAATTCCCTACAAACATTCAATATGACTTACAGAAACGCGACTTAATTACTTTCTCCACCTGAAAACATGGCCAGATTCAGGTCAGCTTGATGGACGACGCAGTTACCAGCACGAAAACTTTAAGCATTCCATTACAAGGTGTGATAAAATTTTAATACGTTGCAATTAGGTGTATGTTATATTTTTTGGTATAATTCCACATGCTTACATCAGCATACGTGTACATGCGTATAATTTACCTACTAAAGACTGATTTTTTTTTAACTTACTACGTTTTGCATAGTTTCAACATTATTACAAGATTTTAGCCACAGCTAATTATTATAAAAAATATATTATATAACGTGAAAAGACTGTTACATAACACATACAATTAGCATTTAATTACACAAAAAAACCTAATCATCTGTTGTTAAAAAACGCTTCGATAATTTTATAACATCAACTTATTATTTTTCTCTGACTTTTCATATATTGCTTGATTTTGCCCTTAAAAAAGGAATAACTGAGAAATGGTTAAATTCCTTAAATGTCTTTTTTTTCAAAAATTCATAACTTTGCTCCAAATCATCGAAATGACTCGAATTTTTAAGGCATTTGAAGGAAATTGATTAAATTTTTCTACCATTGTAGTGAAATTTCCCGCCCATTTTGTTTGCGCACGGTACAGCTTGTCAAATTTGGACAATTTTTTACATAAAAAACATGTTTTTTCAATCGCGTTGTTACGGGGGGGATGGGTTGGACTTGGGGTCAAAATCAACTACTCATTCTTAAATATAGAACTTGAATCTTTCGCAAACTGAAAGATTCATCGATTTTCGGCCAAATTGAACCAAGTTACGACGGTTTCAAAAATCAAGTTTTTTCGCGATTTTTCGAATGGCGCTTTTTTGACGCCGAGTGTATAACGCATCATCAGACGTCTCCAAAGGAATCAACATTGAGGCCACTACTGTTTATTCTCTTTATAAACGATCTACAAGAGTTTGTTACCAAAGGATATATGCTCAAATTTGATGATGGCACGTCAATTATTTTATCAACCCCAACCCAATTTGAATAGGAAGACAAAATTCTGAAAACCTAATATGAAATAGGAGACTGGTGTTCTAAAAACGAATTGATTTGAAACAGTGAAAATACAGTTAAGATGCTAGTTTACAACAGAAGATTAATTAATCCTACGAACGGCACCTCTTTCAGCACTAAATTTCTAGGAAATTTTGTATATAGTAGATGTCGTGGAGTGTAGCAAATTAAACAGTGCGTATTTCGCTATCATGTAAATATGTAATAAATTGTCAAATAAATCAAAATGAACATATATTATGCCTTGGTCTAACCTCATTGAAACTACAAAATAATAGTTTGGGGTGGCAAAAACCTAAAAAGAGTATTTGTATCCCAAAAACGTGTCATTATTCTTTAAAGTCAAAAAAGGGGATTCATGTCGGATATTATCAAGACAAATAATATTCTTACTGTAAGTACTATTTATATTTATAATTGTGCAATATAAACTCGGATAACAAGGGCAACTTTTAGAAAATGAAGAATATCACGGGTACGACACAAGATATAAAAATAACATATGTACGAAATCTTAAATATTCGTGTGCACGGATATTTAATAAACTATTCAAGTTTTCTAGAAAATCCTTTTTTGGCATCGGGTGCAAAGACCTAGAAAGTCCTAGTTGCCATGATAACGATCTAGATTTGGATTTTTGTATGGACTGACAATGTCATAAGATTTTCAATCTAATTATTTTTAGTAACGAAATCCGATCCTATGTTCGATAACGAGATTTTATTTCTTAATGTCTTAAGATTATGCACCCAAAATTTCAGATTAATATAAGTATTTTTAAATTATCTCAAAATTCGGTAAAGATGTTTACTGAAGAAGAGGACCAGAAATAGCAGATTTATTAAAAGTAAGAGAAATAAAACGTTGTTCTTGATTTTACTGCCAAACATTTCAAGAAAAATTGCGTTTAACTCGAAATCGTGATTTTAAAAACATTAAAATGTATACAACAAAAAATTAGTTATTTTCTTTATCATACCTTTGTTCCCTTGGTAAAAGCAATCTATAGAAAAATTACACTTTCTTTATAATACTTTCCTTCCTTAGTAAACCTAAAATTATAGCTTTTAAATCCACCACTTACTATTTTCATACTTTTCTTTCGAATGCACACATTTTTTATTTATTATTTTCTGACGCTCATAATTTCTTATTAAAGAGATAATGTGATTTTTTAAATATTTGTTTTTTGTATTCAAGTGTGGACGGCGAGAAACTTTTTTTGGGCCCGATTTTTAAGCTCTTAATGTGCAAAATTTGACAATTTATTTAATTTTTTTTTCCATAATTCAATACGTGTACTCTTATCGGAAAGGGAAAATTACGTATTACGTAATAAAGAAAAAAGAAACAAAATCTTTACAATGATGTTACTTTCTTGACTTTTGAATGAGAATACCACCTTAAATCATTTTCAAAAGTAGTTTAATAAAACTAGTTTATTCTAAAGTTTACAAACCCTAACCATTGGTTATTGATTCGTAATAATGAGGCTTAAGAAGATAAGCAAGTTCACATCAACAAAATCACATACTTGAATTCCAAGCTCCAAGATTTAAACATTTTGAACCCCACCTCACCATCAATAGAAATCGCAGTTTTGTTTTAAATGAAATCTGTAGAATAATTTATAAATTCAGCTCTCTAAGTTCTTTTCAAATATTTAAATTAGAATCGTAAACATGTTATATTTCTTTAATTGTAACCTAGGATGCTCGTTTAAACTAATTTAAAAGGAGATTTTCTAAATTACCAAGCAGTGAAATTTTCAAATAAAAAAGTTATGTGTGTCTGCCGTGTGTGCAGACAAGGACTGTAATTTAATAGTCAGTAATGGTGATGCGGCGTGTCGGACGCATGTCTTTATCCTTGTTTGCCTAACGGTGCCAACTTGCCTAACATAGTGCGCCATCACCACGCCTTATAATTACGACTTCCCGGCTAAATGGACTTGCTGTCAGCTCGCACCTTCATTTGTCTTAGGCAAGAGCGAGGCAGGCGCGATGGTTATCGTTAATGATGACTGCGGCCTCTTCTCTTGAACGCCAACCATATCCAAGAACTAGGTAGCAGCTACAACGACAGCTTACATGACTGCCTGTCAGTTTGCCGAAGAAAAAATTGTAGCCCTCATTTCGCGTCATTCCCATAATCCACTTAACAGGGGATTAGGCCTTCCTTCGAAATTGGATTATACTTGTAAATCGTTATTTCTATTGTGATTGAAGCTCCCGGAGAGTTAAATTGCCGCGCCCAAACAAGCCCTCCGCCCACTGCCCGTTGCATCCTTAATGACCGACCAACTATAGCCGAAAATAGGACCCTTTTATGTGCGAGCGCCTTATTTTCATTATACCATTCTTTACGTGGAAACATAGGGTGGCCATAAATTACAGCCAAGGGTAAATTAGAAAAATTTGACAGGGCCCATATGTCTTCGACCCTCATAAACCGAATTATCCGTAGCTATATATCAATTTGTCGTTAATTTCAAAAGATTTCTATCGCCGTGAACGGAAGCTCGAATTAGTAAGGAAAATATGGGGAATAATTAATGGGGGGCCATTTAAAAATCCAATCGTAAACTACAATCTTGTTTTCTTTATTGCGCCAAGAAAATGTATCACCGGGGATTTTTCTAGGTAGAAAATTACAATCTGCCGCCCATAATTATTCACCTCGGCTGCGACCTTCCTGGAAAACTTATCTGAAAATTATAAACTCACATCATAAACTACACCTGATAATTCGCAGAAATTTATTACACCTCAATTCGTATAAATGGTGTTTCGAGAAATCATTTATATTAACGGTTAAAACAAAATTTGCATTAATTACTAGTGCAATATATGTTGTTATTTACAGTGGTTACCTTCTCCTTGTACAATTAATTACATTTTATTTAAAAATTGTTAAGAAAATTGTGTTAAAAGTATTTGTATTCAGTTCATAAACCGTAATAAGTATGAGAAAATTTAAAACAAAATAAAGTTTCAATGTGTAGAAATTAAAATTGTTTTAGTCTCACTCCAGCGGCAACATACCTAGGCCCTAATTTTGTGAACCTCATAACTCGATTATTTAAAACTGGAAAAATGTGTAGCACTGAATCAAAGAGCTTCTAATGCATAATTGGATTTGTCCTGAAATGGTGTTTCACGTTTGGCGTACGGTGAAGTTTTTATATCTTCTTAAATGGATTCCTTTACTTTATTAGCCAATATTTTATTTCAAGGATACGGACAAGATGCAAAAGTAGGTGTGTGCAAAATTACAGATTGTCCCTGTCTGAGCTCGCTGCCTTTTCTGCGATTGTTTACAACCAACCGTTTCCATCACTGTCATCGGCCGTCCAATAAATCAGGCCGCGGAATTATTTATTCCGAATCCGAAAAGATTTTTTGCAAACCGTCTCCGATCCTATCCAATTATTGTCGGTATCTTTGTGAGCGCCCGCTCGAATACAAATGAGCGAATGTAAAAATTTCTTCTGTGCGTCCATTATAAATTACGCCCGATGAACTCGCATATCCTTATTATGCCTCCAAGAGATCAAAGTTCCGCTATCTGCGCGCTGCTCTAATTCAAAACGTCGTGAAGAATTACACCAATTACTAAGCGGACTGGCGCCACTTTTAGTCCTGGACAGGATCCAACTAACTTTGTCATTACAAACAAAATGTACTTAACAAATAGTCTTCTAATATTAGATATGTGCCGTAAAACAGAATTACGCCGGACGTATTTCACCCTAATTTAATTACGCGCTAAGCATCCTTTAGTAAAAAGGGCACAAACATCTCGTATCTGGAAGATTTACATCGCAAGCAAGAGGGGTATGCGAGGTTGGCTCAATCAATCTAAACTTGAATAGTTAAAGCATTACCAGAAATATGGTGAGAACATTATTTTGTACCAGACCAGCGTTTCTTAAAGTGCGGTCCGTGAGAATTTACAGGTGGGCATTGATGACAATAAACAATTTTACCCTTTCATGCGGAATTTCGCTCCTCTATCTTTAAATGCGAGTTAACCCATTGAGTACTGATGACGTCTAAAGGCGTCATGTATATTCTATGATAAGTGGGCCTGATGGCTTTAGGCTTCATCAACATATACACGAATTGCATTTTCTTACTTCAAATCCTTTTGGCTTCAAAAGTAAGTTACAGTACACACTTACTAGAAAACAATATTTCATTTATAGTACTGCTTACGAAACTGTTAGCAGTGAAAGGGTTAAGAAAGTATTGAAAAACGATAACAGATAAGTTTGTGAAAAACTGTACTAGAACTATTGATGTAACTATAAACAGGTAATTAGGGGGATGAAGAACTTGTTATGACAACAAAATATGCATATTTTAAATCATCCTTTCGAATATTGGCAGGGATTTATTTAATCCGTATCCCTAATAAAGTCCCAAATTGGATAATCCCATTGTTCAGTTCAGAAAGAAGGCCGCAATAAAACGATGATTTCCCGTGGAGCGCACGGAGAGAGGGCCGACAGGTAATAAACAGATTTTCTAGGCTGTTCGCACAATGCCGTCGTAAATCTCCGAAACAAAATGATAAATGGGCCCCGAATGCAAACAATATGCCCCCGTAGACGTAAACAAAATAATGTTGGATATTTGTTATAAGTCAGACGGAATGGAAATTAGAAGCGAATGCCATTAATAACGTTCGATGGCTTATTGTTGGGGCCGTCAGTTTTCTATTATGCCGGGGCCGGATCATCAATCTCCGCGGAACCCGTGAACCCGCGGCTTCCGCGGCCTCCAACCCTCCCTCCAGACATGACAAACGATGACAGACTCGCGTTCCTGACGTCTGCTCATCATCCGCGTCGGCTTTTTTGCCTCCTTTTCATGTCGTTTATTCCACACTGACACACTTAATTTATATTAGAAATGATATTAATGGTCCCTTTATAGTGGCCGAAAGTACAAAATAAATATCAAGTCATAGTGGCAATATATATTTACTACACAAATTATATTTCTATTTTTCATCATTTTTTGAGTAAATCATAAAATATTGTTTTATTTCCGTTTATCAACTTTTTCTCCAAGAGCTTTATTTTAAACTAAAGTAAGCCGCTTTAAATAACACAGCGTATTTTCAAATGATAATATGTCTCTTTAAATAAATAATACGAAGAAAATAAATCTAGAATTTTAAAAGGAATGCAGCGCTGCACAGTTATCATCCAATTGACCAAACAAGCATGAATTTTAATTAAAATGGCGATACTTCCACGAAGGTACCTTAGACGTTCTTTGGGGATCCTTTAAATAAAGGGTTATTCATGTCAGTTCAACAAAGAAAAAGATCATTTCCATCCTTACCATCTCAGATCTTCTTCTAATTCTATTGGTATAGACTTGGAAAAATATGAAATTTTACTGATATATCAACCCGTTCTTGAATTACCGAGCTTCAAAGTTCTCATAAATGGCTCAAAAATAGAAAACACCATTTTTTTTAAATTCCTGTTGAAGCTATTCTTATTGAGTTAGGATAGGTGCCAGTGTTCATGACCTTTTTAATTATATACAACAATATAAAGGTCAAGATAAGAAAAAAATTCTCAAACCTAATTTAAAATTTTAACCAAATTCTCAGAAAGTGCGTATTTTAAAACTTTCAAATTAATTCCATGAACAGTTAGTATTGTAAATCACAGGGCAAAATATAAATTTGGGATGATAATGGCTTCATTGTTAAGAATCTCATCTTCATCTTAATCAATTATAGTAATAATGAATCATGATGGGGACCGCGGTGGCCTAGTGAGTAGAGCTCCTGCTCACGGGCCTCGTGGTCGTGGGTTCGAATCCCATCCGTGTGGCCACTTTTTCGGAACGAAGAAGTGGCCGTTCGGCTCCAAGGATGTCTTGTGTATATCTCCCCATTCCTCATATAATTTAATAATGACTATATGTAAATATAGAGAAATCAGCAAAACATAGTTAAATGGTACCTCTGGCGGAATGGACTAGCTTCCTATGCAAAAAAAAATAATCGTGATCGATAATTATTAATATGATTTATATTATTAATTGTTAATTATAATTAATAAATTTACAATCAATGCCTCACGGAAGTGCTTTGTGACCAAGCATCTATTGATTTGCAACATGCAGAAATGTGCTTACTGTCCAGGTGGAAATGAGATACGTAAAATTTTGGAAGAATCCTTCGCTAGAAATTTAATTGAAAAAGTACAATTCCGCCAGTAGGTTTTAATTCACCGTTGTAATCTATAGTTGTTCAAGAAGGATTCAGAAGAATTTATTGATTTATTCTGCAGCAAGCGTGATTCCAAAGCAGCAGGGATCTTTCCTTACACGTGCGATTTTTCTGAAAATTACAGCATAGTCCTGTAAGATGAAACACGGAGCTACTACTAGACAAACAATCCACCCCTTAGGTGTTTCAAAGGGTATTTCAAAGACGAAAATGAAGTGGAATATATTAGTTACGTAATGATTTCTGATTCCGTTGAGCACAGCAATGTTGCTGTGTATATTTTTTTAACGAAACTCATAACCTTTCAAGTCAAGTTTCAAAAACTCCCCAAAAAGATTTTCTATTTTTCCCACTGGTTGGTCTGCCGCCCAATACAACCTGCTCTGCTCTCACGAAGAAGGTTTTTAAGTCGAAGGAGAGTGGCACTTTTTGGCAAAATGGCAAAGAGCCTTGCTTCTGTAAAGCAATAACCTTTCAAGTCAAGTTTCAAAAATTCCCCAAAAATATTTTCTATTCTTCACATTGGTTTGTCTGCTGCCCAATACAACCTGCTCTGCTCTCACGAAGAAGGTTTTTAAGCCGAAGGAGAGTGGCACTTTTTGGCAAAATGGCAAAGAGCCTTGTTTCTGTAAAGCAATAACCTTTCAAGCCAAGTTTCAAAAATTCCCCAAAAATATTTTCTATTTTTCACACTGGTTTGTCTGCTGCCCAATACAATCTGCTCTGCTCTCACGAAGAAGGTTTTTAAGTCGAAGGAGAGTGGCACTTTTTGGCAAAATGGCAAAGAGCTTTGCTTCTGTAAAGCAATAACCTTTCAAGTCAAGTTTCAAAAATTCCCAAAAAGATTTTCTATTTTTTACACTGGTTTGTCTGCTGCCCAATACAACCTGCTCTGCTCTCACGAAGAAGGTTTTTAAGTCGAAGGAGAGTGGCACTTTTTTGCCACAGCTCATAGCAAAGAGCCTTGCTTCTATAAAGAGACCGGCAGCTGGTAACAGTTTGCAAAGACAAAGAAAAGCAAATCCAAATTTCACTACATCTTTTTGGGTGAGCAGTAGAAAAAATTACCAACGTAGACTTTGCTTATTCAACCCAAAAAGACCATGTTGAATTAGAATGTTTCCCGAAAACTCGCTTTGCTCAAGCATTGTGTATTAAAGGAACGCACCAATACCATGCGTTCGTTCCCAAAACTACATCAAAAAAATGTGAAGTGGAAAACTCTTCTATGGATTTAGAAGCTTGTGAAGAAAAAGTGTTAAAACCTCCTAATAAACTTAAATTATGTACATCACGTTGTCTATGAAGCAAACTGATGACTCAGATATGTTTTACAGAAAAATTAAGTAAAACTAACTTTCCTTCATCCAGCTGCTGGCCCCTATACATCCTTCTCATATATTATGTGGGTCTTAGCAATGGATGTTCTGATAAAAGTGAATCCTTTGACTAGCACTTGAAGAATTTATGTTTTACTTGAAAGTCCCAAACAAATGAAACTTTTTCAAACTTAAAATGACAAACAGATCCCATTACTTAATGGTAAGTTTTTTCTTCGACTTATTAGTGCAATCTTTAGTCACTTTAGTGTTCATGTTTATTTCAAGAAAATGTCAATATTAGCATTGTTGTATTAACCACTTCGCGCCCATGTAGCTTTGATGGGGCTATAGGATAATCCTAAAAAAATACTTTTTTCTTGTTGTTATCTTTTTCTACGACAAATTATTCCACTGTCACAAATTTACTCATTTATGCAAAGAAATATGAAAAAAATATTCCATAGATGGCGCTAAAGGTGTATTTTTTTTTGTAAAATATTTTTGTTTTCATTTTTTTTGTTTGTCGCCACATGTGGCGACCTGGTCGTGAAGATGTTAATAGTTGAATTAATGGAAATAGAGCTTCAGTCTTCAATTATCTTAACAATGAAGCTATTATCATCCCAAATTTATATTTTGTCGTTTGATTTACAATACTAACTATTCGTGTAATTAATTTGAAAATTTGAAAATTTGTGAAAAAAATTAAATTAAAATTTTAAATGAGGTTTTGATATTTTTTTTCTTCTCTTAACCTATACAGTGTTATACATCACATGAATGGGCATGAAATTTGCTGTAAAATTGCGCCTATCCCGTCTCTAGCTCAATTAGGAAAGCTTCTACGACAATTAAAAAAATTGGTGTTTCTTGTTTTTGGGCTGTTTCTGAGAACTTTATAGCTCTGTAATTCAAACTAGTTGACATATCTCAGTAAAATATCATATATCTGTGTCAAATTCCTAGAAAACCTGAGATGGTGAGTTTTAGACCCTGTATTGCGTTATAAAGTCCTTTGCAACTTGTTAATGAAAATTCAGTACAACTGTTAAAGTTAAAATATTATACAAAAAAAAAATTGTACGTTTATAATGAATGTATTCGAGTTTAAACTCATTTCCAATAATAGGTAAACTTTTCTTAAAATTACTCCAAAATATCGCGATTTGGGTAGAGTATTATCTTTTACCAAGAATTGAACATGAAATTTTTCACAAAAATCCTTTTTATACCATCACTTCGGAGAAAGTTACACCATGGCCTCATCAACATTTTTCAAATTAATACGCAGACATTTTTATGTTACATTTAAAAAATTGAAATATTTGCATCAGAGCCCTGCAGAAGCGGGTTTTCGAAAGCCTGGCCCGGACCGACAGTGAAAATTTAAAACCCGGCCCGGCCCGATGAAACAAACATGTGCTGCGGGCCCGACCCGGCCCGGCCCGGCCCGGAGCTTAATATTCAAAGCCCGGCCCGGCCCGGCTCGTCCCCGAAAAATGTTGAATTAAATAAATAAAATTACTGGACCCATGTATTCCTTAAAATTCCTAAAATACACTGAATTCGTGTTGATGACATTTTTTTTTCAATTCACTTTGTTGTTGCTTTTCAAAATATAATAAAATTAAATTTATCCAAGCCCGGCCCGGCCCGGGTTAAATTATCAATCGGAAAGCCCGGCCCGGAGTTTGAAAAATACGACCTGGCCCGGCCCATGCATGCCTCTGATTTGCATACCCTAAAAATACGAAATACGGACGGAACCAAACTCTCAATTTTCACTATACCTATTTATTTGTCAACTACAATGAATAAAAAAAAACCAAAAGAATTTATAATTCAATACGGAATATTAGAAAGTCAAAATAAAGACAAATTCTTATATAAAATTTAACACATTTATTAATAATTCGATTAATGGTTACTAGACCTTTTGGAAAGAAAATATAACATCCCGACGTGAAATGTGTTGACATTTGAATACGATATTTTTGTCAGGAAGATGTATTTGTCTGTTTTGGCACACGTATAAGTTAAATGTTTCGGTGAGTGTTTCTATTACTCCATATTTTGGCAAGAGAACGTCCTGAAGTTGAGATTATAAATTACCTCCAAATATTTTATAGTCTTTAGGAGAACGTCTTGAAGTTGAGATTATAAATTACCTCCAAATATTTTATAGTCTCATCTAAGATATTAAATCGTTTGGATTATAATATATACCGGGTGTTTCAGACCACGTACACCCCAAATATCTCGCGAAATACAAATCGGATTGACGTACAGAAAAATACGTCTAAATTTTTTTTTGAGCTCTATTATGTGGTGGGAAATTGAAACCACCACCCCTCCCCCCTGGGGCGGGGTGGGGGGTAATTTTGAAATCTTAAAATGATACCCCTATTTTTTATTGCAGATTTGGCCTTTACTCTAAAATATATTGGGTTTTTATTCGAAACATTTTTTTCGATTAGCAAAAAATTTTTTTTTTTAATATATATTTTTTTTTTATTAAAAATTCCTGTTTGTCGTTACAAACATTCATACATTACCACAATAGAAAAGAATAGAATGGAATTTGATAATCAAATTGATTTTTATTCGTTTCTACGATTTTTTTTTACAAAGAATTTTTTTTTTGCTTATTTTTGACATAAAATTACGAATGACTTCAATCAACGCCTTATTTAACCCATTAACGCCCGAGTTTATTTTTTATTGAATTCAATATTTCTTTGTATTTTTTAATAACATTAATTTATAAATTCATTAGTAAGGCAGAACTTTAGTCATATCATTTTTAGTATATAATATTGAATGTGCCATAGATGGAATGCCAGACGTAAAATAATAACATCCAAAATAGCATTACTATTTTGTGTTCCTTATATGGCACTCAAGGTGGTAATGGGTTAAGAGATGACTACGTGAAAAATGTCGTAATCTATCATTTGATGCGAGAAATAAATATAATTCAATAAATGTTTTTGCCGAATATACCGCTCATCGCAAATTTTTTTTCGGATAAAAACCTAATATTTTTTATAGAATCCAAATCTGCAATAAAAAATAGGGGTTCCCATTTAAGATTTAAAAGTTACCCCCCTCCCCGATCCAGGGGGGATTCGCTCCCCCTAGGTAGAGAAATGTTATTTCTCTCACGATTTCTACAGTTGAGAAATCGACTTTCTCTCCCGTTTGTGAAAAACGAACATTTTACTCTCAAAATATCCCGAAGAAATGATTATTTTTCTCCCTAGCCGAGAAATGCTACATCTCTCACGAGTTCTACAGATGAGAACTTGACTTTCTCTCGCATTGTGAAAAAAACACTTTTATTTTTAATTGGCATTGAGAACATTTTTGTTAGCACACGCACACTAAAATTAATAAGGAACAAGGCGTGAGCATTAAATTATGTTTCCAACTTGGAAAACGACCAAAAGAAACGCATGAAATGTTATTATTAGTTGACGGATATTCTACGCTAAAGCAGATGACTTATACAAGTCTTTAATTTAGAAGCAATAGTAAATTTAATTATTGTTGATAAAAAAAACAAGTTTTAATTTATTTGTAGGAAACGAAAATAAATTTTCGACACTACAACGCATTGTATAAATGCAAAATCACTGCATATCAAGAATTCTCAAGAAAATGTGTCCATTTCTGAAAACCTGAATCGTTTAGAAAGAATGGTGTTGAACTAAATAATTTTTTTGCAGAATTTTACCTCGACGATATATATTTTTTAATTTTTTTTTCGCTGTAGAGTCGATAATTTAAAATAAATAATTTAAAAAAAATCGCTACTGATTCAAAAATCGGCGGATATTTAAAAACCATTTTTTTTTAAGATTAGCGTGTACTGCATTGAATTTAAATTTTAAACAATTTAAAGGCGGCGTTTTACATTTATTATAAGTATGAGTTAACATTCAAACTGAAATTAAAAAAAAATAATAAAAATGGTGGATTTTTGGAAATCAAAATTATTTCAAAAGAATGTTTACTAAACTGAATTATTTTATTTTAATTTCATATGGGTGCATTTGAAAGGATAGACTTTTTTTTTTCTAATTGACTACACAAGATATTTGTGGCTCCAATAATGTTTACCACATGAACGATGACGTGTAGAGTATTTTATCCTTCAATTGTCATTTACTCGAAAAATTTCTAATGTAAGATGAAAATATTTTTATACTGCCAGTTCGACAATGAACAGATCTGTCAAAATCAAGAACAAAAATATGGAGTTGTCATTTAAAAACAAAATGGATGACGTCATTACTCAAAAACAAATGACGACTGAAAATCGACTTTCATGCAAAAATGTGTATTTTTATAAAAGAAAATCGACTTGTTCCAGGATTTTTTCCAAAATTATTTTATTTCGGTTTTATTGAATATATTCCATACTTTAGGCACGCACTGTATAGGGTTTATTTGCAACTTTATTAGTAATATAAAAGAAGCGAAGTGTATCTGCAAATAATCATCATCAACGATTTATTGTTGAGAGGTGTAGCTTGGAGATATGGGTTATGCCTTTTAGTAAAATGTCACCATTTATCATTGTCTTCTTGGAGTAATTAATTCGAAACATCAGTGGGTCATTCAAGTTAATAAATGATCAGTGGCGCGCGTGTACCACCTACGGAAGCATCGTCGAAACTGAAACTCGGCCAGTCCCTCGCACTAATTCATTTAAATTTCATTTGGAGCCGCTGAAAACTTATTTATTGCCCCGTTGAATTATAATGCCCAAGCCGCAAACGTTTTCAAACAGGTAAAATATACGGACAAGTTTATAAAAGATATGACAGCCGTAACAGACGCAACTATAAAATAAATAAAGCCGGAGCTCGATTTTACGATCGTCGCTCCGTAATAACTCCATCATTGTGCCCTCACTTTCATCCAACGTTTCCGAGGCTACTGATTATAAAGTCGGGTCGAGTTCAAAGGAACACGAGGCTCTGTCATCGTCACCAACGTCATGGGTGGTAAGAGCCGACAAGCTAGAAACGTGGCGGTATTAGCGCTTTGTCATGCTTCAAAACGCGCCGTTCGAGGGGTGAGGTTCGTTTCGGCGAGGTGGGGGCCAAGACATGCGCACTGTTAATGTTGGCGAGGTTGCGGTTCGGGCAAGTTGTGCGCTTCATAACGTCCGAGTCCTCTGTTTGAGACGCTTCGTGTTGTTATTGTGCGACGGTATTTTTGTGTTATAAAAGTTTTCGTTTGGATTCTCAACAGTTTACCTTTGATCCAAATGGTGGTGCTGGAAGGTGGCGGAATGTTGTCTTCATCTGGAAATCAGTATTTACAGCCGGATTATTTGTCTCCGCTCCCAACTACGGTTAGTACCTTATTTACATTTTGTACATACCCGATCAGTGAAAATGAAAGTTTCCATGTATTAAAATTTAAACATGCCATTTCCTCAGAAGCGCATAACGTTTTTTAATCGAAATTTCCAGAAGCTTAGTAAAAATTGACGGTTGAAGAAAAATATTAATAATCAAAACACTGTTACGTGTCATTATTGGAGAGCATTTATTATCTCATTAAAGTTATTTTTCTATCGCGACCGTAAATAACAACTTCTGCACAGTTAATCGCAATCTATTGACAGTTTTATCGATAGATTTCAGCTTGTAACTCAAAAGAGCTTTCAGTTCAAGTGTTTCAATCCCTTGTAATTGGCCGCAAACGTCCGTCCCGTGGGAGTTACATCAATTGGGGAGTTTGGGGTCGAATCATAAAATTATTTGATATTTCACAGATTGAGTTTTCATTTCCTTTTAAATTTTTTTAACGATTTTTGCCGTCGCTTTTGTTCTTATTAGAAAAATTCGAGACATAATCAGAAAGTGCTAATTTGCCGTCGGAATCTGGCGGTTGTCTTTGATCTCTGTAAATGGGCTGAGGATGATACGGTGTAATGGGAATTAATGACAATATTTTGATTACATTTTTTTAAATATGCTGTTATGATTTGATTACATAATCGCAAATTGTTTTCATGTGTAGTTTGGACGTGACATTTTTTTTCTTTTTATAAATTGTAGTCTTATTAAACTTCGAACATTTTATCAAAGTTAGGTTTCATTTGATGCCTGGTTCTAAGATTTTTATTATTTTACTTAACTATTACATAAACCACGAGTAAGAAATTTTTCTAGTTTTGTTTACTCTCCATCTTTGATTTGATGTATCAAGCAAGTTTTAAAACTCCACTGTTTATTGATTAGAACAACTTTTATATTGATTTATGTTCTTATTTGTTTATTCGTATGAAAGAGATATTACTTCTACCAAATAAAAACTTGGGTTAGCTTCGGATTGTTTAAATTTCTCGACTGGTCTCGCTTTATCATTTCACATTTTCACGAGAATCTCTTCTAGTCGAGATTGTAAACTGAGGGGAATTAATATCAATTTCATATTACCATCCTAATAAGAACGACAAATACATACATTTTAAGACAATTCACTTCATTGAACGTAATCTCTGCATTAACAGTTGAAAATTGATTTGGGTAATCATAAGACATGTTGAATCATATATTTTTCAATAATTTCTCATTGCTGGCGGTGTGCGATCGTTAATTCATGTCGGAGCATTAATTTACAATAATAATAAACTAAAGGATATAATTGTATACTGGTTGACATATAAATATACTGTAAGGAATTGTTAGCAAAGATTATTTTGCCATGCGAATGAGCCAATCCAAAATTTCAATATCACTTAAAACAAAACAAAAAACTGAGACTGTTGTTGTTGTATGTTTCTTATCCATTTATTATTGATGAAAATACAAGTTTCTTCTTTGATTGTTATAATTTTACACCACAAATTTGGCAGAATTAACAGTTGAATAGTGTGAAGTAAATCTTTTTTTTTTGTTCCAAACTCTAACTAGATTTGATTTTAAATCGGGATCATAAGAATACATATTTAACAACAATTAAAAAAATGATGCTTAATTTTGAAATTACCTATTGTTCGTTCATGCATTTTTTGTCAATAAACCGTTATCCTGTTTTAATTTTTGACATTAAAAAATTCTGTTTTGCACGTGTTTAATTTATGTGTTTTATTTTTCTTTACAGTTGGACGCGAAGAAAAGTCCATTGGCTCTATTGGCGCAGACGTGCAGTCAAATCGGGGCCGACTCTCCCTCATCGAAACCCCTGATCTCCCCACTCGAGAAGCCGAAGAAGAGTTCCAGTTCAGACCTGTCGCGTTCTTCACCGGCGGCTTCGCGAGAAAAGCAAGAGAAACCGACTGCGCGCAGCAGTCCGACGGAACACAAGCTGGCTTTCAAACCATACGAAAACAATGTGATCACCTCTAAAAAATCCGAAGAAAATCGCCCGCCTTCAAAATCAGCCCTCTCCGATTGTTCAGACGAGAAGAAATCGGAATCCCCGAGTAGAAAATCCGTGTCGCCCGCAAACGCGACCACACCGCTTCCAGAGACAGCCACCGGAAAATCCACCCCTAACTCAGAGCGCAAATCCTCGACGCCGAGAGGCGCCAGTCCGATTATCCGTTCCGGATTGGAAATTCTGCAAGGGCACCCCAAGGATACTCCATTGGGAACGTACAAACCAGGGAGTTTATCTTCAAGCCTGAGTGGCGGATTAAGCAATCCGTTGAGTTCCCTCTGCTGTCCTCCAGGATTAGAGCACACGAATCCAGCCTTTAGGCCTCCGTTTCCTGGAGGGCCGTTCTCACACCATCACGCCGCCATGTTGGCCGCGGGATACCCGGGTTCGTCGCCAGGACCGTACCTAAGTTATGCGCGAGTGAAAACGCCGTCGGGTGGTGAAGCCTTAGTTCCAGTGTGTAAAGACCCTTACTGCACAGGATGCCAGTTCAGTATGCACAACCAGCAGCTGCTGATGAGCGGTGCCGCCGGACCTTGTCCCAGTGGATGTACACAGTGCGACCACCAAAAATACAACCTCGCCATGGCAATGTCATTAGTGCCTCCCGGTCAGTTGCCGGCCTCTTCATTAGCCTACCCCCAGCTGAGCCGGCCGTACGTTTGTAATTGGATCGCGGGTGATACCTACTGTGGAAAACGTTTCGTCACATCCGAAGAACTCCTGCAGCATCTCCGAACGCACACGAGCGGAACGGATCCATCCTCCGTGGTAACCTCCTCAGCCTCTTCCCTGCTAAACCCACACTCCCTCTTTTCCACATCACCACTCCACAGACAGGGATACCCCAACCCTCCATTGTCACCGCTTTCAGCCGCCCGCTACCACCCGTACGGCAAACCCTCACACCCCGGCTCTTTGGCAGCATCCCCATACAGCGCCTTCAACCCCACAACCTTAGGCCCATACTACTCCCCCTACTCCATCTACGGACAGCGACTTGGCGCGGCGGCCGTGCACCCATAATACGGTCAACCGCGATATTTATTTATTACCGACCGTAATCCATACCGACAAGCAGACCAATACGTTTAAAACGATCCTGCAGTTGTCCATATGCTCTACTGTGATAATATGTAAATATTTCTCTCGAAGCTGACGCTGATTAAGTGCAATCTTGGAAAGTATATATATAAAATTGAAAAAATGAGACTCTAAGTTTTAAGGGCAATAAATTATTAAGTCCAATTGTAAGTTATTATCTCGTTTTTTTTTCTCTCTCTCAATCTCTCTTCCCTCTTTTTGTTTAACCATATTATAAGATACTTTGATGATGCGTAAATGAATTTGTATAGCATTGTAAGTATTATGATGTTGAGTTTCGATGATGCTTTAATAAAAATGTTTGTAGTATTACACATTTCTTATCTTTTATTTATATAATGACCATTATGAAATAAATTCATTTAAACAATAAATATACAATCATAAAACAGATCAGTTATATATTAAATAAATATTAATACTACCAAATAAAAAAAAGTTAATAGTGTATTTTAAATAGCTCATTTATTTGGCAGTGTTAATATATATTTCATATTAATATTCTTCATATATTGCGAAATAACGCAACTGTTTAATTATGCTAAATAATTAAAGTTGTCGATTTTTTTTATTTTTCGTTAAAAGATTATTTATACGTGCCAAAGAATGGAATTGGTAATAAAATGTATTTTTTTTTTTGAAATTGTAGAGAAATTGATCGTAAAACTCATCATTAATTTAAATTAGTAATTATTTGTAAACAAATGGTTATATTCGAAGTATTTATATTACTTACTACTCATTTAAATGAAATCCAAGCAAATATTCAGATTTTTAAATTCAATCTTAATTCCCTTTAGTGAGTTTTAAAACAAGTACTTCCTTATTTTTTTAGCGATTTTTATTGCTACCGGTTTCAGTTGATGTCCACCATCAGGGAAATATAAATCACTAAAAGTAAAGGAAGTACTTATTTCACACGCACAATTACGTAAACAATCTTAAACGACTAAACAACATGTATTGCGTTTGTTCGTATGATGTTTATGAACAATAATAAAGTAATATTTATCGCAGCATTATCCAGAAAATTAGTTGTTTCAATAAACAATTTGTTTATTTTATTTTCAAAAAACTTCTTTGAACGTTACTTTATCTATTAAATATTGTTTCCCTAACAGAACACCTACAGACCGGTTTCGACCTTTCAAGTCTCATCAGTGCAGTTGGTTACTGATGGGAAAACGGAAATTACTAATGGAATATAGATATTCCAAACACCGTTAAAGGTAAAAACGCCAAAATGGTGGAATCTAATCATGGTGATGGTTGCGACCGTTACTACGTGGCAATTCATTATAGAAACGCTGAATAAAACACTTACTAAGTTTTTTACAATTTATAATATAAATTATATAATTGTGGTAAAAAACTTGGTAAGTGTTTTATTCAGTATTTCTATGGTGGAATCTATTGCCTGAATGTTGTACTAAACACAATTTGATTAATAAATAATCTTCAATTAAGTAAGAGAATTTTACATTAGTTTATTTGACTATTATTGATAGTAACCCATTGATTACACTTTCTGGCTTATAAGAATAAGAAACGGGATCACTTACATGAGATGAGAAAAAGTTTGGACCAACGCTCTTCCCTCGCTATCAAACCAAAAAATACGCTTTTTCACTTTCCTTGCAGTTGTTTACACGCATCCCTCTGAATCAGAAACTGAGCGGGTCCAACAGAATTTAATGACAAATTGAGAGACACAATTACAAATGACCTCAACATGCAATTACTAGAGGTCTTTCAGCCTCGAGAAATCGAATAACACAAAAAAATTTGCACTTATTTTTAAAACTCTCTCACATTTTCGTAAAGTTCATGACAGATTTAAAAAATCTTTGCCCAAGGGGGACAATCGCTTGCCCTTGGGTCGAACAATATATTAAAATAATAGATGCCGAAATAACTGAAAATGCTGACGATAGTACATACACAAAGGGATTACGAAGAAAGGCTGATTTGATGCACATTTTGATGAGTAATAACAAGTCTTCCATATCATACTAAATGTTAAATCTCACCATCTGTACAACGAAATTGCTGCAGCAAACTATTTTGAGAAAAATATGAACGAAATATCCATCGAGCTAATTCCAATTATCACATTTAAGTGTCAGAAATTTTTTGGACAACTTCTAATCGATTATATATCCTTAACACTGCCAACAAGTTTTTGTGTAAAATGTCAAAAAAACTTTTCTTTGTTTTTAAGTTTTATTTTATAAAATGAGTAAGAATATGCTTATTTAATTTAACTCGTGACTGACGGCGATAAATATTAAGTTTAAAGTAGGTACTCACTCACTGTACTTCGGTGACTGACGTGGCCCCATTGGAATACTTCAGTATCAGTCACCGGTGACTGACAAAGCGATCAACGTGTTAACCCTCTATTGCATGATTTATTTAAACATACAAATATGTTTTTACATTAAATTAAATGGTTAAAGCAGTAAGGCAAAATTATATTTTTTATAAAATTTGTTAATATTTTATTTGGTTTAGTACTGACGTAATTTTGTCAGTATTTTTGGCAGCAACACAATTATCAAATAAATGAAGAAAGCGTTCGAGTTCTTCAAACTTGTTTAGAGGCATAACATCCATAATTTGAACCATTCTGGTTTTAGCTGTCTAATACCTGCTTGAGGAAATTTGTCTGATGAGAGGACATCCAAATCAATATTCCTATGAATTGCTCCATTTCCTTAGACTTTGGTTTGTTTAGTTTTTTCTGTACGCTGTACGAATATGTTTGCTCTACCAGTTGAGAAATAAAGAAAGAAATTAAAGTCGTCTGAAAGATTTCCTCAAAAATAAATTTTGTTGAGGATCACTTACAGTTTTCGAATCTGTTTTATTTATTTTAGTAAATATTTATTTCCTAAGATTGCATTTGCCTAACAAAAATTATGTTCTCATTTGGAAACAGCATGCAATAGAGGGTTAAGTTTTTAAAAGAATTTAGCTGATGCTTGTTGCGCCACTTTCTTGTTGGAACCGGAGATATAAATTTTGTTATGTTCCATTATTTTATTTTCAGTTTCCTGACACGTCGAACTTTACAGATCACTATAATCTTTGATGAAAATGAAATGCCAAATAATTCTTTTCGATTTGGTGAAGAAAAACACTTGTTATATTCCATGATTTCATTTTAAGTTTCCTGGCACGTGTTTCGATCCCTACAGATTATAATCAAAGGTTATACTGATCTGTAAAGATCGGAACACCTGTCAGGAAACTTAAAATGAAATCATGGAACGAACAAGTGTTTTCCTTCACCAAATCTAAAATAATTATTTGGCTTTTCATTTTCAAATCCAGTTAGGATCACGAAATGTTTTCTTTTTCTACGAACGTTAAGAAATTGGTTTCCATGAAGCTGCAATGATTTGAATTTTTTTATAAATTAGTACTTACTTTTATTTATTAACGTATATTATTATTATTGAAATTTATAATTAAGGCTTTGATTTCATAAACAGCAATTGCCCAAAAATTACGTTTTGAGAAAATTGAAAAAAAAACATTTGTCTTAGTAGCAGTTATAACTTCTGAAATGATCACTAACTGCTGCTATCTTCGTTCTCTACTTGCTGCAGCTCTTCTTTTTTGCTATCAAAAAAATATTCATGCCCCGAACAAGTGCTGTTTTTATCAGAAACGATGTAGGCTTATGCTGCTTTTGCAGAAACGAGCTGAATTTACAGTGTTGCAGTGGTTCAGAATTCGAAAAAGCTGGCCAAAAGTCTAAATCTTGATAAATTTTGACATAAATGGGTACTAATCGCAGATTATGAATTTGATGTCAAAATTGAAAAATTCAAAATGGCGGATCCAATATGGCGGACATAATTATAAAATTATTATTGTTCGCACTGGAGAAATCCAATATTTCAGAATAACAATGATCCCAGCTCTCCGATGATTTTATTAGAATTTAATCAGGGTGTGTGGAAGTTCTTTTTTATACCATAAAATAGTATACATTTCGAGTAAATTTTGAAACTTTTAAGTCGGTAACAATTGTTTTAATTTTTTTTCAGTACTGAAGTAATTCGCAATCTCAGTATTACAATTAACTCAGTTTTCGGGTGATTAATTTGAAATTTAGTAAAGATGTGTTTGAGATTATTTTTAAACCATAAAGAAGAATCAATTTTTGGTAAATTTTGAAAATTTCAAGTTGGTCACAATTGTTTTTACATTTATTTGGCCACACTGAAGAAATTCGCAACTTTAACAACAATTTAATGATTATTTTCAAAATTAGTGAAAAACTTCCATTCTTATTGATACCTTTTACCATGGTATTGTTCTTGGGTTATTGTCATGTAAATTACGATTATTTCTTTTCTCTCGTATAAATTGTAATTTGAATTTTCTATAAATTAAAACTTAATGATAATAAAAAAAATAAATTACCAAATAATCACCACGATCGTAAAATGGTTTTTGGCCCTCGGCTCCGAGTCGGTGAGCGCTCTCCACCCTCTAGCCAAAACCATAATCATAACATATACTATACAGGGTGTGTACAAATTGACGGGAAACAAAATTCCAAACATTTTTTTTTGCGGAAATATCCAAATGTGTGTCTGACTTTGTGTCTGTCTGTCTGTTATATTGATTTTTTACTTTCTCCGTACCAACTACGGGAAAGTGTTGTGATTGTAAAAATTTTCCAAATATTTTTTTTTGCGGAAATATCAATTTCTTCGATTCTGACAATTTTTGCAAAAAAAAATGTGTGTCTGTCTGTCTGTTATATTTAGTTTCCTCTTTCTCCGTACAAACCACGGGAAAATATTGTAATCGTAAAAATTCAATTTTTTGCGGAACAACCGTTTCGTTGATTCCGACAATTATTGTGAAAAAAAGTGTCTGTATTTCGGCCTTTGTGTCTGTCTATCTATCATATTTCTTTTTTACTTTCACCTTACAAACTAAGGGAAAATATTGTGATCGTAAAAAATTTCCAAATATTTTTTTTGCAGAAATAACCATTTCGTCTATTCCGACAATTTTTGTTTAAAAAGGGTGAGTAAGTGTCTGCCTTTGTGTCTGTCTATCTGCCTGACATTTTTATGTTTTACTTTCTCCGTACAAACTTCTTTCAAAGTCCCTAACTGTTCTTTTTTTACTAATTTGACTTGGAGGAGATCTTTCCTCTAAAATGATCGGGGAAGATAATATTCCAATATAAAAAAATAACATTGAAAATCCTATGTTCCGTTTTGTTGATCTACACCCTGTATACATATACACATCATAAATACAAGATATTCAATAAAATATAAATTCGATAATACACATCAGCAATAAAAATGTTCCTAAATTAAGGAATGCAAGTGAATGCAACTAATTGTTGTTTATCGCGTTAAAGGACACTATAATAAATATTTTTATTGGTATAGAAACACAGTTATACACAGGCAAAAAAATATTTCCATGAATTTTTAAAATGTATCTAACTATATTTAACTCAAATTCCTATCATTAATGACAAAAATTTTGTATGCATATTAAATGTAATAACCATTAATTTACCTTCAAGAAGATCTATAATAATAAGGAAAAAAATCCCAGGACATAAAGATTAGTATTTATAGCAAAAAAACCGACGCCAAACTTTCACCTCGTCCAAACGTCTCCCACGTGTCTAACAAAGTAACAAGTTCGAACGCGGATTACGAGGCATTTTGTAGTAGATACAATCATATTCTTCCATTGTGGCATCTAGTGGAGCCCTCTGGACACGACTATATCGCACGAAACTCAAAATATTGATATTTATTTTTCGACTTTTGGCCAGCTTTTTCGAATTCTGAACCACTGTGCGTTGTAACTTTGAACATGTGTGGTTTTTAAATGAACTATGTCCACCATCGGATAGCTTGCAAAATACTCTACTAGATGCCGCAGAAATTTCGATTTCTACCATCTTGGACATATGCTGTACAATATGGTTTATACTACTAATTTTATTTGTGAAGCTGCCATTGCTAGTATTTGTACTTATAGAAGCGTTTTCTCGTAGCAGTCCCTTAATTTCACTGGCAACAAATTCAGTCTGCCTGCTCTCGTCGCCTTTTTTCATGTCTGGGGCTCTGGGGGAGTACCAGTCCACTCGTCGTCGTCGCGTACGGGTTATCCACGAATAACTTTACACTACCAGCAAAAATTGCATATAATTCAAACTCATATGACAATCCGACAACTGCAGTGTTTTTCAAAGCAATAGTTAATAATTGTATGTTATTAAAATTATTTGACTAAAGATCTGAATTATTAATTATTTTTAATGTTCGTACAAAAAATAGTGTGTCTACCTCTACCTATAGTGTGCGCTTGCCGCACTTGTGTTTGCTGATCTACGCGGCACTTCCACACTTGGTAGACAACTAGGTATTTTCCGCAGCTGTGATCTAATAATGTAATTTACTTGATTTCTTGGCTTGAAATGCAGAGTAGTTTGCCCAAAAAGCAGAAATTTTAGACTAATGAAAACTGATTTGCTGAATCTAATAATTGATTAAGCGACAAACGCTCTCTTCTCAGGCGGGTCATCTCACTTCTAGAGCCACAATCTGCTCAGAAAATCATTTCAGTTGAAAGACTTCAATTGATCTCAATTCGAAAATGTTACCTCAAGTTTCTGCATTGACTTTTGGTTACATAAAACTTTCCCATTTTAAAACCAACAATATTCACAACGCACCCTTAAGCTATGTAGATTTTATTACAGGTCATCATTTACTTGTTAAAACTTGTTTATTTTATTGTGTAAGAAGAAGGTAATCATTTCTCATATACATTTTGGACGTCGTGTTACAAGCCGGTGTGTATTTATTGATGTCTGTGGGCAATTCGTGTTTCGATGTTTGAAAAAAAAAACGAGTGGTGATTTATTTTTATCACCTTTTCAACTGAGCGTTACGTGTTGTTAGTTGTGCAACTTTTTTTTTATTTATTGTTGCATTTTGAGTCGTTTATAAATATGGATACGAGTTCGCGGTGTGACAAGTGAAAACGTATGTGTGTGTGTAATCAGTGAGCATTTACGAGGTGCGATTGATTTTTCTGCATTGTTGTGTGGTCATGCACGGTTGAATTTTTAACTGGCCTTTGTCCGTCGGTTGGTAATTTAGCTGAGAGTGTGTGTTGGCAGAGTGCACGCAATGGGTCCAGTAGTATGTATACATGTATATACATGCTGACACGAGAGACCTCTCTCCTGACTGACGACATAATTATATCCATTTTCCTCTTGCCGGACCCCAGACGTGTACTTTGTGAAATTAGTGTGTAATAGGAGTTTAATTGCGGGCTACATAAAAATATAATAACGTTATAAATCAATGAAAAATTGTATTATAGTAAATATTTGATGTATAACTTTTTCTACTTTGGTTTAACCCGCCAATGGTGACCATACTGGTCTGTGAGACCGGGTGTGTCGAATAACTTTATTCTCTGTTATTGTTTTTTGTTGTAATTTCGAGTAGCTGCCGCATTGCAGAGCTTAAATTGATTAAATATCTATGTTTTATTGTCAAAGAGCTTAAATTAAAAAAAAAACATAAACTATTAATAACACGTTTCGAAAAATCTTCAATTGAAAACCCCGGTGCGTGAGATCGGCGTCACCATTAAATTTGCGTCACCAATGGCGAGTTAATAATGGATTTATTGTTTCATCAAAAAGAGTTTAATAATGAGCGTTATTGTTACGGTGTCGCTGGTGAAATTTTACTTGTCACGATTGGCAGTACTTAGAACATGACAGATATCGATATAAAAATATAAAATTGGCGTTGACTTTTCGTCTTTATTGAATTTATTCCTAATTCATTGATTGGTGGGTGGGATAATACTTTACTTATCTTGGTTCGTGCTAATTTCTAGACAGATAATGTTTGGAAACTATTTTGTTAGACGATCATTTATTCGACTGAAATTGTTGTTAAATTATTTGAAAGAACCAAACCATCGCCCATTTAACGAAAATAAACATTGCACACATTACATGCGGATTAGCATAATCCACAAATTAATAAACACCTGCATTTTCATGAATCGAAACTGGCAAACACTGCCAATTGATACCGCGAAATTGTTGTTATTGTTAAAGCAGTAATTAATAATTTATGCGTTACAAGGTGAGCCATTAACATTTCCCCGGTTTTACGATCGCTTATCGACCGCGTTTTGCCTGTAGCCATAAAATTTTTAAAATTAAAATAATATTTGGAAATGAAAGGTTTAAGTGTTTACAGCAATTAAGATTGCGCCTTTCCTTAAAATACATTTATAAATTACAGTTGATTTTTTTGCGTGTGTAAATCGCTCATTTTTAATTTTATTTATTCGGTGTGATAAAAATGAAAAGTCATACATCTCAGTACTTAAAATTTAGAAAGGTTGTCGTCAAACCAACACTATCTAGTTAAATATGTTCATGCTTGTATTATGTAATAAATTGTGATATTTATAAAAAAATATTTACTAGTAATGGCTCGGCCAAAAGCAGTAAAGGTGTGCCCAGGTGTTGCTGCGCTTGAGCACACTATATGCTTTGAACATGAGCCAAAGGACGTTCCAAGAGAATAAGTAACGTTTAAATAGAAAAATGCAAATCTGCTAGCTAGGATGTTTTCATAAAACATCCAATAAATATATACCAGACAATAAAATTACACACGAAGTAATTGTATACAGATGACTACATTAGCATTTTCTGCGGAGTCCATAATTTTTGCCTTCAATAATTACAGCGCTGAACCATAAACTCGAAACTAACGATTGACACATTTCAACAAAACCCATGCACATCCAATTATATACAATTTCCCCAGTTGCAATTAACCCAACTCAATTGCATAAGGAGCGCTCAATTTGTATTAATAATAATGTATTCCATGCGCATAAACAATATTCAAATTGATTAGTGTTTTTTTCGCGGCCGGTGAGTAATTGCCTAATCGATAAATCATTCGCGTGAGCGTTATTTACAATTGAAATGCAATTGTTGTTATTAATTGCGTTACGTAAACAGCGAGGTGTTTGTCATTGTTGATGATTTAATTATTGCGCTAACATTGTGGGTTTTAATTAATTGTAAAAATATTATGCACCTGTCGCTTGGCATTAAAATTTGCCGACTGAATAAATACTTCGAAAGAGGCCATGTAGCCCTTGGGTGGAGTTGTTTAGTGTATTTATGTATTTAACGAGTTCGTGCCACGTCACCCGGAGCAGTCGCATCCAGAATGGTTTTTCTTTCTTTTTCTTTTCTTTCATGACCAAATTAAAGAATCTTGTAGCACCAGTTGGATAGTGATTTTATAATTTTGCCCAATTTTTGTTGATAATTTTAGAAGACTTGTAACGCAGAAAAAAATAAATGTTTCATGTAATTTTTCAAAGTCTTCATTCGAGAGTGGATGATTACGGGCTTCTTAAAATTCTGCAACATCTTCAAATCCCACAGCAGGCACAAATTCTCCTGATGTGCCACTTCTTCAAAATCGCGCATGAATGCTGGCAGAAGTTTACGCCAAACTAAGCTTCATCCCAAAGCGTATTGATGTTTTTAATTCCGTTCAAAATATCGAAAGACCGCCAATAGCCTTTAACTGTTTTATCTGAAGTGGCTAAAACTGTCATCATGTTACTTAAATGTATTACGGAGATAATACGCGTTGAATTGGTTTTTTGGTTGCAAATAAGATGTTGTATTGAAAAGTATGTTAACAACCTTGACATCCAATGGTGTTCTTATTTCATCAAGTTTTTGAAGACGTCCTGCAGCATTGCCCAAGAGAATAATTGCCTTGGGTGGTAATTTATTCTGAAACGAAAATCTCTCTACCATAGAAACGGGGAATTACAAGGCGAAACGGTGAATTGCTCAGAGGCGTTATTGTAAATCGGCGTAAATTGTTGTGCCGGCCTAATTGTTGTGCCGGCGTAAGCCGAGGGCTACCTAAAAACTAATAAACTTTGGTGTTAGGGGTAATGGCAACAACAGCAGTTACAAAAGTCAACTTAAACAGCAACCTCATCTGCACGTTGGCGCACCCTGCTGGATAACTGAGCAGGCACTGTTGACCGTGTAACTGCGAGAATAAGCCCCCCCCCCCCTGTAAGCTACTGAGAGCTATGGCATTTTCTCATCCTTGTAAAGAGAAATCTTTACAAAAGGCGGAAGAATCAACGAAATGATCATTAAAGGACCTCGGTTCAACAAAGGACCGACTGCTTCATGGAACATGTTTGGTGGAAAACTTTCATCAATCGTGGTCATCACTTTCGTGCTCAGTATCGCATATTTCATCTAAAAGCTTTTGAAAATCTGCTTTAAACAGTTCGAGTGTTGACGAAACATCCTGTTTGCATGTAACATAGAACATAGTCCATCATTTCAAAACCTCGTATCTGCAACAAGATGTACGCAAATACTAATAGAGATCCAAAAACAGAACCTCGCATATTTTTCAGAGATCTATAATAATATAATCTTTGGACTATTTTAAAATGCAATTATTAAAAACCACTGATATCTCTTAGAGATGGACGATATTTCATCTTCCTGTGATTTTTCATTAGCACAGGCGAATTTCACTGCTACTTAAAATCACTGCTACTCAAAATCACCGCTACTTAAAATCACTGCTACTTAAAATTACTGCTACTTAAAATCACCCTACTTAAAATCCCTGCTACTTAAAATTACTGCTACTTAAAATCACCCTACTTAAAATCACTGCTACTTAAAATCACCGCTACTTAAAATCACTGCTATTTAAACTGTGATAGCTCCTTAAAATCACAACTGTTACCTAAACAGTGATTGCTACTTAAACTGCATCTGTTACCTCAAACGTGATTGTGAGAAGACAATAGAGAATAGCATTTCTAAATATTATTTTATATTCAATACTGTATACTTCCATTTACTTTTAAGCTCATGTTCAAACTACGATTTTCATCAACTGAAAAACAAATCTGTAAAATTGCTGCAAATGGTGAACCCAAAATTACTCAAAATAAATTTTAATTAAAGATTCAGTGCGAATATCTAAACATACATTTTGAAATAACACCACGAAACCAATTTTGAAACTGCAAACTTTACGAACTGAATAAAAAATAAAAACCATTTACCAAACTGCTCAAAATATTAAAAAAAAATCTTCAAAAATCCATATCTCTATTGAAAATTGTTGAATTTACAAAAACCAAATTGATTTTGAATAAGCGATACTTCGGCCTTTGAGGATGGTTTTTTTATGAAATTTTTCTTGCATATTTTATATTTTTTCTGTGATGTTTTTCTTCAGGTGATCAAAAAATTAAAACGAAAAATTTCAAAAATTCATTTGAATCCTGAATTTACAAAAACCAAATTAATTTTGAATAAGCGATACTTCGGCTATTGAGGATGATTTCTTATAGAATTTTTCCTGCGTTTTTTTGTATTTTTTGCGATGTTTTTGTTTAGGTGCTCAAAAAATTAAAACAATGTTCAAAAATCGATATCTCTATTGAAAATTGTTGAATTTACAAAAACAAAATTGATTTTGAATAAGCGGTACATCGGCCATTAGGGATGACTTTTTACAGAATTTTTCCTGCGTTTTTTTGTCTTTTTTCTGCGATGTTTTTGTTTAGGTGCTCAACAAATTAAAACAATTTTCAAAAATCCATATCTCTACTGAAAATTGTTGAATTTACAAAAACAAAATTGATTTTGAATAAGCGATACTTCGGACAATAAGGATGATTTTTTACTGAATTTTTCCTGCGTGTTTTATATTTTTTTCTGCTATGGTTTTGATCAGGTGCTCACAAAATTAAGACAACAATTTTCAAAAATCGATATCTCTATTGAAAATTGTTGAAATTTACAAAAACCAAATTGATTTTGAATAAACGATACTTCGGCCATTGCAGATGATTTTTATGGAATTTTTCCTGCGTTTTTGTATTTTTTTGCGATGTTTTTATTCAGGTGCTCAAAAATATAAAATACACATTTTCAAAAAGCCATATTTCTATTGAAAATTGTTGAATTTACAAAAACCAAATTGATTTTGAATAAACGATACTTTGGCCATTGAGGATGATTTTTTATGGAGTTTTTCATGCGTTTTTATAAAAAAAATTGCGATGTTTTTGTTCAGGTGCTCAAAAAAATAAAATACACATTTTCAAGAAGCCAATTTACAAAAACCAAAAATTGATTTTAAATAAGGAATACTTCCGCCATTGAGGATGATTTTGTATGGCATTTTTCCTGCATGTTTTATATTTTTTTCTGTATGTTTTTGTCCAGGAGCTCACAAAATTAAAATTAAAATTTTCAAAAATCCATATCTCTTTTGAAAATTTAAATTTACTTCAGCCATTGAGGATATTTTTTATAGAATTTTGCCTGCATATTTTATATTTTCTTCTGCGATGTTTTTGTTAAAGTGCTCAAAAAATTAAAACGAAAATTTTCAAAAATCCGTATATCTATTAGTTAATGATTTTATTTAAAAATAGTCCTGTGAGAAGAGAGCAATCATCTTTTAAAATATGTGTTTTTTCAGAGGCAAAACCAAAATAGCAAAACATTTTCCACATAACTAAAACTTTCCAACTTTCCAAATTTACTGAACAAACATTCTATTATAAGATAAAATCTAATGCTTTTCGAATTTTGAACTAAATCAAGAACATTCATACGTTTATTTGGTATATACTTGACAAGTGTAAAGCTTTTTGTTGTTAGCACAATAAATTATTATTATTATTATTTTTTATAGCAGATGATATAGAGAAAATATCACCTTCATCAGACGTATAATATCAAAAGGAACACTATTTACGTGCCCAGGTCGATAAATATTAGCAGAATCATAACAAAAACATTTTTGCGAAACCATTAACAATTTCAGAAAGTTTACGACGTTTACTAACCGTGATTCTAGTCACAGTTTAAAATCACTGATATTAGAAAGTATCTATCACAGGTAGCAACGTGATTCAAAAGTAGCAGTTTTGCTCATCTGTAGTATCTTTAGTTATAAAGATAAAATGCTACAAAGGGCGCAGTGATAAAATTATTGAGTAATTGTTGTAAGCACACACAACAGGTGTCAATTTTAAAAATCCTAATTATGCTACAAATAATAAAATGATATGTTTAATTATACAATTTAATTATTTACAAATGAAAAAAAAATCTTGGATCTGTAGCTTTCGACTGGTTGGCGACCACTACACGACAGCCGAATGAAATATGGCCTACTGCGTATCTAAAATAATCGTGAATGTACTATAGGTCCAAAGTCTAGTACAGAAGTGAAGAATATCATACAGTATTACCGAGCACTCGAGACGTGTGGGGGTAAAGTTTGCGCACAATAAGGAAGTATTCGGAGAATGCGAGAGAATTTCAGATGGTCACTGCGCAACATGCCTCGAGTACTTGATACAACTCTACATACATTATTATTGGCAATGTCTATCGAAGTTAAAGCCTGCCACTCGGAAAATAATAGATACAAGAATCATCAATTTCAGTGTTGAATTGTTTATGTTTTGTCATAAATATAACAATTATATCTGTAATTAAATATTCCTTTGTTATACAGTTCCACCGGTGTATTCTCTCACCTCTGCAAGAACCAACACTTTAACGATCTACATAGAAAACAAACGTACGCAGTGGCACGACTATGTATTTACAGAGCCAGAAGGGGTTTCAATTAGATCTCTCTATCGTACAGGGTGATGAATGAGGGCCTGACAGCACGGCCATCCATCATACGGCGAGAGATTGGAGATGCCGAGAGAAGGTCACTCACACCGGCAATCCATCATCTCTCCAAGGAGCTACAATTACCAGATGCACATGAACATTTTCAATTCCGACTAAATTATTCACAAAACTAAAACAAATTTTCTCGTCGGGTGTAATTGTGGATCCATAAAATGCGAATAAGATGACATAGTTTCTATTGCTACTTGAAATTCATACCAAATGATGATCAGATAATAAGAGTAAAGTTGAGCTTACTGAATTTAAAACTAGTAGCTTATAGCGGGTAACAAATAATAATAATAATAATGATTATAAATTAATAGCAATCAGAGCCGCCCAGATAAACAGGGTCCTTGACCCTGCTGTTAATTTTATTTATTTATTTTTTTTATTCTAACGATGTGCTTTGTGCTGTTCATGTTTATCTTTTACAAAACCAAAAAACTTCTACTTTTGTTATTATTATTAAATTTCATAATCCAATTATTCGCTTCGTTGTAGCAACAACATTTTGCCTAATATGTTCTCCCTAAAGCTACGCGCATACTTATTGGAATCGGACGGTCGGCACGCATCGGCAAAAATTGCTTAACACAGTTGTAAATGAGTCAACATTTATCCGTTCCATGCAGTACCGATAAATGTGCGTTGACTCGTTTACAACTGTGTTAAGCAATTTTATCCATTGCGTGCCGTCCGTCCGATTCCGATAATTGTGCGCGTAGCTTAACACGTCTATGAGTTGGTTATGGTAAAGACTTATTTCCGTTGCACGATATTCTATCAAAAGCTTTTCAGTTCTTTGGATTGTTCAAAGTTTCATGTGAAAATATTTTGTAGATTTCGAGATACAGCGCCCATAGACAGACATTTATAAAAAAATTGGTCGTAATAGTCTCGGAAGACCTCAAAATTTAAATTTCCATTGAAATTTCGAATTTGAAAAAAAATCAGGATTACAATATTTTCTCGTACCTCCGGAGAAAGTAGTAAACTAAATGTGATTGTATTTTCAGGAAACCTTTATTTTCAACGAATCAGCCCATGTTAGGTTTTCACTACCACTGCACTATTAGAGAAAATACAATTTTAGTTCGCAAGTTACAAGAATTTTATGTTTTTTTAAAATATAAAATACTTAAAAGTAATTGCTTTGAAAGTCTAGAAATTGTATTTTTTGCTTCGAGCAAGTTATGTTTGAAAGTCCTAATTTTACAAGCCTGCAACTTCAGAATCCTTTGTCGGATTTTTGCAATTTCAACGTAAAAATTTTGTTCTTCAAACAAGCATTCAAACACTGCAGTCATTTTTTGAAAGTGTTGAAATAACAGTTGCTTCACTGTGAGGAAGTAATTTATGAACATCCAAATTTTATGACCGTGTTGTCGGTTTTTTTATTAAAACGTTAAAATCTAAGGCATTTTATGTTCTTTAAAAAAACATGAAACACTTCGAAGTAATATTTTAAGTGCAGTTATTTATGAAAATCCAAATCTTACGAGCGTGCTACTTCTGCATCCTCTGTCGGTTTTTTTAAATTAAAACGTCAAAATCTAAGCTGTTTTATGTTCGTGAAAAAAGCATGAAACACTTTGAAGTAATTTTTTTAAGTGTTAAAATTGCATTTTATTCGCTATTCATTTTTTTAAACGCCTAACTTCTGAATCCTGTGACGGATTTTTCCAATTGAAACGCCTTGCATTATTTTTTTTTGAAAGTATTGAAAATCCATATTTTACAAGCGTGCAACTTCTAAATCCTCCGACGGAATTTTGCAATTGAAACGTCAAAATCCAGTCAATTGTACATTCTTTAAAAAAGCTTTCAAACACCCTGCATTCATTTTTTTGAAAGTGTTGAAATTGCAGTTTCTTTTTTCGCTAGTTATTTTTGAAAATCCAAATTTTACAAGCGTGAATACTCTGTCGGATTTTTGCAATTAAAATGTCAAAATCCAAGGCATTTTATTTGTCTTTAAAAAGCATGAAACACTTTGGAGTCATTTTTTTAAATGTTGAAATTGCAATTTTTTCGATCTGAGCTAGTTATTTTTGAAAATCCTAATTTTTTAAAGCGCCTAACTTCTGAATCCTCTGACTGATTTTTGCAATTAGAACGTCAAAATCCGGGCAATTTTACATTCTTTAAAAAAGCTGTCAAACGCCTGGCATTATTTTTTTTGAAAGTATTGAAAATCCATATTTTACAAACGTGCAACTTCTAAATCCTTCGACGGATTTTTGCAATTAAAACGTCAAAATCTAGAGAATTTTATGTTCTTTAAAACAGCATAGAAATACTTTAAAATAATTGCTTTGAAAGTATTGAAATTGTATTTTTTTTCTGCGAGCAATTTATTTTTGAAAATCAAAATTTTACAAGCTTGCAAGTTCAGAATCCTTTGTCAAATTTTTGCAATTGACGTCAAAATCTTGTTCTTCAAACAAGAATTCAAACTCTTTGCAGTCATTTTTTGAAACTGTTGAAATTACAGTTGTTTCACTGTGGGTAAGTCATTAATGAGAATCCAAATTTTACGAGCGTGTTACTTCTGAATTCTCTGTTGTTTTTTTTTTTAATTAAAACGTCAAAATTTAAGGCATTTTATGTTCGTGAAATAAGCACGAAACACTTTGAAGTAATTTTGCTTAAGTGCAAGTTATTTATGAAAATCCAAATTTTACGAGCGTGCTACTTCTGCATCCTCTGTCGTTTTTTTTTAATTAAAACGTCAAAATCTAAGGTGGTTTATGTTCGTGAAAAAAGCATGAAACACTTTGAAGTAATTTCAGTTTTTTTTCGCTCAGAGTTAGTTATTTTTGAAAATCCAATTTTTTTAAAACGCCTAACTTCAGAATCCTGTGACGGATTTTTCCAATTGAAACCTCAAAATCCAGTCAATTGTACATTCTTTAAAAAAGCTTTCAAACACCCCGCATTCGTTTTTTTGAAGTGTTGAAGTTGCAGATTTTTTTAGCTAGTTATTTTTGAAAATCCAAATTTTACAAGCCTGCAACTTCAGAATCCTCTGTCAAATTTTTGCAACTGAAACGTCAAAATCTTGTTCTTTAAACAAGCATTCAAAGAGTCAGCAGTCATTTTTTTAAAATGTTGAAATTACAGTTGTTTCACTGTGGGCAAAGTCATTTATGAAAATCCAAATTTTACGAGCGTGCTACTTCTGAATCCTCTGTTGTTTTTTTTTTTTTTAATTAAAACGTCAAAATTTAAGGCATTTTATGTTCTTTAAAAAAGCTTGAAACACTTTGATGTAATTTTTTTAAGTGTTACAATTGCAGTTTTTTCGATGTAAGCTAATTATTTTTGAAAATCCAAATTTTATAAAGCGCCTAACTTCTGAATGGCCTGTCGGATTTTTCCAATTGAAACATCAAAATCCAAATGTTATAATTCCAGTTTTTTCGCTCTGAGCTAGTTATTTTGAAAAATCCAATTCTTTCAAAACGCCTAACTTCTGAATCCTGTGATGAATTTTTCCAATTGAAACGTCAAAATCCAGTCAATTGTACTTCTGAATTCTCCGACGGATTTTTGCAATTGAAACGTCAAAATTTTGTTCTTTAAACAAGAATTCAAACACAGTGCAGTCATATTTTTCAAGTGTTGACATTACAGTTGTTTCGCTGTGAGCAAGTAATTTGTAAAAATCCAATTTTTATAAGCTTACTTCTTCTGAATCCTCTGTCAGATTTTTGCCATTAAAACGTCAAAATCTAAGGCATATTATGTTCTTTAAAAAAGCTTGAAACACTTTGAAGTAATTTTTAAGTGTTGCAATTGCAGTTTTTTCGCTCTGAGCTAATTATTTTCAAAAATACAAATTTTATAAAGCGCCTAACTTCTGAATGGCTTGACGGATTTTTCCTATTGAAACATCAAAATCTAAGCAATTTTACATTCTTTACAAAAGCAACTAAAGATCTTGAATAATTTTTTTAATGCGTTAAATTTTTTTTTTTCGCTGAGCTTTATTTCAGAAAATCCGTATTTTACAAGCGTGCAACTTCTAAATCCTCAGACGGATTTTTGGAGTTGAAACGCCAAATCCGGGGAATTTTATTCATTAATAAAAAAAAATTACTTCGCCATACCTGCACATAATGCTAATTTAGAGCAGATATTTAGCCTAATGAACGCGCAATGGAGAGACGAAAGAAATAGAAAAATATATAAGTGTTTCAATTCGGATTAAGAAAGCCAGTAATTGAATTCGAAATATGTAGGCTTTTATTTTATATTAACTTCTATATTATATAGTGTAGTCCTAGATATTTATAAATGCGTTTTCAGTCGCGTTGTATCCTGAGTGCTAATTGAGTTTAATTGTGTTACGTGCGAGAAGTCAACACGTCGTGTGTGAGTGAGTGACGGTGCCAATTTTAGGGATTTATAGCGTGAATTTTTCACGGGTTATAATTACCTCGCCATGCATTCATTATGACCGAGTGTTAGTGTAAGTGCATATTGCGAGAACATAGCCGTCAGAATAATGAGCCAGCCATTATCGACAATGGCTATCGGTTAGGATGCGAGGCCGTCAAAGAGCGAGCTGTAACAGCATAATGATGGCCTATCATCCAATTACCTGCTATCATCAATTCTAGCCAAACTGGTTGTAGGCTGCTCGTCATGAAGAGCTTCTGCCATTAATCATAACTGGCGGCAGGTAGAGGTAGCTGTCACTCAAAACCGTATCCATGTGTGCGAGCGTGAGCGTGCGTTGACGTGTTTTACAAGTGGAAACCGAGCAGAAGTGCTTTAGCAGCAACAGCAACAAAGCAGTAGAAGCAGAAGCAGAATCGGCGAACGTTTCAATCCGCAGAAATCCAGGACCAGGCGTGACATTGTATTATGACGGCTCGGCTGGAGCGCGGCGTTAATATTTCACAGAGCCGTCATAAAAGTCTCGAGCATGGGCTTAAATTATTTATGAAAAGTGAACTGCTGAGTTGAAATTTACAGTTGTTTTCTTGTAGATTCTATTTAACGCGGCAATAAACATTGCGAAAGCCTTTAGTTCGTCCACCTTTGTGTGTTGTGACTGACATGCGGCGCGTTTATTTATGTTCTTTGGGATCAAAAGGCGAATGTTTTATGTTATAATTTATGAGTAATTAGTCTGGGCGAATGTGTGTGCGTGGGCCCCAACTTAAATAATTATGTTTAATGTAGGTTTATGGATATATACAACATGTTGGTGGAATAATAATAACGCGGGAACTTATTTTACGAAATGACACGTAATTTATTGCGATTAAAATAAAGTCCTGGCTCTAAAGAGCAACTGATACCGCGCTGTAATTTATTTGCCTCATAAACTTTATTGCCCACCTCCGCGCGCCCTCGCCCTCTACTTCATCCTGAATAAACCCGGCTTTTTCCAACCGCGAATATGACGAGATGTTCTCTTCCTGATACCGTGATACCACTTGCGGAAGGGAAACGGAGTAGCGGCTGCGATACCAACACGAGATAAGCCGTCAAGTGTGTCACATGCCATCAGGACTCTAATCTAAATCGCATTACCGTTCCGCTGTACATCTTCTTCCCATTCTTCATCCCGACACGCTCTCTCCGGGATTATTTATTGATTTATTGTGGAATCACACTTTCATTTAGTTCCACCATTAAAGGCATATTACACACGCATTATAAGTAGGCACCATTACTTCAGAAGAAAATAGTATGGATTCAGTTTAAATAAGTTAAGTAGTGTCCACATTTTTGTATTTGTAAATACGAGAAAGTATTGTGATCGTGATTTTTTTTCAAAAATTTTTTTTAGGGAAATATCCGTTTTGGGGTAACAATTTCTGGAAAAATGATATGAAACATAAGTCTTTATTGATAATCCAAAGAGCTGGAAAGCTTTTGGTAAAATTTCGTGCACCGGAAATGGGTGTTTACCTTAACTGCTTTTTTTGTTTTTTCCCAATATTCTTTTAAATATGAAAAATTTTACAAAAACGTTTAAACAAGAATTGAAGACAACAACGAAATGATTGATTTATATTTATGAAACGATAATAGTTATAGCAAAGGACCCCTCATAAATCAAATGGAAATTGGCTTTTGGTGAAATTAACCAAATTTTGGATATGTTGTTCCTTTCGGCGTCTAGATCAAAAGTTTCCATGGGCACAAAGCTCGAAAATCTTCCCTGCGAGCAGTACCCAGCTTCGAAGGTTACAGACCGGTAATCCCCGATTTTTGTTGATTTTACCTCTCGCCTTGCATTTTCGGAATAAAATAGAGAATATTTAAGGCAAAAACTCTAAAATTTGGAACGAAGAAATGAAAAAACAGGTCAAATATCTAAAATATAGACCAAAAAAATTAAAAATGCTGGTCTAAAAATAAAAAATTCAAACCAAAAAATTGAAAAATCAAGGAAAACGAAAATAATTCGCCATTTTCAGCCCCCAAAATAACTCTTTAGCTCAAAATAACTTGCCGACCAGAAACTCGAAAACCTCAGTTCCTTGAAGTCCCACTACAACATTTTATGGACAAATAGCGTTCAGAATGGTCTCCGCCTTGACAAAAAATTTAAATTTTATTTGAAAAAAATTAAATTTAATCGATTTTAGTCAAAAAGTAACCAAAAAGTAAAAAAAAATTGCTCATACAAAATAATACTTCAAGTTAAGAAATCTAAAATCAAGGGCAAAAAATCAAAAACTATCAAAAAAACTTGAAAATGTCGACAAAAAAATACAAAAAGTCGCGCATAAAAATCAATTATTTAGGTTAAAAAATCTAAAATATAGGATAAAAATTCAAAAATTCGATCCTAAAAATCAAAATTGCGGACCAAAAAAATCAAAAATTTTAACAAACAAATCGAATATTTAGAAAAAAATTTAGGCTAAAAGATTAAAATTTTAGACCAAAATATCAAAATCTGGGCTTAACGATAAAAATGAAAACAAGAAGATTGAAAATTCAAGTCCGAAAATTATCATTTTCAGCACTCGTGGTGATTAGTCCCAAAAAACATAGGAAAAAAACTTAAAATTTGCTCTGTAGCGAAGGAAATTTGCACTCGACGATATGAAAAATTTAAAAAATTTATTACTTGAAGGTTTCGCTTCAAAGAAACTTCAATTATTCAAAAATAGTGTACTTTTGATTTCCTGAAAACAACGACACGCTCCTGCAGAAAACAAGGGAATAAACTCAAAATTTGCTCTGTAGTGAAAGAAATTTGCACTCAATGTTTTGAAACATTGTAAAAAATAATCACTTGTAGAATTAGCTCCAAAATGACTAAAACTATGAAGAAAGAGTGTACTTTTGATCACTTGTAAAAATAATTGCAATATTGCTACTGAAAACAACAGGAATTGACTTTAAACTGCACTGGAAGGAACGAAAATTGCACTCAATGTTTTCAAAAATTATATAAAATTAATCACTTGCAGAATTCGTTTCAAAATTGCTGAAACCATTCAGAAACAGTGTATTTTGATTATTTGATATTTGAAAAAACAATTGCAATATTGCACCTGGAAACAACAGGAATGCACTGGAGGGAACGAAAATTGCACTCAATGTTTTGAAAAATTGTAAAAAACTAATCACTTGCAGAATTGGCTCTTAATTAAGAACAACACTAAAACAAATCGAAAATATGCACAAATATCGAAAATTCCCGGTTAAAAAAATGCAGACCAAAAATCCGAAAATTTCAACAACAAAAAAAAAGTTTAACCAAAATAAAGAATATTCCGGGCAAAAACTTGGAACGAAGAAATGAAAAATACAGGTCAAATATCTAAACTTTAGGCCAAAAAAATCTAAAATTCTGGTCGAAAAATAAAAAATGCAAACCACAAAATTGAAAAATCAAGAAAAACAAAAATAGTTTGCCATTTTCAGCCCCCAAAATAACTCTTAAAAACTAAAAGATATGCACAAAAATCTAAAATTTAGACAAACATAAAAAATTCGCGGTTAAAAAAATGCAGACCAAAAATCCGAAAAACTCAAAAATTTAACAAAATAAAGAATATTCCGGGCAAAAACTCTAAAATTTGGAACGAAGAAATGAAAAATACGGGTCAAAGATCTAAAATATAGGCCAAAAAATTAAAAATGCTGGTCTAAGAATAAAAAATGCAAACAAAAAAATTTAAAAATCAAGGAAAACGAAAATAATTTGCCATTTTCAGCTCCCAAAATAACTCTTTAGCTCAAAATTAGTTGCCGACCAGAAACTCGAAAACGGTAGTCAAAAGTAACCAAAAAGTAAAAAAAATCGCCCATAAGAAATAATAATTCAATCTACAAAATAAAAAAGTTGCGTATAAAAAGCAATCACTTAGGTTAAAAAATCTAAAATATAGGATAAAAAATTTAAAACTTTGACCAAAAATTCGATCCTTAAAATTAAAATTGCGGACCAAAAATTCGAAAATTTTAACAAAAAAATCGAAAATTTAGAAGAAAATTATTTTCTTTGGAAATTTGTAAAGACACATTATTTAAAATTACTCTGCAAAATTTCAACCATCTGTTGCAATTAATGTGGAATTTCCATGCAAATTTCTGAAAAATGCGCCTTATTGATCATCAAAATTTGCTTTTTAGTGCAACCATTTTTGTTGTGGTAATCTTGCGATTGCTTTCTTTGGAAATTATTCAGAAATAGTCTGTCAAAATTTTAACCATCTGTTGCAATTAATGTGGAACTTCCACGCGGTGTTACAGGTGTTTTTTAACATTAATTTTTTTTTTTTAAGAATCAGTTAAAAGTTCTTGCTAAGCTTGCCATGGCTCCGTGGCTCTATATAACGAGCCGCCCCTGCCGAAGGGAACAACATATCCAAAATTTGGTCAATTTCACCGAAAGCCAATTTCCATTTGATTTATGATGGGTCCTTTATTTTAATAATAGTTGTAGAGAATACCAATATGAACAATTAATAAACAATAAGTATTTTTCGAAATCTCTTTGGTTTTTAAATAAATTGACACTTGGAATTTAAAGTATAATTTGTCATTTTCATCTTTCATAAGTTTGATGTTTTAAATGTCAGTTTCACCTGATTCTACAAAACGCTGTATGTACATTTAAATTTAAAATAAATCATGAAAGTGTAAACATAAATAACTATACCGCCAAATCGGAGAAAGTAACATGATGGCCACATCACCATTTTTTTTCAGAAATTGTTGAAATATGCTCTAGGGACGGATATTTCCGCAAAAAAATTTTGAAAAAATTTTCACGATCACAATACATAATAAAAAAAAATTATGTGGCCAACATATTACTTTCTCCGATTTTATGGTATAATAGTTATTTATACAGGGTTGGGCAAATGTGTCGGAACACCTGATTTCTGTTTAAACGTATGTTGTTTTATTATTACTTTAAAAAAATTGTATTTATCACAATACTTTCTCGTACTTCGTAACGCAGAAAGTAAAAAAGAAAAAATTCAAAAATAGATTTTTACTTTCTCCGTTACGTAAGTATGAGAAAGTATTATGATAAATACAATTTTCTTTTTAAAGTAATAAGAAAACAACAGACGTTTAGTCAGAAATCAAGTGTTCCGACACATTTGCCCAACCCTGTATAAATAACTATTACACCATAAAATCGGAGAAAGTAATATGTTGGCCACATAATATTTTTTTTTATTTTGCGATTAATTTATTAACCTTGTTGTCTGTGCATGCGTGTGAGTTTGTGCACATCACTTCTTCGTATGATTGTAAACATAATTACTAATCAATCAATATTACACATTGTATATTAATCAATAGTACTAACCTTCTGCGAAGGTCCGGGCGCATTTTGTTTCTTCGGATTTGCCCATTCTCGCTACCGGTTGACGAACTCATCCGGCGCTATAACTATTATTTACGATTTCTTCACTTTACTACGCATACCAGAGGCAATTTTTACACAGTACTCCTTTTCCATATTTACACTACATGTTCACTTAACACACACACGAATCGATCCAAAAAAATCGATAAAAATGACGCCGCGCGGATGCGTTTACGGAGGGACAACCGATAAGCACGATTTCTTCGCCGTGTCATCTCTCTCTCTCTCTCGCCGAGTCGGCGGCGACATCCCGCAAGTCTCCAAAGCATTTGTTTGTTTGTCGGTTAAAATGTAATGCAGGTGTGATAATTACGGGCGTACATTATTGTAAATACATTGAGTGAATAACAGTGCAAGTGATGTTTGTGAATATGGACCATGCTGATACTACGAACACAGATTTCACCGTTGGAAGCTGCAATTTGGAAGTTTTAAGGTTAGTGGTTATTATTAGAGCCATATAATACGGATAAGTACGTTCATAACTGATTCAGCCTGATTCAGGACGACCTCAAACGGTTATTAATTTGCTCAACTTTTTATCTACACAAACAAGTGTTCACCTTAAATCTTGTCTTAAGCTGCAAATATAAACAGTTTTAAATAATTCTAACACACTTAATTTATCTACAAATAATGTACAATTACGGGCCTTCCAGCATATATTAATATTAATTAATTATAATAAAATACGATTATACTTTGATTAACCGTAATCATCAACTCGGTAATAACTATGTAACTTCTTCATTGCTAAGTTTGCATACAAACTGTTAATCTTTGCTAATGAGTGGGTTTTAAGTACCGTGTGCACATGGGTTTCCACGCATTTTCCTTTCGATTTGCATCGGATTTACATGAAAATCTTGCGGCCTGGAAATATCGGCGATAAATTAACGTCATAATGTTTATTTATTAATTTCGTGGTATTCCAAGCGCTCCGGCGCGCATGCAAATGCAGCTATCTAGGTAATGCCGGCAATATTTTATAATTACTAATTAATGAAAGGAAATTATTAACATTCAATAATGTAATTTTCGTGCAATAAATGGAAATTTATTGAATTTATGCGAAAGAGAGCACGTGTAATTTCGTCATGACAGATTATCATAATGGATTCAATTTTATTATAATCTCCAGAATTAATATTTATAGATATTTGATGGACTGCTGTCTTTAATATTAAAATTTGATATTATTCAATCTGTCAGTTCAATTTTGAATACATAAATGCATATTAAGAGCTGTCGGTAATATTGTAAGCCGTTTTTATTTCCATTTAATTATTGAATCTTTCCAAAGAAATAATAACAAGGTCAAAATGTGTTCAACTGTACACAATTTACATACACTGTGTACATAAAGTAAGGAATAAATTCGATTAAAATTCAGGGCATTTTCTTTCAGAAAAATGCTCGGACACGTGTTTTATTATTTTTTAACGCGCATTTTTTAAGATAAAATTCAAATGTACAGGGTGTCCCAAAATCGAGATAGGAACCCTAAGTTAAAATTTTCAAATGTGAACCACCATTTTTTATTGCATTTATGAATTCTACGTAAAAGTAATTTTCATGTAGCGTACACCGTGTCGATATTCAGCTGTTTTCGAAGAAATGGAGTTTAGAAATACAACTACTATTTTATTTTTGGTAAAAGATAACATGGTTTCATCAAAACATTGGAATTAATAAGGAAAAATCATTTCATTAAGTAAATAATGATTTTTGCTTATTAATTCCAATGTCTCGATGCAACCATGTTATCTGTTAACAGAAATAAAATAGTAGTTGTACTTTTTTGAACGCCATTTCTTCGAAAACAAATGATTATCGACATGGGGTATGTTACATGAAAAATACTCAGAATTTTACGTAGAATCCATAAATGCAACAAAAAAATGGTGGTTCACATTTGAAAATTTTAACTTAGGGGTCGTATCTCGATTTTGGGACACCCTGTACATTTGAATTTTATCTAAAAAATGCTCGTTACAAAATAATAATAAACGTGTCCGAGCATTTTTCTGAAAGAAAATGCCCTGAATTTTAACCGAATTTATTCTTTACTTTATGTACACAGTGTATAATAAGGAAAACTAATGAGGATATTTAAATGAATAGTTCAACATGATTAAAAACAAAAATCAAACATTGGCCAACATACACACAGTCACAGACATACAGGCACACACAGACACAATTTTTTTTTTTCCAGAAATTGTTGAAATGGCATCTAAGGACCCCAAAACGGATATTTCCGTAAAAAAAAATGTTTTAAAAAAAAATCACGATCGTAATACTTTCTCGTACTTCGTAACGGAGAAAGTAATAACATCTAATGTAAATATTTTTAAATTAAAAAAAAGTATTCTTATAAATTCTTCCGATTTATAAAATCAAAAACAAGATTGTGTATTTAAATCTATTTATTTTAATTCAATGGTGTTTAGAGTCTTTCAGTCACTATTATCATTCAATGTGATAAAAATACAAAATTCCTTTTTTGTGTCAAAAGATCGGAAGAAATGGTATCAATAAATTGTTTATTGTTATTAAAAACAGGTAATCTTAATAAACAAATTTTAAGTAAGTTTGGAAAATTAAAATTTGTTTTTAGTCTACTAAGATAACAACTTAAAACATTCACTCCGCCAGATTTACATGGAATTATCTGAATATCTACGAGGTGTACTTTCAGATGTTTATTATATCTGAAAGAAGAATTGATATTGATAAGAGAGTTGGCTGCAAATATTTTACCATTTTTTTTCACCAACTTGAAACTGCTTAACTTTTCAAATAATTCTTGTCATGAGATCATCCGGAAAACTAAGTAATATATTATTCCAGATTTAACAATTATCTAAAAAACACTATCAAATTTGAGTAAATTTGAGAAATTTTGAATTAGCATCAATTAATTTTTCTTTCAATGATCTTCAACGAAATCAACTTATTTTGATACATCCTAAAAATAAAAAATACAAAAAAATTTTAGTTGCCAGATTGACATACGAGTAGAATTTTAAGCATAACAAAATTTAAATCTAGAAATTTCTCAAATTACGCCCTCATTTCATGTGGGATTATCTCAAAATCCAGGATCTAAGTTCGATTATATTTTGAATGATTAAAATTTGTAACAGTTATTTAAAAAAATTAAACCAAGTGAAGGCGGAACTTTATATTTACATGGTATTATCTAAAAATCAGGTAAGGAATCCTGCCAGATATTTACCTTATATAAACAGAGTGTTTCTAAATTGATGCGAAAGATTTTAAAGGGTGATTTTTCAGCAAAAATTAAGGGACTCTTTCATATAATTTTTTGTTCAAAACCACTTCCTCTCCATGTGACAGTCCTCTAAAGTTAAGAGAAAAGAATTCTTTTTATTTCACAAATCCACTGTGGAAGAATTTACGTTAAATATTCTCTAGAAATTTGAGAAAATAGTATGACTTCATTTGACAACAGCCTACTTGATTTTTCTTAACAAATATTAACCAATCTGTGAATTTATGTCAAATGGGTTTGAGCATTATTTCATTTTTTTGTGATCAAACAAACAATTTTAGAAGAAAACATCAATATACAAAAAGTTGCATATTGAATCCCTCCATTTAAATCAAGTTTAAAAATAGAAAAATGTAGACGCATTAAAAAGTTCTGATGCAAACTATTACAGGGGTTGATTTTTCATCGCCTTTTAATAACATTTTATGGTTACAAAAATCGTCAAAAAGTGCCATTTTATTAGGAACAGTTATCTGCCAAATTTCATTCTTCTAAATTTTTCTATGGTGGATATATAAAATAAAAACATTTTTTCCCTTAACTATAGAGGTCTGTAACTTGTAGAGGAAGGGGTTTCGAACAAACAATTATATGAAAGACCTTCCTTAATTTTTGCTGAAAAATCAGGCTTTAAAGTCTCTCCCATCAATTTAGAAGCTCCCTGTATATAAAAATCTGGAATTATCCTTTTCTTATAACTTAAACCGAAGGTATACCAGGATTTCAAGCTGTAAAAAAATTGAAAAACATTTACAATAAACTTAAAAATGTTCAAATTTACTCAAAATTCATTGTTATTTACGATTCTATAAAAATCTGGAAGCATTTCTGTTTTAGATTTTTAGATTGTCACAGTTTAACCTAACGCGAGTAATTTCTGTTTCAAACATTTTTAAAAGTTGTTAAAAATATTTTTTTTAATTTACAAGAAACTCAAAATATAACAAATTTACACAAAATTGATTATTCTTCGAAATTCCATGAAAATCTGCTAACGACTTTTCACCAGATTTTGAAATAGTTACACTTGAACCGATGTGTGTTAATTTAGAAATTGAAAGGATTTCAATCTGTGAAAAAATTGAAAAACAATTGCAATAAACATAAAAATGTTCAAATTTACTCAAAATTAATTGTCATTTACGATTCTATAAAGGTCTGGAAGCATTTCTGCTTTAGATTTTTAGATAGTTACAGTTTAACCAAACGTGAGTAAGTTCTGTTTCAAACATTTTTAAAAGTTGTGTAAATATTTTTAAAAATTTACACGAAACTCAAAATATTACAAATTTACTCAAAATTTTTCGAAATTCCATAAAAATCTGGTAACAACTTTTCACTAGATTTTAAAATATTTACACTTGAACGGAATGTGTGTGTTAATTTAGAAGTTGAAAGAATTTAAAGCTGTAAAAAAATTGAAAAACAATTGCAATAAACTTAAAAATGTTCAAATTTACTCAGAATTAATTGTAATTTACGATTCTTCTAAAATCTGGAAAAATGTATGCTTTAGATTTTTAGATAGTCACCGTTTAACCAAACGCGAGTAATTTCTGTTTCAAACATTTTTAAAAGTAGTTAAAAATATTTGTTTCCTATTTTGCGTCTAAAATGGTGTCATTCATATGGGTTCGTTAATGGCTCGCCGAGTGCTTTGATAATTTAATTTTTCAAGGTTGGCACCGTTGAAGTTCAGAGCCGCCAACCTGTGCTAAATTTTCGGCCAGATAGTTTTGAGGTTATGTGATGTGTGGAAATCGCAAACTAATTTCAAATTGAAATGCCAATTATTAGTGTTACCAACCACCATACGATTTTTTTAAATATGTATGGGCGATTTTTAAATTTAGAAATGGAATAAAAGGGGCAAAATAGAAAAAAATACTGTAAAAAACTCGTTCATAAGGCCTTTTTTCGCACTTGTTCATTAGAAAACTCCTCGCTACGCTCGTCGTTTTCTAAACTTGGGCGCGTGCGAAAAATCGCGCTTATTGATCTCGTTTTTTAATATACTATTAAAAATTTAAAAGAAACTCAAAATATTATAAATTTACTCAAAATTGATTTCAAAATTCTTCCAAATTTCATAAAAATCTGGTAACAACTGTTCACTAGATTTTGAAATATTTACACTTGAACCGAATGTGTGTTAATTTAGAAGTTGAAAGAATTTCAAGCGGTTAAAAAAAATTGAAAAACAATTTAAATAAAGTAAAAAAAAAATCAAATATACTCAAAATTGTCATTTACGATTTTATAAAAATCTGAAATTTTTCCTTTAGATTTCTGGATAATCAGTCTTTAACCACACGCGAGTCATTTCTATTTCAAAGTTTTTAAGTTATTTAAAATAATTAAATAAAATTGTAATAAGCTAAAGGTATTACAAATTTACTCAAAATTGATTATTCTTTGATATTCTATAAAAGTATGGTAACCACCCTTCACTATATTTCGATTTATTTATAATTAAACAACCGAACGTGTGACAATTGTAGACCGAAACAATTTCAAGCTGTTAAAATAAACTGATGAGAGCAAGACAAGTTAATTGATGGTCAATGATTAATAAAAAAAAAATCTTTTTTATGTTCGCCGTATTATTGAATTGATATTGTACTTACCTTTCATTGTTATTATTATTATTATTATTATCATTGTTGTTAAACTGGTCATCCGTAATAAAGATTATTATTATTATTAATAGAAAAACAATTGCAATAAAATACAAATTTTCCCAATTTAGTCAAAATTGATTATTTTGTTTCATAAAAAATCTGGATACAATCTACTGATAGATTTTGAAATAATTCCACTTGAACCAAATGCTTATCTAATCTGGGCGAAAAAAATTTAAACAGGTAAAAATATGGAAAAACAATTGCAACAAAGTCAAAATTTTAGAAAAATTTATTTAAAATTGATTATTCCTCGATGTTCTCTGAAAATCTGCTAACAACACTTCACTAGATTTATATGTATTTACACTTAAATCGAACGTGTGACAATTCTGGATCGAAACAACTTCAAGCCTTAAAAAAAATTAAAAAAAAAACAATTGAGTAAAAGTTTTCCAAATTTACTCAAAATAGAATATTCTTCGTCGTTTCATAAAAATCTGAAAACAACCTACTGCTAGATTTTGTCATAATTCCACTTGAACCAAACGCTTATCTAATCTTGGCGAAAAATTTACATGCTGTTAAAAATAAAAAAATAAAACAATTGCAATAAACTCAAAATTCTGCAAATTTATTTTAAATTGATTATTCTTTGATATTCTATTACAGGGGTCTCCATACTTTTTCCATCGCGGGCCATATATACAATTCTTTAAAACCTAGAGGGCCAAAACATAATCAATTTTATAAGTAATTTCAAAACCTATAACAAAAAATTGTTATAGAATTTTTAAATGTGACATTTACGGAAAATGTAATTACTTGTCGCGGGTCGGACTTGTTGAAGTCGCGGGCCGTTGTTTGGAGACCCCTGTTATAATACCTTCTTGAAAAGTCAGAGAAAACACGGTTAATTTGTTGCAAGAAGTAGATATAATAAACTTTTAATAAGTTTTTCAATTATTGTTAATGTAAATTTTATAATTATGTTCTCAAAATTACAAAATTTTGCAATTAATGGAGTTTATGATAAATGTTTGTTAATAATTAATCAGTTTTTCATTATCTTTAACATTTGTGAAAAATCTTAATGTTCAAAATAAAATTGTAAGAGTAAAATTTAAAAATTTGATTCTTCATTTTGTTAAAGAAACCTAAAGTTTAAAGTTTTATTTAAAAATCTGTAGGGTATTTCGAGGCACAGCGTCTATCATATGCAAAAGTAAAAAATATATATGAAAGGGGCTCCAAAATATTGGTTCGCCTCAGGGCCCCTAATTTGAAGTTAACCCACTGAAACTATCTCCATTGTTCTTAGAATAAACAGCTTAACATATAAGAAATAAGGTAAAACCCTCACTCCCAGTGATACATTTTCTTACAAAATATTTTTAGACCTTCATCTAGATGGCCATGCCGATATCTCTTAGATATTTATATTCTCCCACTCTTAAACTGATAATCTCATACAAAATTTAATCAATCAATCAATCAAATATTTAAAACCAATTGCTCAGTTAAAAAAAACGTACACTTTCCCTTTCATTTATTCATACAAATAAATTGACGTTCGATTCGTATTTTTGTCTCGAATACCATTAATGAGTTGGCAAGTTTTATTGATTCATGAGGAATTAAAGTGTTCGCATAATTAACTCCGGTGATGGATGGCGGTCGTGCAAAAAGTTAACGTTTTAATTGCCCGACAGTTGTAAATTGCAATTTACATAAATTATGTCTTCAAATATATATGCAGGTTGATTTATCGATGCATTACTGTTACGGCCCGTAAATTATTAAAGTACAAATTGTAACCTAGGCTAGCGGAACCTTACGAAATTTTAATGATCGTCTGCTTAGAAATCAAATGATGTTAATTGTTGGTTTGGTGATTAAATATGAGTCATACCTTTCGTGAAAGTCCAAGTAGATTTCAAGAAAACAAAAGACACATTTGTAGGATTTATTTTTATCTCAGCATGAGTATCGTGTGAGCTTCAAAATTTTGATTCAGAGTTAGCTGTGAGATTTGTGTGAGAGGTTACTTCTCAGCAACAAAATTCAGTGGCTTACACCTTATAATTAACAATGAAAACCCTCACTTTTTGCAGATGCACTGAAAAAATCAAATAAATACGAAAAATAGCCTGAATCTTGAGAGATACAAATCACCCATTAAATTTTAGATTTACGCAAAAAATTAATGAGTGCCATGGAAACAATCAATAAATTAATTTTTCATAAATCTAATTACAAAAAAAAATGAACTCCATGGGGGGCGACCATGCTTGCGGAAGTCTTGATATTTCTGGCCACGCCACTGAACAAAACACATCTAATCATATGTATCGAAAGTGGATACATGTACTAAACATAGTACATCATCTAATCATATGTACCAAATTGGATCAACTTATTTTGAGAGGGGGAAAACACTGCAAGCAATCAACCAGTACTTAAAAAAAACAAATTGCAAATTCCGGCTTCTTAATTTTCTTTAAGATATATTACGTATTTAAGTGATCCACTATCGTCTTGTCTCACTTTAAATAATTGAAAACTTGTGGGATACTATCCAATTACTTTTTTTTAAATTATATTATTTAATTACGTGAGTGACGATCAACTCTTGTAACCTAATACTGTTGTTGCTGTTGGTGTTGTTGATGATGATGATCATAATGAAAAAACGCTTGCCCCGTCAAAACTTATGAATTTTAATATTCCCCCCTTGCGCCGTGCATGTGGCTCCTGACGTTATTATTAATGGCCACATAAAAAGGAACGTGTAATGGTAATAAATCTCGCGCACATAAAAATTTATTAGTTAATCTTGATATATTATCCCGGGCAGTATCTTTCAACGTTTCCAGAGAGTGGTCTTAATTTATAGTGATTAAAAACACTATTAATATTTCAAGAGTACTTAAAATGGTTGAAATGCCAGTTGTTCGCCCATAAACCATTCGACAAGAAGTTTGGTCACGCAATACTGACACACACATAGATACATGATGTTATATCATGGCCTTGCTATTTATGTTGGAATAGGTGATATAAATATACACATAGATGGCGCTCTCTTGAAATGCAAAACTATAATTGCTGCTGGCCTAATGATTCCCGACGATATCAAGGAGTGGTGCGTGTAATTGCATTTTAAGAATATGTGTGGGCTTTGATTGATAAGTTACACCGTTATATAATGACAATAATGCACACATTTATAATGTATGCACCAATCAGACATCGACCTCTTTATTTATTATTTTGTTGTTTCCTTTATTTTATTTTATATAGCGGCATTTGTCATTAAATTCAGGGCCGGTAATAGCGTACACTTAGGGTAGTGGTGGCGAACATATGACCCGTGGGTCAGACTGACGTTTTAAATGACCTTCGCCTTGATTTTTAAACACTTATTTTTTAGATATCCTAAAAGGGAGAATAGATAATCCAAAATACAAAAAAAAGTATAAATATACTGGAGCTCAAAATTTATGCAACACCCAGAAAGAAAAATGTTTTAAATGTTTTTGTATTAAATTTATGTTCAGTTATCGTGTCAGAACAAACGATTACAATTTGATGCTGGTTGAACAAAAAATACTGAAAAAATTCAATAATGTGTTGCCTCGCCGCGGTTGTTGTAGCACTCTCTAACTCGGCGAGGCATACACCGAATCAAGTGGTCGATGTCTTCTTGTGGCAAGCGGTCGCAGGCCTGTTGAACATAGATGCGCAATTGGTCCAAAGTCCTTGGTGGCTGTGGTAATCGCTGAAGTATTGTTCCAATGCTATCCCATACATGTTCTATTGGCGATAAATCAGGCGAATCGTACATAAAAAATTGAGCTAAAGCAGTAAAAACGTTATCGCTTTGTTTTCTTTCTAAGGTGAATAAAACGTACGTATTTGTTGCTGAATTAAACCACATCTAAGGATCGTTGCATTACTTTGAGCTCCAGTATATTTGAAGTCGAATATATATAACAAATAAAATATAAATATTAAAACTTATATTTATTAGGAAAAACAAACTAAGTGAACGTTGGCCAACTTGCTAAGAGGTCGGTTGACTAGAGAAGAACCCCAGACTGCGGCAGATTTCAATTTTTGGGAAATATTTTTAGGAAACGTAAACCTTTTCAGGGGATTTTAAAAATTAAAACCAAAGACCAAAACCGGGTCAACTGTCGAATTTTCTCCAAGTAACGCCACTGGGCTAGTATTAAAAGAAATAATGAACAAAATTTTACCCACCTTTCAAAAAGCTTCGGCGTCACTCATCTAGGGTATGAGAAAATGGTAGATCTAATATGACACTCTCGCGTAGCTATCTTTTTTTACCTTTTCTTAAATGGTTCTATGGTTCTATTTTTTTTAACTTTTCAGTTTTATATTTATTTGAAAAAAAATATTAATCCGGTCTGGCTGGAAATCAATATGAATAGAGGTTGCCAAATATCAGACTCGGTAATTTCTAGAAAAATAATGTTAGACTCAATATGGTGCAGGTAGATTAATTTATTATTACAGTTTATTTTATTTGTTTATTATTCACTGGAGGAAAAAAAATGAAACACTTGAAATTCGTGAAATTTCGACCATTTTCAAACCGCCGTAACTCGGCGTATTTTCAATCGATGTTGATGAATCTTTGATGGCAAAAAACTTTGAAGTGTCTTCTTCAAAGTCATGCATGCAAACTTAAGCGTAACCCCTTCCGCCCCCTCTAGTGCCCCTGTGAAAAAAAGTTTTTTCATGAAACCATGTCCAAACGAGAAAAACACGTTTTTGGGCAAAAAACGTCCAACTTTGGCAACGTGTACCGAGTTGGATAAAATGTGTCGACTCGATCCACCAAAGGGCATTGAAATGTGTTCAATTACCTGTGCAGGACTTAAAAACGAAGTTCCTACGGCGATTTTTCACAAAGTTATGGGTGTTTAAAAAAAGTGCATTTTGTGATCTTTTTATTTTTTCGTTTGGAGGGACGTAGAACCCCCTCTCTTTGACTGGGGGATAAACCCTCTCAAAGAGGACACATTTTGCTTTTGATTTCTCAAAATATCGTCGAAATCGGTTGGATAGAAGCCGAGTTATGGCCATTCGAAAATTACCTAAATTTTTACAAATTTTTTACAAAAGTGTTTCATTTTTCTCCGTCAGTGTAATTTGTTTATTTTTATTGGACGAATGGAAAAATGGAAGAATGGAAATATGGACGAATGGTGGCCCATATTTTATTCCGTCCCTACAGAGATCGTCAAAGTGAGTATTTTTTTGACCTAAAATAAAGTTTTTTGTTAATGAAACTCCAGAGTACACAATGCGAAATTCGTGATTTCGTGCAAACAATGAATTTTCGTACAAACCTCAAAGTATATGCAAAGAAAAGTTCATTCGTGAAAACGAAAACAATTTCGTCGAAAAACTTCAGACTTATGAGTCAAAAAACACAAAATTCGCTTTTTTTCAAACACCCATAACTTTGTGCCAAATCGTCGTAGGAACTTTGTTATTTGAGTCCTGCATAGGGAATTGATCAAATTTTGATGCCTTTATGGTGGATCGAGTCGACAAAACTTTTCCAACTCCGTAGACATCGTCAAAGTTGGACGTTTCTTTGCCCAAAAACGTGTTTTTCTTGTTCGGGGGTTGAAGGGTTCGAAAAGAGATCATTTCAATTTGAGTTTACTCCCTTAAAGTAGAGCCAAAATGGGATTTTTTTCCCGAAAGAATCATCAAATTTGGTTAAAAAGTCACTGAGTTGTGTGCGAAAAACCTCAAAATGCACTTTTTTTCAAACACCCATAACTTGGTGCCAAATCGTCGTAGGAACTTCGTTCTTTGAGTCCTGTATAGGGAATTGATTACGTTTTAATGCCATTATGGTGGATTGAGTGGATAACAATTTTCCAACCCCGTAAACATCGTCAAAGTTGGACACGGTTTCCAGAAAAAAACTTTTTTTTTTCACAGTGGCGCTAGAGGGGGGCGGAAGGGGTTACGTTTAGTTTCGCATGCATAGCTTTAAAGTAGACATTTCAGAGTTCACAGACACATCAAAATCGATTGAAAATACACCGAGTTATGGCGGTTTGAAAATGGTCGAAATTTCACGAATTTAAAGTGTTTCATTTTTTTTCCTTATTCTAATCGGAATATTGATGAAAGACAGTAATTGTTTCGCCTCGGGCAATAACTTAACCGAGAGCTTTTTCGGAACGCGCACCATGTTACAAAAAATATCGTACAAGAAGGCCAACAGATAATAGTAGCTAATTATAGCAAAATTTAATTTTCAATAGTATATACCAGAGGCCTGTATGGGCCGGGCTTTGGCCCGGGCCGGGTTTTAATTTTCACTACCGGGCCGCGCCGGGCCGGGCTTTCAAAAATCCGCTCCTGCAGGGCTCTGGTATAGACTACAAGAAAAAAAGAACGAACGTGGGATCTTGTGGGATATGCAACTAAAAGTTTACATGAAATAATTCAATTATTCAGGAAAGATGCAACTTTTTCGGAAATTGAAACTTTGTAAAATATACATATCTTCAGCAAGTGTATCCATTTTGCAAAACTTGATTATCACTTTTCTCTTAAATGTTATCCACACTCAAAGTTTATTGAAAATATTAACGCAACGTCTATCATCGACGACAGTGGCGGCTCGTGGAAAACTTTGATGGTAGAGCCAGTGGCTCCATTTTCGAAGAAAGAAAGAACGATTTATCCTCCTAAACCAAAGTAACTGGCGAAAAAGTTAGAATTGGTTAAAAATTCTTGCTGAGCTTGAAACCACAAGTAGTACCATGGCTCCTTGGATCTATATAACAAACCGCCCCTGCATTCAATACTCCAAGCGTAGATTTTGAATTTTCGTAACGAACCGAGCGTAGAGTTAAGAAAATTTGTAAAAATTTCCAGCTGCTGAAAAAAAATATAAAAACAATTGCCATCGACTTGAAACTTTTCAAATGCACTTAAAACAGATTCAAGATTATGATTATGTCAAAATCCGTTCAATACTCCAAGCGTAGATTTTGAATTTTCGCAAAGAGCCGAGCGTAGAGTTAAGAAAATTTAAAAAAAATTCCAGCTACTGAAAAAAATATAAAAACAATTGCCATCGACTTAAAACTTCGCAAAATCACTCAATATTAATTCAAGAGTGATTTGGTGAAAAATTCAAATATATTCCGTCGATTGCCTTTGCGATTTTTCGTGTAAATTTATGAAAAATTATAATCATTTTTTGTTGACGCGAAAAAAATATAAAAACAGCGTTAAAGTACTTGAAACTTTCTAAATTTACTCAAAATACAATAATCTTAATAACCTTCCAAAAACTCAAAAAACTCCAAGATAACCGACCGAGAACAGCGTTTCAGATTTTTTTAATTTGCACGAGTGAAAAAAAAAATATAAAAACAACTGCAACACACTTGAAATTTTCAAAATTTACTCAAAATACACTAATCTTATCAACCCTCCAAAAATCTCAAAAGAAAACACTGGTTTTCAAGATTTTAAATTTCACTTCTTCCGAGTGAAAAAAAAATAAAAACAAGTGCAACACATTTGAAACTCTCTAAATTTACTCAAAATACATTAATCATAATAAGCCTCTAAAAAAACCTGAATACCCAATCACAAGTTTTCAAGATAACCGACCGAGAACAGCCCTTAAGATTTTTTAAGTTTCACTTCTTCGGAGTGAAAAAAAATACAAAAACAACTGTAACACACTTGAAACTTTTCCGATTTACTCAAAATACATTAATCTTAATAAACCTCCAAAAAATTCAAAATACCCCATCACTAGTTTTCAAGATAACAACACAAAACACAATTGTGGAAGAATTTTCTAAATCTGCTAATTTGTTGAAGAGGTATATTCGCAAATAAATGCATTGCCATTTTTCTCGTCTCATGAAACTTTCTCAGGCATCGTTTTAACATTTAAAATGACAAATCAGTGTTTTTAGAATTAATAAAAAAAATCTTATTTCGTTCGAAATTAGAGCTAGTGCCATGGCTCCTTGGCTCTACATAACGAGCCGCCTCTGCTAAAAATTGCGTCTATTAGCGAATTAATACCCTGAAGATAGGGTATTTATATATTTCCTTATTACCAAATAAATTACCAACAGGCCATAAAACATTTGATAAATCATGCACTGTTAAATATTATTAATCAATATTTCGTCATAAAACTACACAATTTTATTACAACGCATGTCGGCATAAAATTAATGACTCCTTGTGGTAATATGAAAGGAAAAAATTCCCCGAAATTGCCGCTCCTGATGTTTCATATAAATCACCCAAAGTGAAATATGGCTTGTAATTGGAGGTTTCGTGATTGCGGCTTGTGTTTATTCCATTGCAATTATTTACGAATTAGCAATTAATTTGTTGACACAAAAAGATTAATTGCTTCGCGACCACGGAACGTACGGCTCTGTTTGCAAATCGTTGTGTTTAATTTATTAATTCGTGAGTGTGGTTGTGGTATTTATTGGATGTTATCAATAAATATTCGATTGGTCACAAGTACTGTTGTAAAACATTGCATGTAATTATAGGAGGGTATTAGGTGGACCGCTGGATTTGATTCGCATCCTCAAAATAATTAGCTGTATGCGAAATAAATTAAAAGATGACGTTATGTGATCCAATTGTGATCAAGTAAATTAAAATCTCCAGTTATGCTATGGCTATCGATTTCAAAGTTTTGTTAAATATACTCAAAAAGCCATTTTGTAATAAGATTTTCTTGATTAATGCTTCATTCTTAGATTCTTCTAAAACCATTTGCTCAAATCTTTTAAAATGATTCAAATGTTTTCACGTAATTTCAGAAGTGGTACCAGAGACCATTATGTCTACTCAAATAAAATATGTTAGCATATTGGATTAAAATCAATTTTTGATCGACAAGGTTCGAAACATGTTTTGAAACGAGATATTTATCCAAGTTTGATGTATCGATTGTGCAACTGACTGGCGGGTAATACACTGTATACTAAATAAGGAGCCTACGAGTGGTTTTTGTGCGCGATAGTATCGTGGTGTTGTTATATAAGAGCACGTCGCATTTGACAGGCTGGCGGCACCTTGAACGTAGCATGTGTCCAATTTTTTTCCTGCACACCGCCCGAATTACGTTTCAACTGCATAATAAAGTTTTTAATGCGTGGCTAATTGAAATTTATGTGTTCCTTTATCACGCCTAATCAATCATAATTGCGGCGAGTCGACATGGATATATAAGAGAGCACACGGCACGAAGACGGACGATCAAAGTGTCAACGTAATGAAGAGTAGTTGCATATAAATATTGATATTGATGTGTGAAGGGATGTTAGTGTTGGTTCCCTTCGCGAGGACCATTTGTTTCAATCGGAGTAATGACTTGCATATTAGTTTCCCTCGGCTGTCATCTGCAGTGGTAATTGCGGAGCTATTTTCGAGATGGAGATTTTCTCTTCTCGGTGGAAGCACGTCACGTCACTCACACGTTCTTGCATGCACGGACGCCGTTACCGATGCTCTTGTATTTATCGGGTGGAGTAGCGACATTGTAAATCATAGGGTTCTCCTGCTCGGACCCTGTAATTTCATGCCTTCCTTCACTGCGGTCAGCCACATCCTCATGACATCTTCGTGATGTGCCCGATAGCATTGTTCGTTCCACCTCTTCCACCTCTGCCCCTCTTTCTCGCAACTACGTGCATCTCTTATACATATTTCTTGCTCGTTATTTACATATAATGCCACCCATTTCACAACACCTTCACTGACCTAGCCACAGTCAAAATTAAATTTAATGTTAAGCTATTTTATTAAATGAGTAATTATTCCAATAAAGGATAATAGTTTATAACAATTAGCGAAGCACAGTTAAAGAATCTTGCTAATGCCACTATTACATCTTGTAATCGATCAATTGCGAATGTCTATGTCTTAACACACGGAAAGTATGTTAGGTATCTACGCAGCCTTCAGATTGCTGCAGTTTCTAATGGCATTTCCTTGCTCTCTCAAAAATGCACACTAATTACGGATTGGATGAAGGCAAAGCCCGCTTTCACCTAACGAATTAGCTATATATCTTAATTAAAGTGAAACATAATTATCACATTAGTAGCTGCAGTGATATTATAGGTTGCAATCAAATTTGTTTGATTTTCCGTGATCATGAACTGGAAAGGTATATTTCTGAATATTATCATTATTAACAGGGCCTTTCAGAGAAAATGTGAGACCTGGGGAAACTATTATTTTAGAGGTCCTTCAAAATTTCAAATAAAATTGCGGACAAGAAAATAAAATCGGTGCCAGTTAATATTTTTTAGATTATTGCATTTAATTATTTTACAGAGCCTTTATACACTAACATTACAAATTTATTTATTTATTAACAGTATTACCATTTTACATTTTTAGAACATAACATTATGCAAATAAAAACAAAATTTGCAATAACAAAAATAAGCAACAAATTAAATTAAATTACAATTCTACAGACATCAAATAGATATACAATTAACACAAAACGTAACCAGTGAACTAAAAGAAATATTTACATGGTTGAATAACATTTGAAAGGCGACAAGTCAATCAATTTCAAATGGCGTTTAAAATTATTTAAGGAAGTTCCGTATAATATAAAGTTGGGCGAAGAGCAAACCATGTTACATAATCTAATCATCCTACTTAAGGAATTATTTCTGCCATAATTGCTGCGATGAAATGGTTCACGAAAAATAAGTTTATTTCTGGTTATTGAAGGAACATTAAAATTTAAATTTTCAAGTAACTCGCTACAATTAATAATTCCGTTTACTATTTTAAAGAGAACACATAAATCACAATACATACGCCTATCGTAAAGAGTTGATAATTTTAGATAGGAAAGCATGTTGGTACGACTGTGATCCATTCTGTTTATTCCAATTCTAAAGGAAATTGATATCAAAAATTCTTTGATTATTTCAGAATATGTGTCTAGAAAAGGAAGTAGTTGTTTCAATAAGTTACGAACGACAAAATTATTCCAACTCCGTAGACATCGTCAAAGTTGGACGTGGTTTCCAGAAAAAACTTTTTTTTCACAGGGGCGCGGAAGGGATTACTCTTAAGTTCGCATGCATGGCTTTAAAGAAGATACTTCAAAGTTTTTCGCCCTCAAAGATTCATCACAATCGATTGAAAATACGCTGAGTTATGGCGGTTTGAAAATGGTCGAAATTTCACGAATTTTAAGTGTTTCATTTTTTTTCCTTAAGTATATTTAAAAACGAGCTATGCTCTATAAGTGTGGCCATAAAAAAGATATAAAAAAATTCTCAAAACCCTTTCTAGGGTATGTGGCGGGAATCAGTATGACCACAAAAATGACCTTAACTAAGCAACCCCTGGGGCTGTAGCCACCCCAACTCAATTTTTTTAAATGGCAACACCTCCTTTGTGATACCCCATTGGAAAACTCTTGAAAATTTCTATTTAACAGTACTAAACAAAATCCTTCTTATTAGTCTAATTTTTGAGAAATACACAAAATATTTTTTATCTTTTATTCCAATTTCCCGCCTAAATATTAAATGAAACCATTTTGTTGCTAATAAGGTCGAAATTGTTCAACAATAATCAGAAAACTTTAATTTTAAGGGTTTTAAATTAAATGCAGAAAATAACTGCCATGAGTCTATTTCTCAAAATAACAATAATTTGTTTCTTTATGCGTTTTTTCTTAACATTATTTTGTGTTCTCCAGTTTTCTTGTTATTTTTACGACCTTATTTGCAATAAAATCATTTAATTTGATATTCAGAGCGAGAAATTGGAATAAATAATAAAAGTCATTTTCTGTATTTCTCAAAAATTAGACTAATAAGAAGAATTTTGTTTAGGACTGTTAAATAGCAATTTTCAAGACATTCGAATGAGGTTTCACAAAAGGGGAGTTTACAATTTTAAAAATTGAGTTGGGGTGGCTACAACCCGAAGGGTTCCTTAGTGAAGGTCATTTTTGTGATCATACTGATTTCCCCCATATACACTAGAAACGGTATTGACAAATTTTTTATATCTTCTTAAGGTCCATACATACAGGGTGTATTTGAAATAACGAACAGGCATTTAAGGGCACACGCAAAATATTTGTGAACCCATTTCCGTCAAAATTTATTCGAAAAAAAAATTTTGAATTTTCCTAATTTTTCGAGGTTTTTTAAACATTTTGAGAACCGATGCTTTTCTCATTTATTTAGGTCTGCATGGAATGTGTGTTTGTTTATTTAAAACGCGAGATACGATTTCTTGCCTCCGAAATTTGAAGTGTTATCGCAACGTTTTTTTTTTTTTTTGTAAAAGATAAACAGTCCTCAAGTTCATTGATGCTTAAAGAGCACTCAGATATTTCCTACGCGCTTGTTGTAATTCGATATCTAAAGCCAATGGCGTTTAAAAATTAGGTCACATTACCACTGCCCCCAAACATGTTGCGTATTTTCACTCATTAACTTTAATAATTAATTGCGGGCTTTTTGTTACAGTTATAAACAAAATAATTGCGAATATTGTTTAAAAATAATATAATCTTTTTGTGGTTACGAGCCTGTTCGGTATTTCAAATACACCCTGTATAGAGCATTGCCTGTTTTGAAATAGACACCCTGTATAACGTTCGTTTCGAAAAATTAATGACGATTGTTCCTTCTGAGATGAATTTGGAGCTGAATCGAATAATATCAAAATATTTAACTCTCTCAACCTCCTCAATGATGGTGTTTTGAACAAACTAGCCGCAAATACGAGGGTTGCCTTTTGTGGTTTTACAAACGACTACTAGGTGGCGCTATTGAGATGTGTCATTTCTATTTTTGTAAAATTTGAAATTTTTTATTGCGAAAATAGTGGCAACTTAAATATTGATCGAGTAGTCGGTTTGCAGTGAACGTTTAAAAATGAAATTTGTGACAAAACGGTAATTTCAAAACGCTTCATTTAATTTTTGGGAATGAAGTACCATCAGAAAAGAATGTTTTGCAGAATTCTGTCATGGTCGTCAGTGATGCATTTCGTGAATGCCGACCAAAATCTGTTGTTAGCCCAAAAACCATCGATGCTGTGCGCAAGAAGATCGGCTTATGAGTCAATCCATTTGAAATCACCCAAAGCAAACAAAATCTGTTTCTCAACACTTTTAATTTTCCTAATTTTTGTACCAGTTACTCCTCAATATAAGGAGAGTCAAAACTATAGTAAGAAAAACTTTTGGGATCATAATTTTTTTTGCGAACATTTTAAGCTCTGTAACCATTTTTTGGCCGAAAATAACTAACTCTGTTCATCTTATAGATATCAAGACAAAATAAAAACCAAAAGTATCAACATGTTCCACTTACTGAACAGTTCAACTAATTCAAGAAAATTACCGTTATGTGGACATCCAATGGGTGCATCAGATCTCTAAAATAGTAGCCCTCCTTCAGAGAACAAACAATTATATGAAGATAGCGCTCAAGCAGCTATTTTCAATGATTTGTTTGGTCACATTTCATTTAGAAGCAAATTTCCTATTCCTTTATCAGCTAAAGCTCTTTTGCATAAATTTTTACATTAAACATGGATCTCTTTATTTTTTAATTCAATTTTCGTGAGATGGTATGCGTTCATATAAGTTTTCAACTATACTGAAGGAAAAAAAATGAAACACTTTAAATTCGTGAAATTTCGACCATTTTCAAACCGCCATAACTGGGCGTATTTTCAATCGATTTTGATGAATCTGTAAGGGCGAAAAACTTTGAAGTGTCTTCTTTAAAGTCATGTACGCTAAATTAACCGTAACCCCTTCCGCCCCCCTCTAGGGCCACTGTGAAAAAAAAAGTTTTTTTCTGGAAACCATGTCCGACTTTGACGATATCTACGGAGTTGGAAAAATTTTGTCTACTCAATCCATTATAAAGGCATTAAAAGTTGATCAATTCCCTTTGCAGGACTCAAAGAACGAATTGGCACCAAGTTATGGGTGTTTGAAAAAAAATGCATTTTGAGGTTTTTCGCACATAACTCAGTGACTTTTAAACCAAATTTGATGATTCTTTTAGGAAAAAAAATCCCATTTTGGCTCTACTTTAAGGGAGTAAACGCAGATTAGAATGTTCCCTTTTCGAACCCTTCAACCCCCGAACAAAAAAAAACACGTTTTTGGGCAAAAAACGCCCAACTTTGGCAACTTGTATCGAGTTGGAAAAAATGTATTGACTCGATCCAACAAAAGGGTATTGAAATGTGTTCAATTACCTGCGCAGGAGTCAAAGTTCCTACGACGATTTGGCACGAAGTTATGGGTGTTTGAAAAAAAGCGAATTTTGTGGTTTTTCGACGAAATTGTTTTCGTTTTCACGAATGAAAATTTCTTTGCATGTTCTTTAAGGTATCCACAAAAATTAATTGTTTGCGCGAAATCATGAATATCGCATTTTGTACCTTAGAACTCCATTAACAAAAAAAATATTTTAGGTCAAAAAAGGCTTACTTTAACGATCTCTGTAGGGTCGGAAAAATGTGTGTTTTTGTTCGGGGGTTTAAGGGTTCGAAAAGGGATCATTCAAATCTGAGTTTACCCCCTTAAAGTAGGGCCAAAAAGAGATTTTTTCCCGAAAGAATCATCAAATTTGGTTGAAAAGTCACTGAGTTATGTGCGAAAAACCTCAAAATGCACTTTTTTTCAAACAGCCATGACTTGGTGCCAAATCGTCGTAGGAACTTCGTTCTTCGAGTCCTGCATAGGGAATTGATCAAATTTTAATGCCTTTATGGTGGATCGAGTTGACAACATTTTTCCAACTCCATAGACTTCGTCAAAGTTGAAAATGGTTTCCTGAAAAAACATTTTTTTTTCACAGGCTTGCTAGAGAGGGGCAGAAGGGGTTACTCTTAAGTTCGTATGCATGACTTTAAAGAAGGCACTTTAAGGTTTTTCGCCCTTAAAGATTCATCAAAATCGATTGAAAATACGCCGAGTTATGGCGGTTTGAAAATGGTCAAAATTTCACGAATTTCAAGTATTTCATTTTTTTTCCTCCAGTGTATTTTGAATTGTGTAGCCCAGTTAATCTGCTAAATATGAACATAGAAGTGTTTTGTTATTTCGAACAAAACATGGTGCACTATAATTGATTGATTTTTGATATTCCAAAATAACCAATCTTCATAATATATTAAAAGATTGGCCATTTGGAAGCTGTTTCGAAAGTAAACTTTATGGAAATGCACGATTTGATACATCCGTTCCAATGTTAGTTGCTTCATCAGCATCATTACAAAACTTACATTACGGATCCAGTTGCACTCTGCCTTCCCCTACTAAGGCCCCTAATATTTCGAGGTCCGGGGCAACAGAATCAGGAACGGTTATCCTACGTTTACCTCATGTCAGTTAAAAATTAAATGGAAACTTCAAAATTAAGATACTTCTCCATAATATTCCAACCCCAATGGTCAGAATATGTAAACAAATTTAAACATGTATTAATCAAAACATTTTAATCATTTATCCGAAAATAAGTAAAGAAAACGTTAAAAAACAAATTTTAGGCTCCAAGTCCAGTTTTCAAAACCACGGAGAGAAACCTGTATTATTGTTTGAGTTTCAATGGAATTGAAGTGTATTAATAAAAATTCTGTAAAAAAAAATAATTAAGGTTGTTATTACAGACTTTGGGATAATACTGATTAAAAATAATATGTTCACAAAAAAAATTGTAATAATATAAGAAGAGGTATATGTGATTTTTTGCATTTAAAGAGATAAAATGAATACGTTGTTAGTGTTCAATTAGTAATTATAGAAGAAAATATTTTACAGTGATATAATTATCTTCCAAAAATTATAGTTATTATGAGTGAAATTTTGATCAGGTGATTAAGGCAATTATTTTTTTAAAGTTCCAGTTATAAGCCAGGAGGTGCAGTAAATTATTTCTCTTGATTAGAGAGGTTTTTTTCATAATAATCACATAATTCGCTTCTAGTCGTAGAATTAGCAAGTACCAATTGGATTCGCGGAAACTGGTTGCGATTTGTGCAACACGAAGCTGTGGCCCGTCGAAGTTCTTGAGCGGCGGCGCGCTTTCGGGTGGGTTAAATCATCTTGAAAGCTCTGCGGCAGTCGTCGGGGAGATTATAATATAAATAAACCGTCGGGGCGATTATAAATAAACAATATTTACGTTCGACCGGTTGAGATTACAAAACGATTTAGCCGCGGCGAAGTTGGTTTATTAGCGTGCGGCGCGGTATAAATAAGACAAACAGGGCAATAAATTAGTGGCTGCCTGACGTCGAAGAAATGACTCGCGAGGAAGGATCTGGGCGCTGTCTGACGGACCTGATCTCCTGTAATCTCTCCGACATCGTTAGTTTGACATCTTTATGACAGCGCCCGTTCGGTTTCTGCCATCAAAGTCAATCCATATTTAGATCTGTCCCATAGGGGCACAGCTCAATGGCATAATTAATTCGGGCGGGCATACCTTTTTCCATTAAACTTTTTAAGGTTTAATGAATGCATTTACGCCGAAGGGGTTCAGACTTGTTATACATGTCACTTACACCAGTGAGTCACATGAGTCGCTAAGGTCAGATACCCCAATGCCTCAGGTCAGGTTGTTGAATGCGTAATCACGGGCTGTCAGTGTGGAAGGGCGGAACCCGTCATGCAGATTGAATTTTCTTTTCATCCTTACATAATGGATCGCCCAGGGGCCCAGAGTGCGTTCTGAGGAACCCCATTGTTTATCCATGCAGGCGCATACATTCCACTTCTAATGTCTGTCCCCTTTCCCCATCGCTGCACTTATAATCCTTTATTGCTCGTTTGATATTTATTTTCCGACCTCACCCGTGCACCATAAATCCGTCCAATTTAATAAACTGGTCCGTGTGAATGGGGACATTTAAATATTTTAAGTTTTTTCAAGTGAGTGCCGGTCTGATAAAGAGTCGCGATAATTTACGGCTCCTCCGTCCCCCTTTCATTCCGAAATATAAAAGTCGTTTGCTTTGAATATTATCAATTTATTCATTTTTTTAGCCTCCACTTAACCAACGCATAACTCACACCCAGCTTTTCGAACGTAATAATTTAACTAAACCCGGTAAACAAAGCAATTACACCCACTAATGGCCGGTTGGTGCCTCTAATTATTATTTTAGAAATGGTAGATCCATCATCGCGATAAACATCTCCGACGGATTAGGAAATGAAAAATTACGGGTAGAATATGATCCGCGGAGAAACTTAATTAACGGCTGCCATTAGGAATTTAATTGAGTCATTAAAGTACAACAAAGAGCCCCACTGTACCTATCTTATGCATGCTGGTAGAAACCCATAAAGTCCCACAATAAAGGTGATTTGAATGTGAAATTAACTCGATGTTACCAGTTAATTATAAAGTAGTTTTACGTCTCGTTTATACAAGAAGTTTAATGGTATTTTATGTACCAAGGGCATAATCTATTATTATGCCCGTGGTGCATATCAGAGGCCTGCATGGGCCGGGCTTTGGCCCGGCCCGGAAAGCCCGGCCCGGCCCGACGTCGGGCCTTGCCGGGCCGGGCCCTATTTTTCAAATAAATACCCGGGCCGGGCCGGGCTTTTCGATGGATAATTTAACCCGGGCCGGGCCGGGCCGGGCTTGGATAAATTTAATGTTATTATATTTTGGAAAGCAACAATAAGCGAATTGAAAAAAAAATGTTATTAACACGAATTCAATGTATTTTAAGAATTTTAAGGAATACATGGGTCCAGTAATTTTATTTATTTTATTCAACATTTTTCGGTTACGGGCCGGGCCGGGCCGGGCTTTGAATATTCAGCTCCGGGCCAGGCCGGGCCGGGCCCGCAGCACATTTTCGTTTCATCGGGCCGGGCCGGGCCGGGTTTTAAATTTTCACTGTCGGGCCGGGCCGGGCCGGGCTTTCGAAAACTCGCTTCTGCAGGGCTCTGGTGCATATGATGTTTTATTTCATTTTAGTACATAAATTTGTTAAATTCTACCCTAAAATAGTCAAAAATGTAACATCTGACACCAGTGGCGGCTGGTGAAAAATTTTTTTATTGGTAGAGCCACTTAGCATACAAAAAATATATCCCCCCGTCTAATTTTTGAAGAAATAATGAACATATTATTTATTTGTACGATTTGTCGTGTATTTTAATTTTGTCCCAGGTGCGTACTAAATCTGTAATACCGTTCTTCTTCCACGTAACCTCACCCTAAACAAAACACACGGAAAACAAAAAATACGTTTTCTTCCTTACACCCTTAAAACTAATGTATATCTCGATTAAACTTTCTCATTCGTATTTATAAATTTTCAAAATCGACCTACTAAAGCTGGAAGCTATTGCAACAAAGAGTGACTGCCTGAAGTAGCTTCTCAAATCCATCCATATTGTATTTTTGATATACTCAAAAATGATCGACATACCCCCACTAAAAAGAAAATGCCAGCACTCGAAACTTGATTTTTATGAAAACAGAATTTGCATCTTCTCATTTAAAGAATTTTTAAAAAATAGTGACTGCCATAATTAGCTTCAAAACTTCTCAAATCCATCCAGAAATATTGCATTTTTTTTATACTGGAAAATGATCGACATACCCCCACTGAAAACAAAATGTCAGCACTTGAAACTTGATTTTTAGAAAAATGAAATTTGCATGTTGTGATTTAAAAAATTCCAAAAAAATAGTGACAATAGTGAGAATTAGCTTAAAATTTCCTAAATGCATCCAGAAATATTGTATTTTTAACATACTGGAAAATGATCGACGTATCCCCACTGGAAACAAATTGTGAACACTCGAAACTTGATTTTTAGAAAAACGAAATTTGCATCTTGTGATTTAAAAAAATTAAAAAAAAAATAGTGCCTGCCATAATTAGCTTCAAAACTTCTCAAATCCATCCAGAAATATTGTATTTTTGATAAACTGGAAAATGAATCGACATACCTCCGCTAGAAACAAAATGTCAGCCATCGAAAACAGAATTTGCATCTTGTGAATTAAAAAATTAAAAAAAAAAATGGTTACTACCAGAATTAGCTTCAAACTTCTTAAATCCTTCCAGAAATATAGTATTTCTAACATACTGGAAAATGATCGATATACCCCCACTGGAAACAAAATGTCAGCACTCGAAACTTGAGTTTAGAAAAACAGAATTTGCATCTTGTGGTTTAAAGAACTTTAAAAAATAGTGACTGCTATAATAAGCTTCAAAACTTCTTAGATCCATCCAGAAATATAGTATTTTTAACATACTGGAAAATAATCGACATATCCCGACTAGAAACTATTATTATTAGTCAGCACGCGAAACTTGATTTTTAGAAAAATATAATTTGCATTTTGCGATTTAAAAAATTCTAAAAAAATTGTTATTGCCAGAATTAGCTTCAAACTTCTCAAATCCATTAGAAATATTGTATTTTTGACAAACTGGAAAATGACGAAATGACAACCATTGAAACTCTATTTTTAGAAAAAACAGAATTTGCATCTTGTGATTTAAAAAATTCCAAAAAATAGTGACTGCGATAATTAGGTTCAAAACTTCTCAAATCCATCCAGAAATATAGTATTTTTAAGATACTGGAAAATAATCAAATTACCCCGACTGGAAACAAAATGTCAGCAGTCGAAACTTGATTTTTAGAAAAATATAATTTGCATTTTGCGATTCAAAAAATTCTAAAAAAATAGTGATTGCCAGAATTAGCTTTAAACTTCTCAAATCCATCCAGAAATATTGGATGTTTGATAAACTAAAAATTGATCGATATACCTCCGCTGGAAACAAAATGTCAGCACTTGAAACTCGATTTAAAATAAAACGAAATTTGCATCTTGTGATTTAAAAAAAAACTAAAAAAATAGTGATTGCCAGAATTAGCCTCAAACTTCTCAAATTCATCCAGAAATATTGTATTTTTGACAAACTAGAAAATGATCGACATACCCCCGCTGGAAACAAAATGTCAGCCATCGAAATTTGATTTTTAGAAGAAACAGAATTTGCATCTTGCGATTTAAAAAATTCCAAAAAAATAGTGACTGCCTGAATTAGCTTCAAATTTCCCGAATCCTTCCAGAAATATAATTTAACATACTGGAAAATGATCGATATACCCCCACTGGAATACAAAATATCAGCACTAGAGTTTTAGAAATTACATCTTGTGAATTCTAAAAAAAAATACTGACTGCCATAATTAGCTTCAAAACTTCTCAAATCTATCCAAAAAATATAGTACTTTTAACATACTGGAAAATAATCGATATACCTCGACTGGAAACAAAATGTCAGCACTCGGAACTTGATTTCTAGAGTAAACAGAATTTGCATCTTGTGATTTAAAAAATTCTAAAAAAATAGTGATTGCCTGAATTAGCCTCAAACTTCTCAGAGTCTTCTAGAAATATTTTGTTTTTAACAAACTGGAAAATGATCGACATACCCCCTCTGGAAAAAAAATGTCAGCCATCGAAATTTGATTTTTAGAAAAAAAACAGAATTTGCATTGGTTCAGTACAGCATTCAGGCAATAGATTCCGCCACTTTGGCGTTTCTACCTTTAACGGTGTTTGGAATATTTATATTCCAATAGTAATCTCCGTTTCCCCATCAGCAACTAATTATACTGATGAGACCTGAAAGGTCGAAACTGGTCTGTAGGTGTTCTGATGGGGGAACAATATTTAGAATTTGCATCTTGTCATTTAAAAATTCAAAAAAATAGTGACTGCAAGAATTAGCTTCAAACTTCTCAAATCCATCCAGAAATATTGTATTTTTGACATTCTGGAAAATACTCGACATATCCCACAGTATTTTTTACGGTAATCAAATCAGACAGCAGTGGCGGCTCGTGGATCTTCGGCGGCGGTGTAACGGAAGAAAATTTGACCGAAACACCAACGAAATATTTGCTTCCTCTATAAGAGTAAGTAGTGCAGAAGGAGCGACATCTTTGTCTTTGTTCTCCCGACGGAAATCCACGAGCTGCCGCTGCTCGATAGTACATGAGCAAAAATGCTTATTCCATAATGAACTAATTTTACTCATCATGTATGGCGCGAAAAATACGACAAGTGTCGTCGTCGTCGCCCTCACGAGATGAAACAGAATTTATTTGGCTCCAAATGCACGTCGCGTGTAAAATACTATTTAATTAAAAATTCTTGCTAAGATCGAAACTGGAGGTAGTGCCATGGCTCTGGCTCTACATGACGAACTGCCCCTGTCTGACACATATCGTGAAGTTATTTGTTGTTCTGGTTTCTATGTAAATTACAACGGTGAAATGTTGGTTGGTACACGTGTGAAATAAACATTAAATGTAACATTATTTGTTTTTAATTTTTGGTTATCATTTTTGAAAACTTGCCGGTAATTATTTCAGGCCCCTTTATAGACCTAAGAGCCATAAACTGCACTTTATATTCGCTCATGTAAACCAATAAACAATATTATAGTTGAAAAATTATTTTTTTTATTATCTCCGTACGCTCATGTACAGGATTAGTCAAAATTACCGAAGCACCTAAATAATTTTCCAACCGTAAACGATTTCAAAATTTTTCAAACAAAAGTTTCTTAGATGTAGCCAAGCTATCGTTTAAATATATTTTTAATATACAGGGTGCTTATTTTATAATGAAAATTAGGTAACCTTTCCTTAAAAAAAACACGCTGTATATTTTTACATTTTTAATTCTAAGGTTGATTCTAAATCAAGGTTTTTTGTAGAAATATTTTTTTTTCTATAATGCATCATTTTTGAGTTATAAGCAATTAATACAGATTTCTGAACTTCAAATTAAGAATATTTCCTTAACCTTATTTTAAGGACACCTGTTCAGTGCAGGGTTAGGGTGATATAGAAATAAATTCAATAAAACGAAAAATTAAATTGAATGCTAAAGAATAAAATAAATAATATTCATATATTCAGGCTATTTTTCGTTTTATTGGATTTATTTATTGCTTTCTGCAACAAGTAAGGTTGTTTCTAATTTATTTATTGATATAGAAATCCTGTAATATTCGGTCGGAGGCGCAAAAAGTAACTTTTGTTCTTTTATTTCCGATTAATTGCATTTAGAATAATTCCACAAAACCATCAATTATTTTATATTTCTATGAATTAAAAATCCTGCTGTACAATAGAAAACACCATACAGTTACATATCTTCACGTAGATAGTTGAATATTTGAATTTTTCAAATATTGATAATCCTTGGGTGTGTTACGTCACGTTTAATTACGTTTCTAAATGAAGCTCAGTTTCGCTTGAAAACAAACCACAGTTTGTAATGCAATGAAAGCAACCTGGAAGAATTACTGAATAACGTAACATGCAGCATGGATTTGATTGAAGTCTCAATTATGACCACGATTCTGGGCAAGCGAAAGCTCATTGATCGAGTTACAGATTAGCGCAATAATGTTATAACTAATTAGGAAGTCGATTACCATTTCGATCCGGCTGGATTGAAATTAAATATGATTAAGGCCGCACTGAACGATTCAATTCAAGCAGGCGAAGATCAAAGACGAAACTGTATTAAATCGTCTTGAATTAACACCAATTGAGATTGCGGACGATGCTACGGTAATAATTTTGATTGGCAGTCGTCGGTTAATTGCTTGTACATATCCACAATTCTTGCTGGTTTATTTATAAGAGCTGAATTAAATACAACGAGGTATTTTCCGGGCTTAGGCCAACCGGCTATTGACACCTTGATCCTTCAGTCGCGTGACTCTGGTCGGTAACGTATACGGGGATAATTCAGAGGATTGCCCTGGTCACGCCATTAATACCTTCCGAATGATCAAGTTTCACCCGTCTAGAGGCGTAAAAAAGTAATAAATATAGGATGATGATGATGATGACAATGTGCACTAGCTTAAAAAATCCAGTGACTGCATCAACGGGTGAAAATTTTAAAAGAAAGTGCTGAGTATAAAATACGATTAGTTAGTCGATGGAAATATGCAATCAAAATCGAAAGAACCTGCATTACAGTGCACCAGTGCTTTTATTTCCAGTGACGGCTCACAAGGTGACTCATGGTACAGCCGAGGTAGCAGAGGTGGCAATACAGATAGGTCGGGTAGTAGGGTCGGTTGCAGAGACTGCTAGCGGCATGACTGCACCTAACTGTATTACCACCTCTGCTACCTCGCCCATACCTGAGTCACCCTGCGAGCCGTCACTATTAATTTCACTGATACGAAACTAATGATAAACTGAAAAGTAGGGGTGGGGGAAAGTGATTCGTCTATAGTCCAAAAGTAGAATAATAATATTATTTATTTATTTTTGTAAGCACTTTGATTGAAACTAATAAATACAAATCAAAAATACAAATAATCTAGTAGCGTCCGATATTACGTTTTAAAGTATTAGAATTGTATGATACGTAAGCTTTTACAATGCGACTTTTAAATATTATCGAATGACTTAGGAATTTATAACTAATACTTGATCGTTTGACAACAAATTTTTATTTCCTTGTAAACTATGTGAATTGCCCTGTGGGAGTTTATATAGTAACATTGGTCCTATTATGAGAAATTATAGCTTCATTGAATTTGACAGCTGGCGCAATAAATATTTTATGTAATGTGAGTATGAAATATTTATTGAAGTGTTGGAACGAGGGTTATTTGTGTCTGCTGAAGGAACGTGAAATGTATAAGTGATATGAAAGTCTTGAGATGGTATTTATGCTTCATAAAACAGAGCGGAATTATTTCGTTAAGTACCTCGAGGACGTCTCAAGTTGTATATGTTAGTCGTTTGGCTTTGTAACGTTGTTTCGCCGTGCGGTCGGTGTTTGTCATGCAGTCGCTTTCCTGTATGAATTATGCAATATAAAATTTAGATGGGAATCCAGCGGGGAAGGCTGGAATACATTCAATGTAATGTACCTGGGGATCGTGACACGCTCCGAGGCCACACACATCTGTCAGCCGGAGCATGACACCGGAGCGCACCTGCTGGGAGGCGACGACAATCATCGCCAAGAAGTTGTGACTTGACTTACATACGGTGTTTACTCGGTATACCGTATGTGTAACGTGCGAGGATGGTCTCGATGGCCGGTGGAGATATTGGTCTGCTGGTGCCACCCACACGGTATTGTCTGCATTCCCAAGGAGCATCCACTACTCAGAACCACCTCCATATAATTATATACACATACAGACGTGATGGTATCTTGATAAGGAGGAACTTTCAGGGCTATTACAAGCCGGCGTGGGTGCCCCACGTGTCCCGCTCTCTAGAGTTATTGCTGCTGATATTTGATACAAATAGTTTTATGCGAGCAGCTGTGGGGTTAAAGGTGAGTCCGGTGTTCAGGAGTTAACTTGCTACACATTTATGCTACAATACCATGGTAATCCCTACCTACCGTGAATTTAGATTTATTATATTATTTGGATAATTTAATCAAACCACAATGGCTTACTTATTCCTGAAATTAGCAAATTTGGATAAATCATTTGTTTAATTTTGGAAAAAAATTCCAGCGAAATAGTAAACAATTTTCGAAAGAAAATTAACAAATCGCATTGAAACCTTTTTCAAAATTATCTAATATATTATTTAATGCTGGTATTTGACAGAATATCCAGTTCTTCCAATATTTGATTATATCATTTTCAAGAGCAATTACCAGGAAACTTTTGCCTATTTTTCATAGTTCAGCTTCGAAGATATTCCCCCAAAAAGAAATATGCTGAGTTACATTTAAAGGGGTTTGTTACCCCAAATACCACTATAGCGAGTTGTTTGCGGCTTATTTTTAGATTCTGGCATTTCGGAAACGAATTTTGTTGTAACGGGTAATTCATTTAGAGGTACTTTTTACAAATATAAAAAAAACAATAAAAAAATTGATTTTAACGGGTAATCTTTATTATTACATAAAAGAACCATTCTTTACATTTGTTTTTTAAAGATTATTTCATTCAAATGTTTGCCGTAACTGCGGCTAACATGGTCCATTCAGAAGTTCCAATTTCCGATGACGCGTTCAAGCATTTCAAATAGTATTTGGCCAATGACGCGAGTAATGTTGGCTTCCAATTCCTCAATCGTATCTCGCTTATCCATGTAAACTTAGGATTTTAGGTAGCCTCAAAGGAAAAAGTCTAGAGGTGTGATATCACATGGTCTAGACGGCCAATTCACTGGTCTGAAACGTGAAATTAACTGTCCACCGAATTGTTCTCGCAATAAAGCCATGGTTTCACGGGCTGTGTGGCAAATAGTACCGTCTTGTTGGAACCAAATGTCGTCCAGATTACGGACTTCAATTTCAGGCAGCAAATAGTCCGTTATCATGGCGCGATAACGGGCACTATTCACTGTAACGGCCGGTATCATTTTTGAAGAAATATGGACCGATGATTTCACCAGCCCATAAACCACACCAAACTGTTGTTTTGTCTGGATGTAATGGCATCTTTTGAATATTTTCTAGTTGCTCAGAAAAATTTTGCCCATTGACGTAGCCATTAAGCCAGAAATGCCTCATCGCTGAACAAAATTTTGGTCGAAAACAGTGGATTTTCTTCAAGTTTTTCAAGAGCCCAAAGACTGAAACGATGACGATTCGGAAGGTCAGCCGGCTTTAATTCTTGCACGAGTTGAATTTTATATGCTTTTAAACCAAGATCCTTACGTAAAATATGCCAAGTTGTTCCATACGACAAGCCAAGGAGTTGAGTTGAGAACGGTGCCGAATTGATTCATTACCGTCATCGTGTATACTCTCAGCTACCTCCGCTATATTTTCTTCACTACGTGCTGCATGTGGCCCATTTGATCGCGTATTATCCAATAATGAAAATTGGGTTTCAAATTTTTGGATGGTACAGCGAATTGTGCGTTCGGTAGCCCACGAGATCCCACTGTCAAACAAGTTTTCTCATTTTTTTAAATCAGTTTTCAATAACATAAAATAAAAATCACCTGCCCCTACCTACACATTTTTGTTTAATTGAATTTTATGTAAAAGGGAAACGTACCTATCAGTACAATTAAAATCATTTTGGATACCTCACCTGAAACATCCCCATTTCACGAAAATCATAGACGATTACACGAACAAAATTTTATTTTTTTGGACATTTCGCGCAGACTTTTTAGAAATATTTTATTATGGTAGCATTGCCAAAGGCCGTACCTATCAGTTCAATTAAAAACATTTTGGATACCTCACTGAAACATCCCCATTTCACGAAAATCATAGACGACTACACGAACAAAATTTTATTTTTTTGACATTTCGCGCAGACTTTTTAGAAATATTTTACTATGGTAGCATTGCCAAAGGCCGTACCTATCAGTTCAATTTAAAACATTTTGGATACCTCATCTGAAACATCCCTATTTCACGAAAATCATAGACGACTACACGAACAAAATTTTATTTTTTTGACATTTCGCGCAGACTTTTTTGAAATATTTTATCATGATAGCATTGCCAAAGGCCGTACCTATCAGTTCAATTTAAAACATTTTGCACACCTCATCTGAAACATCCCCATTTCACAAAAATCATAGACGACTACACGAACAACATTTTATTTTTTGGACATTTCGCGCAGACTTTTTAGAAATATTTTATTATGGTAGCATTGCCAAAGGCCGTACCTATCAGTTCATTTAAAAACATTTTGGATACCTCACCTGAAACATCCCCATTTCACGAAAATCATAGACGACTACACGAACCAAATTTTATTTTTTGGACATTTCGCGCAGACGTTTTGGAATATTTGATCATGGTAGCATTGCCAAACACCGTACCTATCAGTACAATTAAAATCATTTTGGATACCTCACCTGATACATCCCCATTTCACGAAAATCATAGACGACTACACGAACAAAATTTTATTTTTTTGGACATTTCGCGCAGACTTTTTAGAAATATTTTATTATGGTAGCATTGCCAAAGGCCGTACCTATCAGTTCATTTAAAAACATTTTGGATACCTCACCTGAAACATCCCCATTTCACGAAAATCATAGACGACTACACGAACAAAATTTTATTTTTTGGACATTTCGCGCAGACTTTTTTAAAATATTTTATTATGGCAGCATTGCCAAAGGCCGTACCTATCAGTTCATTTAAAATCATTTTGGATACCTCACCTGAAACATCCCCATTTCACGAAAATCATAGACGACTACACGAACAAAATTTGATTTTTTGGACATTTCGCGCAGACTTTTTAGAAATATTTTATATAGTAGCATTGCCAAAGACCGTACCTATCATTCATTTAAATCATTTTGGATACCTCACCTGAAACATCCCCATTTCATGAAAATCATAAACGACTACACGAATAAAATTTTATTTTTTTGACATTTCGCGCAGACTTTTTTGAAATATTTTATTATGGTAGCATTGCCAAAGGCCGTATTCAATCTATTAATGGCATTTAAAATATCGGCAGGACTAAAAGATGTTATGTTAATGGTTGGTAGATTGTTGTACCTATCTGTAATATCCTTAAAACCTGAGCATATTGAAAAAGTCAGCAAACGCGTTGATAATTGCTTTCGGAGAGTCCAATTCCAAACCATTGTAGTGCATAATACCAGGAATGCAAGTTATCTTTTTTTTATTGTTTATAATTGTTTCTGATCTGTGTAAACATTGGAAGAGTATATAATTCTTATGCGTTGTAGATATAAGAAGTTTACAATGGGTTCAAGTAACTAAACTGTTTGTAAGCCTAACAAAGCGAATAAGGAGGCTGAGGAGCCACAGGAATGCTTTTACTGGTCAAAAATTGGTTTATTGAAATTGCAGTGTAACAAGGCGTATTATCGTGATGCAACACTCAGTTATTCTTGATGTTTGGTCTCACATAGTGGCCCGTTTTCGATGTTTTTCAAGAACCCTTCAGTAAAAGTGTTCTTTGACACCGTTCGGTCTTTAGGTACAAACGATTGGTTATTGAAAAATTGTATTGCTTTTTGGGTCTTGAAGGAGTGTGCCACTCTCTGGGCGCTTGGTTTCCGGGTCATATACACCCAAGACTAGTTACCATTAATGACACGTTCTAGAAAATGGGGATCATTTTCAATCGATTTCAAAAAGTCCCCAGATGTCTCTTCGGTTCTGGGAAAGTTTTTTTAGAACCATTTTTGCGCAGATTTTTCTCATCTCCAAATCATTAGTAGAAATCTGATAAACGGTGGTGTGAGTCAAATTCAACTCTTCGCCGATCAAATTGTATTGCTTTTTGGGTCTTGAAGAAATGTGCCACACTCTGGGCGCTTGCTTTCCGAGTCATATACACCCAAGACTCGTCACTATTAATGACACGTTCCAGAAAATGGGGATCATTTTCAATCGGCTCCAAAAAGTCCTCCGATGTCTCTTTTTTGGAACCATTTTTACGCAGATTTTTCTCATTTGCAAATCATTAGTAGAAATCTGAACGGTGGTTTGAGTCAAATTCAACTCTTCGCCGATAATTCTGTTTGGTCTTTAGGTCTGTGATGGTAAGGGGCATATTTTCAGACTGTGAAATAATCAAAGAAAATAATAAATGAGGCGCCTAATTTAATTGTTCTTAAAATATGTCTTCTTGATCACCGTGGTAGCGTGGTAGATTTTGGTATTGGTAACAGCTCATATATGACGTCGCACTTACATACCTATTCAAATCTTCAATGTAACGTCCGATTATTTTCTTTGAAGTCACTGTACACCAAATTGTGACTTAGGGAATGCAATTGGCGTTGGTGGATTGCATGTGGAGTCTCAGATGACCCGTATCTGGGGGCTTGTTTATTAACAAAACCATTTACATGGAATAAGTATTTGTCGCTCATATTCAGAATTTAATGATCGGCTTCAGTAATCTAAAGGCTTTATTTGTTGAATGGCATACTTCATTTTGCAAGCCTTTTAAAGACGATATTTTTATGCCAAACTGTTAAGAACCTGTGAGAACTAATCATGGCCTACCGTTATATTAACAAAAATCCCACGTTCCTTAAAACGCGAAAGTATTTGTAGTATGTTGATCTTGCAGGTGAAACGCTTCAAATTAAAGTGGCATCAGCATGCTCTGCGTTGTTTTTATGCCTTGAAGTGAAACGAGAATTCTAGAGCACCCCGAGGAGAATAATGGCGTGGAAAAGCGTCACACCCTGCAGTGAATTTCAACTAACAATTCCTAATAATTTTGAGAAGGCTGAGTGAATTCAGTAGCGGCTCGTGGAACATGTTGATGGTAGAGCACTTATACAATATACCCCCCTCATTTTTTTGAAGAAAGAACGATTTATCTTCCTTGACCAAAGTATAGGGCGAAAAATTGTTTAAAGAATTAATTAAAAATTGCTGAACTTGAAACTACGGGTAGTGCCTTGGCTCCTTGGCTCTATAGAGCCAGCCGCCCCTGAGTGAATTAATCAAATAATTTTAAATGATGTTGATATATTTTTCAATTTCGATTAATTAACAAAATTATCGCTACTAATCAAGTCCGGAAAACTGGGAATATTATCCCCTGAAGTGCCTTCAGATTCTGTTTGTCAGAATGCTCCGAAGGGTGATTTTAGTCTGCGGATCACGTCTGCATTCCGGGAGGACATCCGCGACTGCATTGTTCGACTGTCAGCCGTTACTCAATCAAACCATAGCAATCATGGTAATCCGGCTCGTCAACAGTAGCCGGAGGAACGTGACACAGGAGGTTTGGCCGCCTATGGTCTCCGTCGGCGCTTTTTTCTCCCCGTTTTCGGCAATTTCGCCCTTTGGAGTTGTCTCATTGTTATTCGTCGGCCAAGCCGTGGACCATTCACTTGCCCATATTCTCATTCATCAGTCCGTCAGAAGACACGGTGCATCGGGCAAAAACACGTGCTTGGAAAAGGAGTCACGTAACGACACGACTCCATTGTATGTAAAGCAAATGCGGCGATAGCATTCCCGCATGCGGTGACCTCCCAACACGTTAATGATAATTATTCAATCCCAGTTAATGCCTAGCGTGCACAGGATGTTCCGGTGAAAATGGACGCGTCACGGGAGAGCGTCCGCAAAAAGGGATGATGTTAATTGGCCTCACGCCGACCCTGCTTATTTGTACGAGCCGCCTAGGGATTTCTGGACATTACCGTCGTTTGCCTCGTTACCAACTTCCAAATGGAGAATTAATTTTGAATACTCCCTGCAGAGTAAGACAATCGTAGAACCTAACAAGAGTATTGATATTAACTCTTTACAAAAATGTAATATGATAGAGTCTGGCAGAATGTTCCTATTTAAAACGCGAATAAATTCTTCAAATTTTTAAATAACTGAAAATAATTACATTTTAATATGTCTCTGTAACTATCGATTTTTAACAAATTTTCGTGCAAAAAGCCAGTATGTCTGGAAGACGACATGGCCAAGGCACAGGAATGACTCTTGGAAGAGGTGATAGCCTGCACTGACAAACTATCTAACAGACAATTCAGATTCCGCAAGCAGGGTAGCGTTTGTCGAAGGTCTAGTAGTCACACCGCTGAATATTCCTTTGCAAATACCTTGATTATCAGTGACGGTTCGCGGGTTTTTTTCTGGTACGGCCGAGGAACAAGAGGTGGTAATACAGATAAATGCGGTCACTCTGCAACTGACCCTACCTATCTGTATTACCACCCTTGTTACCTCGGCCGTACCAGAAAAAACCCCGCGAACCGTCACTGTTGATTATGGTTGTGTACAAAAAACAAAAACAAAAAGTATAAATATTTCTACATTGTTTTTGATCAAGTATTCAAAAATTATTTAAACAATTTACTTGCTTTCTTCTTCACAGAAAAGTACTGTGTATTGATAAAATAATTCTATTGATACACAATTTTTTTTAATTGTGATCATAAACTGGGCTTGAAAGCATTTCCTGGAAATAGATTTCGTAACTAATGATCTAATTCAGTAACAACAATTAATTCCGAGAAGTATCTTTATAGTTCTGAAATATTGAATTATTAAAAATAGTTCAGAAGCAAAACCGCAGCTGTGGATCCATATTTTATAAACGAAATGCGTGAATATACTAAATTTATTCTATTAGATCTGACTGCTAACGTGTTTATTTAATTTTTTAGCAATGGTAATTAGGGTATTTTGTTTGTGGTGCGAGTTGAATCTATATTTACACTCTTCTGTTTTCGATCCATTACCATCAGTCTGGCAAGTAATAACATCGAAACGTGTAGCGTATCGTCGTCTAACGTTGAAAATGTGTCGGTGCGATAAATTAGACATACAACAGCTGTCAGCCGCTTTATTACCGCCACTTTTAAACTCGACGCGAAGAGAGCTTCCGGCGTCCATCAGAGGACAATTTCAGAAATCCGCTAAATGTTTTTATTTGCCGCCGCCTGCCGACATAGCCGGTCGTTAATTAAATAAATTAGCAATTTAATTAATTAATACCTACATATATACCCCACTAAATAAGGCCACTTAGCCATACGCGGACGCGAGCGCCTTATAAAGTCAATAAAATTTATTGCCAAGTGTGGCAAATCACACTAATTAGTTTTCATACCGACGATAACGGAATCGATGCCTTTCCACTTCATAAACTGGTTTCATATGGCACCGACTCAATCAGCGCCAGATAAAACAGAGACTTTTATTTGGCAATTAACGGATTCCCCAAATATTCTTACCTCGACCTGTAGAATGCACTAACAACCCGCGCGATAAATTAAACAAATTTCTCCTGCGGATAACTCGAAAACAACGATAACTCACGGATTCTTTTCAGCGGCTCCGTTAAACACGAGTTACCGCGCATAAATTTTCCGAAGTTTCCATAACAGAAATTCCGAGGATTGATAAAATTACGTGCATTAATATTCAATAATCACTTACCTTTAAGCAAGAATCATAAATTATTCAGAGATTATCATAAATTATTTTATAACAATCAATCTAAAGAATTTCTTCAGATGCATATATCAAAATAAGATTAGGAAATAACAAAGGCGAACATAACGTTACTAAATAAAAGCTACTGATTTATGTTGTGCGTTGAGAGACAACATTTATCGAGCTTACGAGCTTTCGTATATCTATAGTTTTTGCAACAAATAAATCTTTCTAATTCAATTTACAACTATAACCTTGTTTATTGGCCCTCATTAGCGGGCATAAAGTGCCGTTTATGGCCCTTGGGTCAACAATAATTAGCATTCACCGAGGTGGTGGTTTCTGGAGTAATATTTTGTTGTTATATTAGAGGAGCTATGTTAATTTTGACAAGTTGTCATATTATTCCATATGGCATCACTTCATTTAACAAGAAATTGTAGCTATAATTACCCAAACCATAGGTTAAATAACTTGGAAAAAGGTGCATATTTTTCATGCTTAAAAATAATCAATCATCTTCCGAGTAGAGTTAAATCTATTAAAAAATATCGTGAATTTAAAACTATTGTATATAACTTGATATGCGAAGTTGAACCATACACTATAACTGAATTTTTCGATGTTAGATTAACTTAGCTTTTTTAAGTTTGTCCATTGTGCTTTGACTTGTTTCTGTAACCAAACATCCACTATTTTGTGTATTCTCGTATCTACAGAAATAAATGTATTATTATTATTATTATTATTATTATTATGATTACTCATATCAAGTTATTCTTGTACGGCAAAAATATATACGATTCCTCAAATAATTACTGGCAACAGCACAAGCTTTCAAAAACCACAAATTGAAAACAACGTAATCCTGGCTCTACGTGAATTTGCTTGACGGCTAGAGTTGGATGGTTTCACGGAAAAACTAATGTTCATAGACGTTTTCCGTATATGGCATAGTGAACAGCCATCATTTGAGATTTTAGGACACGGAAAATCCATATGCCCCACTGTAACATGAACAAGATTCTCCAAAGGTAACGGTTTTTGGCACCATGACCAAATTCGGTGTGTTTGGACCTTTCTTCTACCCGGAGTCTATAGTTACAGGGTTCATTGGTTATTGCTTCAGTTGGAAGAAGTTCATTTTGCAGCAAGACGGCTCCACCACATCAATAAAGAATCACCTGTCACATCTCTGGGTCGGCCATGCTGGGTCAAATGATTGATCTTGACTTGGATTAGTCAACATTTAATGATACATCGGTGAAGTAAAAACATGTTAAAGTTAAAATTTCACATTCTGGATCTGGATCCGGATTATTCCAATAGGAGGACAGAGAGATCCGTTGCACGTAGGCCGTATTTCCCGGTTCCGTCCAGCCAACCCACGGCATCGGCGCTATGGATGTCTGTTTGTAGACCAAGGGCGTTTCCAACCAACAAGTCTAGGTGGGGTAATTAAAAAAAAAGATAAACTGGTGCTTCTGCTCTCATACATCTGTTCTATGAAATCTCCCTATCCTTTTCCAACGTTTTAAAGCGTTGGAAAAATTTTACGGTTATATTATTTGTTTGGAATATGGAATATCGGTAATTTTTAACAATAAAAATTGTTAAGTGAAAAATTCTTAGGGGAGGTAATTACCCGCCACTGTTGTATACATCCCTCTCTCATTATGCGATTGAGGAGATGGCCGAGCACTTCTATAGCACATCTCCAGCCGTCTTCTCTTCAGCTTCACACCCACTACAGATGGAACCAGGACAGATATTCATTCTGTTTTAAGTGCTTTCTTAAATTGCAGTGCCCGATTAGAAGTCCCACGATTAATCGCAGGACAGTTGTAAGCAGAATTTGGGGGTTCTTTAAGATTAAATCTTTTGCTACCCTGCAGCGAGGCGTATCATTTCATGCATCTTCATGACTTTTAGTCGATATGTCTTTTAGTAAGGGTATTATGTCTGAAAGAGACGTGGCAAGGCAAATTCCGGCCTGAAAATGGGGCATCTGGAAGCCCTTCTTGCCAGTCCGTCAGCTATCTTGTCCCCTTTACTTTACTTATTGTGTTCTATTACCCAACATAAGATTACTTTTTCTCATTTGCCACTTTCTCTAGGGTCTTACAACAATCCAACTTTAGTGTTGAGCTTGTAATTGCTGGCATTGTTGCTCTGCGGTCTGCGATGATATGTACATTTTTCCTTTGATATCTCTATCAGCGATTTCTGTTGCTTGGCTTGTTAGAATATACTTTCGTTTCCTTTTTCAGATCTGTCCCTGAGAAAAAAAGTGCCGCCACTTTATCATAACCTACATTTACTATTGTAAAATTTGTAACAGAATTGGAATGATTTTGCTCAAATTTTAAGCTAAATTTGGGTGTCCGAAAAGCGATACGCTGGGTATTACAGAGTAACCATTGCCAAGAGAGCAAGAAACTTTTAAAAAGTTTGGAAGATTCTTGAGCATACCTGGCAGTGTGCAAAAGATATCTTGGCTTTACTACCTGAAGCGGACGAAATCAAGCGCGCGGAATATTTTGAGGAAGAGAATCTAGAACTCAAGATCTAGAGAGTGAGAATGATCTTATCCAAAAAATCATCCCTAAAAAAAAGTTTCGCTGATGCCAAATGGGAGAAAAGTGAGCCTGTTTATGATACATAATAATCTGAGCATTAATGGGTTAACATGGGAAATACGTTTTATATATTTAGTAAAACCATACATCACATTTCCCTTTTCTTTGGTTTTCAAAGGCAGAAACTCCTTTGGTATTTCCCACTTACTTTTTTTTCATAGTGCCAATATAAGTTAGTTTTTTTTCTTTCAAAAGTCCAATCAATTCTATGGATGAGAACCAGTTGTCAGCGATTTCATTTTGTTGCTGGCATAAACGTATCACCAATTGGGTTCGCTTGTAAAGTTTTTTCTTGATCATCTAAATTCCGCCCTGTGTTACATTGTAAATACATATAGCCATTATAGAAAAATCGATTTCGGCCATCTGTCCATCTGTTAAGCACATTATTTTGATATTGTATTTGTCTGGCTTATTCGACATTAATTGGATCTTCCTCTCAATGAAACCAACATTTCATCAAAAGAACACCCGACAAGAGATTTTTAGTAAATCGAACGGAACATTGTAGGTGATGTGATGATTGTATTAATGAGTACCCCTACTATGCTGGAACTCGAAAGTATACATACACTTTCGAGTGCCACCATAGTAGGGGTACTCATTGATACACCAATTGCGGCAATTTTTTTCTCAGGGACAGATCTGAAAAAGGAAAGGAAAGTATATTCTAACAAGCCAGATACTCTTAAGGAACTGCAGCACTTTGTAGGGAACTTATGTTAATCATGGCCAACTTTAACATTTGTTATTAAGTCATCATGCTTCACATGTATCAATTAGAAATTGAATACTAATGATATGCCACTTTCCTTCAAACCTTTAGGATTTTTGTCTTGGTTTAAGGAAAACTTCTTAAATACACTCTCGCCGCTTTATTAAGGCGTCTGAGGTTATTAAAGAAGGGCCGGAAGGGCCGCCCTCATCAGAAGTTTACTTGCTAGCACTATCGGCTTCTATTATAAATCGGTGGTTCTTAAAAGGTTATAAATATCTGTAAATAAATATGCACGCAACCCAACATCTCATGTTCGCTTATTGAGAATCTCAGGCATTCCAGACACACAAAGCACCCGCCCAATTCGCAAATGATGGCGGTCCAAGATGCACTGAATTTGAAACTGCAAGAAGTCAACAAAATTTTCATAAAAATGGTTACAATTTACAAAAAAATCAATCAATTGACACATCCACTCAATTACAAGTGGACCTTGTCACTAAAAATGATTTTTTACATCATGAACAGCAAATCGCATCCGCTTCATGACAAGCAGGCTTAAGTTGTTGCGTAAGTTGGATTTTGTACGCTTGCAATGGAGACCTTTATGTAAAATTCGATATTACAAAGGACCCCTCACAAATCAAATGGAAATTGGCTTTCGGTAAAATTGACCAAATTTTGGATATGTTGTTGCGAGCAGTACCCAGCTCCGAAGGTTAGAGATCGCTAATCCCCGATTTTCGCATTTTCTGGATATTTATAAGATAATCGGAATATATAAGACAAGCACCCCGAAAGTGAGAGGCGAGGAAACTCACTATAAGCAAGCACCCCGAAGGGATGAAAGCATCGCCACGTCCACGTCGTTCATCCTGGGTAAAGCTGAGTGCGATAGAACGAACACATTGCAGAATCCTCTTTTTCTTCTTCTTTGTGGCATGGCACTGTGGCCGTTTCTCATTACCAGGTGGCGATGACAGAATCTGATAAATATCTCGAAAATGCAAGAGGCAAAATCAACGAAAATCGGGGATTACAGGTCTCTAACTTTCGGAGCTGGGTACTGCTCGCAGGGAAGATTTTCGAGCTTTGTGCCCGTGGAGACTTTTGATCTGGACACCAAAAGGAACAACATATCCAAAATTTGGTCAATTTCACCGAAAGCCAATTTCCATTTGATTTGTGAGGGGTCCTTTGTCGACTAATGCTGGGCCAGTATCACTGTCACAGACATAAGCGATTTTGCACGGGCGAGGCGGTTTGATCGTTCCCACTGACCCAGTTGTCTGAAATTTCGGCATTAGCCTTCGAACTTTCAACTTGGGTATTCTTCTGAGAATCAAATGAAAATTTCGCACTTTTTGCGTGTCACTTTTACCAGTTCGGTAAAATGTCTTGACAATACGAACAGTTTGCTCATTAAACATCTCCATGGCGAAAGACAACCTAAACAAACTGATAAACTCGAAAAACAACCGAAGCTAAATTAATCGGAGTAATAACAGATACATAGCATACCTTACAAGAACGGGCCTACCAACATCGAAGCTACGAATTCTATTCTATTCAAATTCGGCGCCCTTAATGTAATAGCCTTTACATTTGATGTTAGAAAAAATAATAAGGAATTCAATATGATCAGAATCGCTGTTCCAACATTTGTTGAATTTGGACTACTCTTCTAACCATTTCTGGTATTGCTACCGTTAATGGTTTATTTTGGATACTATTTCAGTTATCATTTTCAGCCCGATTGATGTTTTCATTTATTATCCACAAGGAGTGATCGATAAAATTTCTGTAATATCGACATCTATTGTAACTCCGAAATCTACTGTATCAGGCAACTTATTCCCATTTTATGATCAAAGAGAACAAGGGATGCGGGTTTTTATATAGCATAGCTGCTTTTTCTGGACCAATGGATCAAGTTAGCAATAGATATTTTATTCTTAATTTACAAACCTTTGGTTAGGTCACTTGCCAATAGGGTTGTAAACCAGTGGATACTGGAAGTTATTTCGTCTCGCTAGCTATTGGTCCTTGAATCCATATTCTTCCTTTTTCTCAATTAGTAGTTGGCTTCCAACTAAATTCAGTATTACGTATGCGTACAGGTTTCAGGTTTTTTAAAACTTTTAAGATCGGATACTGATCTGTGTCATATAAAGGCTCTGTTTTATAATAAATTAAATAAAGACGCAAAGTAGCCTAAATATACAAATATTCAACATCTTCTTAACTCTGCTGAATAGGTTGTACATCTCTATTATTAGGCTATCGTTCGTCTTTATTGATTGCTTCTACTCTAAGTGAGGGTTTTCATTATGAATTGTTCTACATTGTATATTTTCTTCATCTGCTTCAGCGTAAAGCCTTCATTACTTTTCATGCTTCAACAGTTTTTTCAGAGAATTGGCAGGTGGTAAAAAAGCTTTCATATTTGGGAAATATAAGAGCGGCATACTCTGACAGTCCAGGAATATACCGAGTACTGCAACTTTTCGCGATATCTGAAAATAGTACCAAAGAGGATTATATAAAGAGTGGCAATGTAATGGACTGATTTTGGATCCAGTTTTAGAACCGAGCCTCTAGTTTCCGGATTCGGTACTAACTAAGAACAGAGAGGGAAGGATTGATAGTAATTCCATGTCTGTCGCTCCGACTGTTATTGGTGGACTAATTTCATATTTGTCTTACGTCCACGGGAGGGGATGGTTTCACTGCCAATCATCAGCGGGGTGTTATCTCTTCCATTATTTTGCCAATCACGGATTGAGCGACGGAGAAGAATGATTGAAACAGATATATCATTGGATCGAAAACTCGGTTTCATATTCAGTCCATTACATTGCCACTCTTTATATAATCCTCTTTGATAGTACCCAGTAGTTTCTAAAGGTATTTTTAGTTGGTAACATAAATTACCTTTATGGTTCAGTTATTGTATGCCAACACAAAATAAATAAGCCTGTCCTTGAAGATTGCAAAGTAACGGACAGAGTTAATTATTTTAAAAAAATCTTTCACTCTGACCTGGGTTGGTGCTCTTTGAATTGTAATCTCCTAAGAGGACATGAGGAGTATGAGGACTTGTATCATCGCGCCAGCGTATGTCGGGGCTAATTTGCCAACGTTTACTTCAACTAGAAGTTATTTTTGTTCCTAATGCTTCGTACATATTGGCGCCGAAAGCCACAGTCTTCACACGCATGATTTGTGTTCGGCACATGGTTCCCTGTCTATTCGTAGCTTGTCGGTTTTTTTTCCGCGTCGGATCAAAAGAAGCATGCGGAGATACGCGCTGCGAAGTTGCACTGGTTTGGACGGTGGCAGAACTGCAACTGCATAGAGCTAGGTTCGGTTCGAACTTGTGAGTGCCAAAAGTTTTTGAGTCATAATCGTGGCGCGGTTCGTTGCGCAAGTGTGTACCATGCATAAAAGAAATACCTTTAAAATAATTTCACAGATGTCATTCATTGTAACAACATATGTTCTTAAAAAGTGGCTATTAAATGAAGATTATGCAAACACTTTCTAGTTTTACTAATCTTTTTATCATCAAATATTTGAAAAGTTCTGCTAAATACTAAGGAATAAAAGATATGATAAAATCTGATTAAGTTTCTTTTGAAATATTACGGAAATACTAGTGATCAGACCGTGATTTATTTAGTGAACCATTATTTATTTTAATAGGCACTTTGAACAGTGTACGTTTTAATTATGTTGTTATTTATGTTTCGTACGAACAGATTTTGATGACTTTCTCCACATCCAACCTCCAACGAACTCAATTATCTTGGATTTATCGACGGCGCGGCCCATCATCAATTCTCTTAAATTCGGCCCCCAAGGATCGCGTGAGGCCCAAGTGGAATACCGAAGAGACCGGTGCAATGTAATTGATGTGCACTTTTATTAAACTTACGTAACGAGTATTTAAATGAGGCAGGGAGAAACTGTGAGATTTATAGGAGTACAAGAACGAGTACGAGTACGTCCCGCCGTGCTATGCGCATTAGTCATTGTTCACACCTGGGACTTCACTTTAACGGTCCTATTCATTACCTCGCTATTGGAAATGAAGTTATAAATAATGGAAGCTGGTCGAAATTTCCCTTCTTAAGAAAGGGCAGTATGTATATTTTTTTAAAAAATCTGGATTTATGCTCAGAGGAAGATGCATGAAATTAGTAACGCCATAAATTTCGAGTAAATGGGCTATGTTACACACTTCCACACACAAGATATCGGAATGGATGAACGAGAAGAGGGAAGGAAAAAACAGACGGCTAACATATTGTGTGGGCGGGTATTAATGTCTTCCAGAGGCGAAGTATGTGTGATGACAGCCGAGACATCCAAGACGGGTCGTAAAAACTAAATATATAAAGAGGAGCAGTAAACAAATATTTCAGCATGGTAGGGTCCCGGGGACCTCTTAATTAGACGAGAGATAATTTAAGCCCAATAAAGTATGCTGACTTATCGCCGCTTTCAAATATCGTACACCTTTAATTAGTTGTAGAAGGAGCAACTTGACATTTATGAAGTGGGCCCGCATAATATGTCGGCGGTCCTGAGGCGCTTGTAATTAATGATGTGTAAATTAAAAGCCTGTAGCTGTTTCGTAAAGATTTCTCCAAGGATATGTAAATTAGACAGCTGTTAAGGTGCGCATTGTGTGCCCCTCTGTCAACGTCAAGCTGTGAGTGTAACTCGCTGCTAGGAGGTGGACGAACAGTCTTGATTAATATAAACCACTTATTTAACAATAAATTACTGAAATATTATTCATAATCGAATCCAATCAGCATTAACATTTCAACATGTTGGGTAATAGCCGGTCTAGGCCTAACTAATCATTAACTTTTTGATTATGTATCTCAACAATTGGCGATTATCCCGCAAAATATATCATCATTAACTTTCTTCAGTTTAAGGTACAGAAGGGATTTTAATCATGTAAAACTGTACTTTTCAGATGGAGTGTAAACGAAAAACTGGACATTTTTGCTTTTTTTAAATTTATTATTTGTTCGTTGGTATTATTTGCAATTATTATCAACTTCACAATTAAAGACAACATTTTGCAATAGTTTACTTTTTTTGACAAAATTCAGATTTAGTTAAATATTTCTTAACAAATATATTGTTACTCGTTATTAAAATATTTGCTTAATATTTTTGACGATGCCGTAATTATTATCTTCAAATTGCGATAAATTAGAGATGGGCAGATGATCAGGGCCGTGCCAGGGTATGTGGCCGCCAGGGTGCGAGGCAAAAATTGCCGCCGTCTTTTAATGTGAAGAGGGGGTAGAGAAAATGAACACTCTGCGCGTCTCAAAATTATTTAGAAAGAAAGAATTTCGATATAAACAAAAAGATACGTTCATGGATTTGGCGCGGTCCTGCAGATGATTTAGAAACCTCTTCAGTGAAGCAGTTCTCAACAAAAAAGTTACATAATACATTAGCTCCCTCTGGCGGAATCCCGCGTGAACTAGACCAGTGGTGCCCAAACTATTTTCATTTCCGACCCCTCTTTTTGTGTAAACATTTGTCTCGACCCCTGGGTAGACATTTTATAAAAGTCAAAAAGTGATATTATTGCTAGGATATACGCTTAAGTTTCTGAATATAAAAAAAAACAAAGATGTTCATTTATTTTTCATGTTCAATATTTGTTTAAATATTTTGTAAAAAATTATTATTCATACCACACCATATTTTACCAAAATCTTTTCAGTTCTTTGTTTTTTGTTCCAATATTTTGTAAATATGAAAAATATTACGAAAACTTTTAAGCAAATATAGCAGGCAACAAAAAAATTAACTTCATTGGTTTTAAATTATTCATGAAATGGTTGTTTAAAAAAATAATTTAAACTTTTGCATTTTTAGTCTATAATTATAAAATCATTTCTGCTACATCAAATTTGTATTAATATTAATTGTAGATAATGCCGAATTGAAGTAATTATAAATAATAAGTTGTTTTTTTAATATCATTAGATTTCGAGTGAACAGACGGTATAGAATTTGAAGTATAATTTGTCAGTTTCAAACGTCAGTATCATCCGATTCTGGAATAGAAATATAAATAACTATTAGATCATCAAATCGGAGAAAGTAACATGATGGCCATTACTATTTTCTAAGTCTGTATATCAGGTGTACAAATTTATACCCAATATTTTTTATTGTTAGACCAGGAGTTTTTATTGTTTTGCCAATATTTTAGATCTTTGGATTGTGTTTTAGATTTTTAGGTCTAAATTTTGTTTTTTTTTGCCTATTTGTTCCTAAAATTTCGATTTATTTCTTGTAATCTTCAATTTTTATGTCTCAATTTTTTATTTTTAGCCCGAATTTTCGATTTTTGGTCAAAATTTTTGTTTTTTTTGCCCATGTTTTAGATTTTAAATCCTCAGTTATTGATTTTTACGCGCGATGTTTTTTTTGCTAGTATTTCCGAGTTTATATTCAAAGATCTGTATTTTAGATTTGGAACCTACATTTTTTATATTTAGACCCGAATTTTTAATTTTTTGGCCGCTATTTTCTAGAAGGTTTCTATTTAATTTTAGATTATTTATTTGATTTTTTATTTTTTAACTTGAGACAAACTCACTTATCGTTTATTTCTACGTACAGGACTAACTTGAAAATTATTCTAAAATTAAATTTGAAACTTGAAACTGTAAATCTTATTATTAAAATGAAAAAACTAGAAACCGTTTTGAGAAGGACACACAGTGCTAAACATATCTAGTATTACTAGATGAAACAAATTTGAAAATAACTAAATATACCACTGAATTATAAAATATTTAAGCTATTTTTCGTCTTTATTACTTTTACATTTTTTATTTTAATTTAGGCGTTCATTTTTTAATAAAGTTAAAATTTGACATTTACTTAGATAAATATAGTCCTGATGGAATTACTTTAACCAACTACTTAATTTTTTATGTTTTGGTCTCATTTTTTTATCTCAATTTTTATTTTTCGACCTTTAATTTTGATTTTAGTCCATATTTTAGATCTTTGGAATGCATTTTGAATCTTCGCTGAATTTTTTTATTTACATTCTTTCTTTTGACCAAAATTTATCGTTTTCGATCTTTGGTCTGAATTTTCGATTTTTTTGGCCTCACATTTTGGGACCTGAGTTATTCATTTTCATGCGCAAATTTTTGATTTTTTGGGGAAGTACTTTCGAGAGTATTTATAGACCTTTATTTTAGATTTTTTAATTTTCTGGTCTGTATTTTTTGCAAGGTCTTTATTTGAATTTTAGGTTATTTACTTAATTTTAAATTTTTGATTTTAATTTATAGGTTGATTTATATTTGCAAGTTAAAATTTGACATTTGGAAAAATTTAGCTGAGGGAATTATTTTAACAATTTATTTGACTTTATTGTCTGAATTTGATTTTGGCCTAAATTTTAGATCTTTGGCATGTATTTTCAATGTTTTTGGTTTTTATATTTTCTAACCTGAATTTTTGATTTTTAATGAGCGAATTTTTGATTTTTTTGCTAGTATTTTCGAGTTTTTTGGTTTAAATAGTTTATTTTTGGCTTTTATTTTTACAACCTAATTTTTTAATGTTTAGGCTTTTGTTTTAATTTTAGATTATTTTTCTTAACTTTATATATTTTGTTTTAATTCAAATATTAATAATAATATTCATGTTGCTACAGTGTTAGACAAGTCACAAGTTGGTATAACAATATAACAATAATAAAATCGTCAAAGTTTGCATAATTCTAGCTATCAAAGTATTAATTAGTAAGTTTTTTTTTTAAGTTTATTTCTTAATTTGTACGGATTTATTTATAATTCATATCCTATTTGATCTTTAGTTATTTTAGTTATTTTAATTTGAAGGTTTTTCTATTTTACTATAACATGCCGTTTAATTTGGTATTTAAGTATTGTTATATTTTTCCCTGTAATTAGATGTTAAAATCTGTTGGGAAATAAAGTATTATTATTATTATTAAGTATAAAATATAAAATTTGAAACTCAGGATAAGTTCAGACATTACTTAATAAATAACATTTAATTATCTAGGATATTTTTTTGAAATATATGACAAAACAATGTTTAAAAAAAACGTATTATGAAACAAGAGTAACTGCTAGGAGAATGATGCAATCGCAAATAGTTTAGTCGGTATATCGAAATTTTAGGATTGGAATTAATTTACTTTGATATTTATCTAGAAAATATGTCGGTTCAGCTGACGGTTGCCGAAATATAGGTATTAGGTACTAATACAAATAATTGTTTTCTTAAAAAATATGGTTCTATTTTATATAATAACATTTCATTTCACTATTTAACTTGTAAGACCCATGAGCCGGTTCACTTCAGAGTGTGAAGCGGTTCGGAGCCGTTTATAAAGTGAACCGTTTTATCTTTAATGTCTACCAGCGACATTGTACAGTAGTGCAAGGTGTAACAAAAAGGTTCAAATCTCTATAGCTCAGAGACCGTTGCTCGGAGGGCCACACTCCATAAACCACTCGAAAGGGGGTTTAATAGGTCATAACAGACCTCCCGTCAGTTATCACTGAGATGGCGACCGCGCAGCAAAGAGTTTTTGTGATCGAGTCATAACAGTGCAGCGCGATTCGACACTTTGGATTCGAACCCCAAAAATCAGTAATAATTAAACGTTGGCATCAAACATTCTTCGGTATAGGTCGTTTGTGTATCAAAAAATTTCCGGACGACCTCGAACCTCAGTGCGTGTTTGGAAGGCATGTGTTCGCAGCCCAAGAGAATCAGTAGAGCCAGTAGAGAATTTGGAATGTATAAGATCAAAACCGGAAAATTTCTACAAGCCCTCCAACCACAAGATCTACAAATCCCAATCGATTTTTATAACTTCATTCTCAACAGCGAAGAAGAATTGCGAATAATTGTTTTTACAATCTACACAAGTGTTAAGGTAAACCGCCATAATGTTAGGATTTGGGCGTAGGAACAAGCATATAAAACGGTTTAATACCAGAGAGATTCGCCTGAAGTTAATATGTTTCGTACAAGTTTCACAGTCCGCTCTTCTAGGAGGAGGGAACTGGTACCTAGAAATGTTGTGAGGCTGACTGCTCCCGGAATTACAAGAAGATAGTGATGATTTTGTGTTGCAACTAGATGGCGCACTGCTACATAAAATTGCTGAATTTTCAGCAACGATTAGGGAGCTGCTCATCGAGAAACCTGCATGGCATTTGACAATAAGAAGGTTTCTCGATGAGCAGCTTCCTAATCGTTGCTAAAGATTTAACAATTTTATCATGGCTGTCTCGTTCTCCAGACCTCACTGTACGTCATTTTTTATGAAGATTTATGCCACCACTACTAGCCAATCTACAGAGCTCAAAACGCGGAAAACGGCCGCGATTCATGAATAAACCCCAAATATGATCCATCAGGTATGGAAGGAACTCGGTTACCGGTTGGTCTTGTGTCATGCTTCAAGGGTGGGGGAGACTCATTGACCTCTTATAATCAAAACTTGAGAACATTATGAGAATTTTAAGACATGGCCGACTTTTGTATCTTCATTTGAAAAAATAATATAGAATCCTGAAATCGGATGAACCTTTTTATTAGTACTACGTCGTTCGTCCTGGATCACGCTAAGAACAAGTTTCGCATATGGATGGTCTTTTTCATGCTTCTGTCGGATAAACTGTTTATTTAAAGGTGTTATGCCCATGATAACTTTTGATCAGTATAACATGAAAAAGCATTTTCTATAGTTACAAGTAATTTAACCGAAACGCATTTTGCATTGGTTTTGTGCGGGGTCCTTTAATTACAGAATGAGTGGAACATTCTGAAACTTTACCTTCAGACGTTTTTAAGACAGCTAGTCGAGTGCAACAAATGTAAACTCGATAAAAGGCTTCTTTCTATTAGGTTAATTATAAGTAAAGCTGAAATATTAAATAACTGCCTGTATTTTTTGTAATCTGAGAATTATAACGAAAAGTAATGATTCGTTAGAAGACAGTGGAAACAGTAGTAAGATTTATTAATATTTCAAAATAAAGTGTTGGGGAGGACGGAGGCAATAAATTTGAAGTATGTCCTGGGGAAGATTTGTCATTGTAGATTTTGAGAATTTGATATTTCCATTTGGACCCTTTCGGGCCGTGACTGCGGGGATAAAAATAAATGGCCGTATAAAAATGTTGGAAGGTGGTGATGAATGGGCGGTGGCAAATTGAGAAATCTCGAGCCCCCGATGGAAGACAGTCGTGGACGCCCACGGAGCCATTCATCTCCCAGTGAAATTTATTTTCTCGGAGGTTCAAGTTGCAAGTTCAAACATCTATCTTTTTAGCGCGAAGTTTTACAAGTATACTATTTTACTTTTTCATCCCCCTTCCACCCTCGCCCGCACATAAATTACCAACTTTTATTATTTCCAGCGCCTCCGGGTTATAAACAACGGCAATAAGTCGTCCAAATGAAGACGTATCCGCGGAATTTATTATTCCTCCGCACCCCTTGAGTTATTTTTCAGCATCAAGTAGAAATCTCCTAATTAAAATATAATCATCACTTAAAGACTGGAATACGTATACTCGCCTCAGACAGCACACATGCCTCGAGTTAATGAAGGGCATAAAACTTGTCGAATATCATCAACGGGGGGCTGTTGATGATATTCGACAAGTTTTATGCTCTTCATTAACTCGGGGCATGTGTGTTCTGTCCGAGGCGAGTTATGTCTTCCTCTTCAAGTACTGGACAAGTGCGACTACAAAGAAAAATGCCGCTAACACGAACCACAACACTTCTTCATAAATTCTGTACGTCGTCGCCGCAATACTAATAAATTACTTCGGGATTTATATTCCGTCTACATTGTTATTCACATTTCAGGTACACACTCGGTCGTAAATCGTTGAATCATTTGCTTATACAATTGAATCGAACATGTTTTAAATATAAGTTATTTCATTTGGGGAGCCCAGCCGCCTCATAAATTATTTATTCGGTGAAATTTTTTATGCGCTCCCGCATTTTTGGACCAGCGCGCGATAATTTCGAGATTAAACTTTTACATTATGCAAACATATATTTCAACAAATGTTAGAAGGAAGATAAGGAGTGTCAAAACTATAAAACTTTGCATTATACTGACTCAATTTAATCATATTTTGAGGGTGAGCAAAAAATAATGAAAAATTGATGTAACTTTTGTATTTTTAAGTTCGGTAAAAATGTTTCAAATAAAATTTTTAGGCTGAAAGTGCTTCATATAATAATTACCTTGAAATTCTCAACGTCAGTCTGCGCAATTATTTTTTAGTAACTTATATATCCTTCTTCAGTTTTAAAATCACGTGAAAGCCAGCGGCGGCTCGTAGATCTTCGTAGCGGAGGCTAAGATAGAGATGCCGCTCATGATGCACTACTTAGACGCAGAAAGCAAATATTCCGCTTTTGTGTTGTTTTTTCTTCTCTAGCATCCTCGCCGAACATCCACGAGCCGCCGCTGCGTGAAACGAAATATACAAAGGTAAAATGAGTATTTCATTGTTGGCATTTTAAAGACTTATAAAAAATACAAGATTTGTATATTAGCACTATCCTTATTCCTACCCATTATTTTGATGCAGACATGCCAAGAATATTAGCCGGAGGCAGGGCCGAATTTTAATTTTGCACATTCTTAAACATTTTCAACAATTCAAAATAACATACACACGCACATATAATTAAAACGACCTTGTTATATTGGCTCGGCGAATTGGGAGCCACTACTGTATCCGACTTTCGGGAGCCGAAACGGCCGCGCAATAAATTATCTGTGTAAATGTCGATCGTAAATTTACACGATAAAAATGGAATTTTAAATGCACGCATAAAGGACGGCCGTAAAAATTTTAAATGTCAAATTTGAGCCCGTTTCCTGCCTCACTTAAAGCCCCCGCTCGTCCCCAAATGTGTCTATTGGAAGTTAAAACAAACAGCTCTTCGCATATTTGTGTTAATGGCTTCCGTTGGCAAAGTGCTCTCCTTCAACGGTTCATTTATCCGCGACGCTGAACTTATTTTATTACTTGTCGGGGTTAACTTTTATCCATTAGCAACTCTCCCCCACTATGACGATAACAATAAAAACACCCGAATAAATAATGATAGCACCAAAAAAAAACAGCACTTTTTCACCAGTCCATGGGGAGATAATAAAGATATAAATAAAAAATTCCTCATTTTTTATTCCTTCGCCGACGGGGTGTAAATCAAGGGTGGTAAAAATGGGCGCGCTGATGTCTCGTTTGTATGCAAATGGTTGAACGGTTGGTAATATCCGAAACGGCCGAATTCGATTTATCGCTATTCCGGCATGTCCAATTAACACCGGGCGTAATTCCTTAAATGAACTCGAAAACAGAATAGTTGATAATTAAAATTATAATGAGGCCGTTATCAATAAATTCCGGACTCGGAAATTTATTACGCTGATTGATTTTTACGATAGTTTTATATCTTTTTTTACAGCCCGGCCAGACCGTTCCCCGTTTAAAATTTATCACTCATTTAAGATATATAACATGTGTCTTAAATGGTTGCCTCCGAAGGATAAATTTACGTTCGATAGCTGTATACCTGTTTTATCTGTTATTCCACTGAAATTCTCCTCGAATTCCGTGCATTGCTTAATGAAAAAAACACTTAGATACTTTGTGGAATCCGATCCGAAGGACCACAGCAATTTTAAAATCTTCTACTTATCAGATCTGAATTAATAAGTAGTAAATGAAATCCTAACCAACCTAATTTTGTTCTCTCATGTCTATTGATTTATTAAATTCGACTTTATCTAGAGGCCTTAGAGAATGTACTATTTGCAAGTTTGGCTTTGTTGGAGTTCAGTATAAACTATGGGTATTTATACAAAAAGTACACGGCCCATGCAGGCCTCTGGTGGCAACTATCATCTGGCACGGCATTTCGTTAGGATATAGGCTACCGCGATGAGGCGCGCGGTTGGAGGGGTGCAGGGGTTGTCGTTCTCTGAACGTGCATTTGATGCCAATTAAATTCTGGCTCATCTCGTGGGCGCAATGGCGACGTGCACTTGTTGGTCATATTTAAAACTATCAGTCTCCGGTACGCGCATTACACAATGAATCAAATTAGATCACCTTTTTGCTCATTCACTATCGAGATGCAAAAGTGCAAATTTAACAGTTAGGTAGACTTCTGCCTAATTTGAGTATCGAAGTAAAGACTGTAGTATCAGCTTCCAGCTCTAGTGCGTCGAATTCGAAAACTCGCAAAGACCGAACGAGATGTATAAGTGGCTCTACCATCAATAGGTTCCACGAGCCGCTACTGATTGTAACTAATCTCTTATTTTCATCTGACATTGAGACTTTCCTAGGCGGTTGAGTAATTCACTTCACACACCACTAAATGCTGAATTAACTTTGACATTGAAACAGCTCTTTAAATGAACACCGGTCTTCATGATTTCAAGAAAATGTGGGCACCGTTATTTGGGGAAAATGTATCTCCCTTGATTTTGATGACTCGCTGTGGTACAATTCTATCAATAATTGGTTTACATTATCTTCCAGGTTGGCGAAGACATCAGAAGTGACATAGTCTTCATTGTAGTCTAAAATATTCATCGTGACAATCACATTTCCTCCTCAGAAATTTATTGGAAATATTATCACTAACTTCCATCCATTATTTAAGACCAACCTGTTTGCGCTCGGTGCGTTAGTTATCGATTATAAAGCTTCAATCATTTTCCTTGATTTTAGAGACATGTGTTCTCGTCCAATGTTCCTCGTTTATTAGAAAGTGCTCATTTGGGTTTTCCACCCTACTTCGCAATCCCGGTTTTAATTAACCAACTATTTGTCTTGGATGCAGCAGCGTCGTAACTATTTGTTTACATGCATCTCACATTTACGCTTCTTCTTAAACGTTTTAAGTGTTTAACGATTCATTTTTCAAAAGTTATTATCGCAATTATTATATAACTATTAATAATAATACTAATTATTTTTCTGCACACTCCAGTATGAATTTGCTGTGTGCTCTTCTCATCTTGCTACCATTTTAAACTGATTTCGCTACATACGAGTAAGTAAAAATAATTGCTTAAAAAAATTACGTGCATTATAAATATAATTGGCGCAGTCGGTAGGATCTCCAAAGATAAAAGGAGTTTCATGAATATCCAGCAGCCACTTTCGTTCTTGTTTACAAGTAAAATGACATTCTGGAAGTGCCTTACTTAGTCTTTTCAATCAATGGTCGGTTTGTTCGATTTTCCTAGTTGACGTTCACATCACTTTCCTGAAGTCATCTCACACCAACAATACCTAAATCGTAAAATGATTATTTACTGTTTTCAAACCACGTACCCACACGTATATCCTCTGGCAATATTTCACATTACACTTCCAAAATTGATAGTTTTTGCCGTAATACAGTTTTATTTCATGTCTGTTTGTCGGTAATATTTTTATTTTTTTGGTAAAACACCCTTTTAGCAAAATCCCAGATTAATAAACTGATTTCGCAAGCTGATGACTAAAGTTTAAGCTAATGCAGAAGCACTGATCTCGCTGTTAAATTATTTTGACAGATGACAGAACCCAAGCTTTCTAAATTTTTTGACGTCAGTTCAGTATAATAAGCAAATACATACCCTTCTTTACAGCCAAATCTATAGAAATTAATATGTTTATTGTTTAACTGATTGAATTGTAGGATAGTGCCCACCCACCATCTTTCGTTTGCATTTAACTAACTTAAGTTAGAACCATGGTTTATGTCAAGCGAAATTTTGTTTGTTTGTTCGAAGACTTTGATCAATAAAAAATAATCAGAAACAGTGTTAATGGCGTGAATTAAAGTGGATACGAAAGGTGGCGGGTGGGCCCTATCCTACAATACAATCAGCTGAATATAAGCCAAGGTTTCTGCAAAAAAATAGCGGACACAACGAAGCTTACATTTCTGTCACTGCTTTATACATTTTTTTTTACATTTATGCAATCCTTGTTTATTGTTCAACTGACTGGATTGTAGGGTAGTGACCACCCACCACCCTTCGTTCGCGTTTGGACTTTAGTTAAAAGCGTGGTTTATGCCAAGCGAAATTTTGTTTATTTGTTCGAAGAGTTTTGATCAATAGAAAATAATCAAAACCAGTGGTAATGGCAAGAATTAAAGTGGATACGAAGGGTGGTGGGTGGGCCCTATTCTACAATACAATCAGGTAAATAAGAGTCAAGTTTTTTACCAAGAAACAGTGCGCAAAAAACCTTACATTTCTGTCATTGTTTAATTTGTTTTTCACATTTGTGAAATCTTGTTTATTGTTCAACTAATTGGATTGTAGGATAGTGCCCACCCACCACCTTTCGCGTAAATTTGTACTTTGGTTAAAATCGTGGTTTATGTCAAGCGAAATTCTGTTTATTTGTTCGAAGAATTTTGATCAATACAAAAAAATCAAAACCAGTGTTAATGGCAAGAATTAAAGTGGATACGTAGGGTGGTGGGCGGGCCCTATCCTACAATCCAATCAGGTAAACAAGAGTCAAGGTTTTTACTAAGAAACAGTGTACAAACAAACCTTACATTTCTGTCATTGTTTAATTTGTTTTTCACATTTGTGAAATCTTATTGTTCAACTAATTGGATTGTAGGATAGTGCCCACCCACCACCTTTCGCGCAAATTTGTACTTTAGTTAAAATCGTGGTTTATGTCAAGCGAAATTCTGTTTATTTGTTTGAAGAATTTTGATCAATACAAAAAAATCAAAACCAGTGTTAATGGTAAGAATTAAAGTGTATACGTAGGGTGGTGGGTGGTCCTTATCCTATCATCCAATCACCTGAACATAAGCCAAGGTTTCTATAAAGAAACAGCGGATAAACGAAGCTTACATTTCTGTTTGTTTTGTTTTATTTTTCTTTTTACAATTGTACAATCCTTGTTTATTGTTCAACTGATTGGATTGTAGGATGGTGCCCACCCTCCACCATTCGTTTGCATTTGGACTTAAGTTAAAATCGTGGTTCATATCGAGCGAAATTTTGTTTGTTTGTTCGTAAAGTTTTGATCAAGAAAAAATAATCGAAAACAGTGTTACTAGTAGGGCTGTGCAAAATAATCGATTAATCGATAAATAATCGATTAATCGATTAATCGACAGTTCGATTAATTCTAAAAAATAATCGATTAATCGATCATTTGATTAATCGATTAATCGATAATTTGATTGATCGATTAATCGATTAATCGATAATTTGATTGATCGATTAATCGATTAATCGATAATTTGATTGATCGATTAATCGATAAATTGATTAATCGATTAATCGATAAATTGATTAATCGATTAATCGATTATTTGATTAATCGATTAATCGATCATTTGATTATTTGATTATTTGATTATTTTAATAACCGCCCAATCTGTTATATTAACATTAAGCCATCATATCCACTTTATTCATTACATTTATTAAATTGGTAAGCTGTAAATATGTGGGGATAAATACTAATGGAAGCGTATTACAAGTTTTGGAGTTTCATCCGAGAAAAAAACGTCCGTTTATAAAGAAACCCATGATTCGGCCGCCGCCGCCGTAGACTTCAATGTTGCTTAATCGACAAAAAAGTAATAAGAACCATGTGTGAAATGTACACTTTGGTATGTCAATAGAGTTATAAATCATGTGAATATAAATAAATACACCGGTGTTTATACTTTCTGCGAAGAAAAGTCTGCACCAGCAATGCATATCAATGAAAAACAATTGTAGTCTATCGGTTAAATCTCATTTTTATGATGCCGAGCTTATATTAACATACTGTGACAATTATTTATAATAATTTATTAATATGAATTAATATCTCCATATTAAGTGCGTGTTTCTAAATATTGTCTATTTTTATTCGAATAAAGATTATTATTATCAAAATTACAGAATTTTGACTCCAGTGTCCAGAGAATAATAAATTGATTCATTATTGTTAATGATTATTTTAATAATCTATCAATAGATTATTTATTTTTTTAGATCCTTTGAATAATAGATGTATTTGAATTATCGGACTAAACGAACTTATAATAAGAAAAACAAAGAAAATTGGGAACATTATAAATATTTACATAAGACTAATACTAATGAGATCGTTGGCCTTTCATTTTGGCAATATTTTCAAAGGCGGGATCATCCGATAAAAGAGATATTTATACACACTGATCGGATAGTTAAATAGTTATTAGTTAAAGAATTTCTTTTTTTTAATTCTGGAATACTCGTCAGAAAATGAGGATTCCGCCAAATAAATCCAGCCAAAGCAAGACATTTGTCAAGATTGGGTATTTCCTAAAACAATTTTTGTATTTCAAATACAAATGAATTTGTAGTTTGATTATTTCAATTTCTATCAATTCTGATTTGCATCAACTATGGTAGAGATTTGTCTTACAATTCCTTCTATGTTGATATGTTATTGAAAAACATTTGAAGAAGATAGTGCAATATTTTCAATCTTACCAAAATCTTCAAATTTTCTATTGAATTTTTCTCTTCTCAGCAACTTTAATTTCAAGAATTTTGCTTGGGTTAAAGCAAATCATTGTTTATTTGTCTGGATATATTTTTCAATGCTTGGGAAATGCTTGAATTTTGTATCCCTTAAATTCGCTTTCAACAGTATCATAAGTTGCTGATGAACACAATATGAACATTGCTGAGTATACGCAGAAGTCCTAATTTTAACTTCTGTCAAAGCCAAGACTATTTTAAACTGATTCCAAATCAATAATCAAAAAGCATTGCGACATTATTATATTACGTCTGTTGTTACATTAATTTAAAAATTGTGCGATAGTCTTCCGAATATCCCGCGTGCTGGATATTTTTTTGCTCGTGCATTTTTACCATTGTAATCGGTTCTTGTCTTCGTCTCGTGCCTTGTGATTATGAACGCAAAGCACTCGCAAAAAATGATCCGTAATATTTGAAGCACTACGGATGTTATATGTGATAATGTCCTAATTCAGTCGAATTGATTACAGCTTCCAATTTACATTAATTAGATTGAAAAACAGTATTCACGAGGCCGTGCAAAACTTTGATGTTTTGATTATTACTCGAGAATTATTCAATTAATCAATCAATCGATAATTTGATTTTTCATTAATAGATTAATCGATTAATCGATTAATCGATTAATCGATAATTTTAATTTGATTAATCGATTAATCGATCATTTCGATTAATCGATCATTTCGATTAATCGATAATTTCGATTATCGATTAATCGATAATTTCGATTATCGATTAATCGATCATTTCGATTAATCGATAATTTCGATTATCGATTAATCGATCATTTCGATTAATCGATATAATCGATAATTAAAAATAATCGAAAATCGATTATACATTTCCATAATCGAACACCCCTAGTTACTAGCGTGTATTAAAGTGGATTCGAAGGGCAGTGGGTGGGTCCTATCCTACAATCCAATCAGGTGAACATAAGCCAAGGTTTCTACAAATAGCAGACAAACAAAAATCACGGTTCTGTAATTGTTTTAAACATTTTTTTGCATTTGTGCAATCCTTGTTTATTGTTTCAACTCATTGTATTGTAGTTTAAACCGGCGAATAATTCCAGTTCCTCGTAGAGATCTTGGATTACTGTCCACCTTTGCTCGAGGATCCGCAAAAATTTAAAAAAAAACCTGCGCCGATGTGGTCCTCTGTGTGGTTCCTCAGGTCATTGTCGATCTTCTCGAACTTCTCCCAATAGGACTCTACGGTTTGCAATTTCTTGTTCAGATACTCCGCCGTTATCTTGGATCCTTCCTTCCTGGCATTTTCCAAGACACAAGATGACTCGTTTTGATTCCCGAAGAACAGAACACAATTTCTTAAAATGTTTATTACTAAAATTGTGTTCTGTGCAGATTTAACACCGCTTAAAAAAATTGTCTTGGTGGGAATTGGTATTTCTTACAAGATCAGTTACGTCTTCTCCTCGCGGGCTTTTGAGTCTTAAAGGCAGTCGTAGTAGAGATTAGGCGAGGCAATACCTCTCTACGGCTAGAATTTGGCTGAAAGAGTTGAACAATATCTAAAGAATACTTTTTGAGTAAACTGACGGTAAAGATTATTAGAATTGAAAGTATAATTTATCATTTTCATCTTTCAGAATTTTGACGTTTGAAACATGTGTATCATCCGATCCTGCAAAACGCTAGATGTATATTTAAAATATTATTTAAATCGAAAATAAACCATGAGAGTATAAACCTAAATAACTATAATCCCATCAAAACGGAGAAAGTAACATGATGGCCACATCAGCATTTTTTATGATGTTGGCAGGATTTTTTAAGATTTGAGGAAAAATAAAATATGATGTTTGTTTGATGACGGTTTACCGTCAGAGGTGAAAATAACATATTTCTCTTGTATTATGCAATATTATAAAAAATATCGTTGATAGACATTTTTTGCAGTGTTGGGGATACACAAAGGAGAAGTCTGGAACAAAGCGGTCGCTGCAAGTTCAAAGCGCTCGACTAGAAAGTGCGTTTGACGTGTATTAATGAGCCCGATTGTGTTGTAACATGTATCTGACAGATATTAACTTATTATGAGCTATAAATCACCGAGGAGCGCTGATTATCGGATTGTTACAGCGGAGCTCATAACACGGAATACACAGGCACTACTTATTGCGCAAGGCAATATTGCCGAGCGTTATTTACCATCCTGGTCCGCTCTATTTATGCGGGGGTTATATAGATATATAGTGCTCGATGATAAATAGCTGCCATCAGTTCATAAAGCCGTACACCAGCAACCACCTGGTCGTGTGTAGCTGTACGTGTATGTGTGTGTGTTAGCGGAGCGTATAAGAATTATGATTTCGTATTGTTCGGCGAAGACAATACTCGCGGCAGAGTTCACACCCATAGTCTCTACGGCGCTCGCATTACCAAACAATGGGCCGATGCCACGCCATCACCATAAATCAAAACCGAAGAGCGGCGATTCATTAAATATCCCGAAACCCCCGTCATTATTAACGCGAATGAATCAAGAAACAATAAGGAGAAGGGTACGTGCCGTCGAAGGTCTGGTTTATTGAAGTCCTCTCCAGTATTTCATGCATTTATGAGGTGGTGAGGGTTACCTCTTTAACCGTGACGCGAGGTGTCGAATAATTCAGCGCAAACGCCTCGCGCTCTCGGCGCTAAATCCACTGCTCTCCGGGTTGCCATTTACGCCACTCTTAACAAGGTTTCACCATTAGATTTATCTCGCTTAATCGTGTACTTCGGCGTGTAGTGCTGTCCTAGGATACAAGACAAGAACACGGCGCGAGGAGACGTTCTTTATTTTCCTTTCCGCGCAACACACTCCTCCCGGCCGCGAGGATACATTATGGCGGATATCTGCTCAGATAAAGAGCCCCGATAACGTACCAGAGTGGGCTTACCGTAAAGACGACTTTGAGGCTTATAAACTTTAGAGAAGTTGCTTCTGTACTTGACGTTATCATTCCCAGTCGGCTTTCACTTATCTCTCCCCGCATAAATCACATTAACTATCTCCTTCTCTCCCGGAGAAGAATGTCCCGGTCTGCCGGCGCGAAAAAATAACCGCGGCCTCCGGGCACCGCCGAAGATATATGCCCGCCGCCCCCGGTTAACCCCCCCACAGACCCTGAATTTATGAGGCCGTCATATTTCGCAACTTGCGAGCCGGTAATTCTTGCCTAGGAATTTATTGCCGTCGCGTCCCTCCCGGCCCATTAATCCAGGCCAAGCTCCTCCGAACGACCAACAGCTCCCCCAAAACACACCTGAAATGGATCTGCTCCACTGCAGTCTGCCCCATCGATCTCTAAAAGCCTCTCAACACCAGAAGCCAAGAACAACTGCTAATAATTATAAATCACGCAAGTTTGTAATGGAACGTCACAATAACTTGCTTCAAATGTGACAGAAAAGTGTACCCACTTAAGTTAATTAGATTATAAATTATTTTTAATAAACCGAAACGCATTTTAATTTTAATATCTTGCATCAGTTATTAGCTTCTCGATGTGGCTCAGCTAATTACTTTATTTATTAAGACGCTCTGTCAAATAAATAAATGTGACATGCACAGGCGTATCTTATGGCCGCCGAACGCCTCAGCCTAATCCCTGTTAAATCATGTTCAAAATTATTTGGACACGAATCATATAGGGCAAAAATTCAGAGATTTTAGTTTCATTTAAACTAAGCACCAATAATAAAATTTAACATGTCAGTCGTGATTTTATATAGAGCCAAGGAGCCATGGCACTATGTGTAGTTTCAAGCTCAGCAGCCATTCTTAATTAATTCTTAAAACATTTTTTCGCCAGTTACTTTGGTCTAAGAGGATAAATCGTTCTTTCTTTCTTTCGTTGCCTAAAATTTTATTTTTTAGCTGACTAATGGTGTGTTGCAATTGTCAATAATGGTTTGTTGCAGTTGTCAAGAATGGTATGTTTCAGCTGTTCAGAAATGTATTATTCAAGTGTCGAAAATTATATGTTTCAGCTGTCAAAAAGTTATTTTTCAGCTGTCAAAAACGGTATTTCTCAGCCATTAAAATGGTATTTTTCAGCTATCAAAAAAAGTATTTTCGTCTTTTTTTATTTGTCAAAAATGGCATTTTTCAGCTTTCAAAAATTGTACTATTTGTTGTGAAAAATTGTATTTTTTAGTTGACAATAATGGTTTGTTACAGTTGTCAATAATGTTTTGTTGCAATTGTCAAGAATGGTATTTTTCAGCGGTTAAAAATGGTATTTTTCAGCTGTTAAAAAGTGTATTATTCAAATGTCAAAAATAATATTTTTCAGTTGTCAAACATTTTTCGACATTTTTTTTAAATTGTCAAAAATGTCATTTTTTTTGTCAATGGTATTTTTCGGCTGTCAAAAATTGACTTTTTGTAGTCAAAAATTGTATTTTTTATCAGGCAATAATGGTATGTTACAGTTGTCAATAGTGGTTTGTTGCAGTTGTCAACAATGGTATTTTTCAGCTGTTGAAAATTGAAGTTTTCAGCTGTGAAGAAGTATATTATTTAACTGTCCAAAATGATATTTTTCAGCTGTCAAAAATGCGATTTTCAACTTATAGAAATGTTATTTTTCAGCTATCAAAAGCAGCATTTTTCGACATTTTTTTTTACCGAAAAAAATGCATTTCTCAGCTGTCAAAACTTGTATTTTTTGTGTTGTCAAAAATTGTATTTTTTAGCTGACAATAATGGTATGTTACAGTTGTCAATAAGGATTTGTAGCAGTTTTCAAGCATGGTTTTTCAGCTGTTAGAAACGGCATTTTTCAGCTGTCAAAAATGATATTTTTCAACTATCAAAAATTATATTTTCAGCTGTCAAAAATGATATTTTTCAGCTGTCAACATTGGTATTTCCCACCTATAAAAATGTTATTTTCCAGCTATCAAAATCAGCATTTTTTGACATTTTTTCAGTTTTCAAAAATTGTACTTTTTGTTGTCAAAAATTGTATTTTTTGTTTTCAAACATTGTATTTTTTAGCTGACAATAATGGTATGATAAAGTTGTCAATAATAATATGTTGCAGTTATCAAGAATGGCAGTTTTCAACTGTCGAAAATCATATTTTTTAGCTGTCAAAAAGGTATTTCTCACCTATAAAAATGGTATTTTTCAGCTATCAAAGGCAGCATTTTTGGTCATTTTTATTGTCAAAAATGGCATTTTTCAGCTGTCAAAACCTGTATATTTTATTGACAAAAATTGTTTTTTTGTTGTCAAAAATTGTATTTTTTAGCTACCAATAACGGTATGTTTCAGTATGATATTTTTCTGCTGTCAAGAATGGTAATCCCCAGCTATTGAAAATGGTATTTTTCAGCTGTCTCAAGTTGTATTTTACAGTTGTATTCTTCAGCTACCAAATATGCTATGTTTCAGCTGCCAAAAACAGTATTTCTCACCACATTTTTGAATTGTCAAAAATTGTATATTTCAGCTGTCAAAAGTAATATATTTTGATGTCAAAAGTAGTATTTTTTTGTCAAAAATTGTATATTTCAACTGACAAAAATGGTATTCCTCAGCTGGTAAAAATTAGTATTTTTCAGCTGTCAAAAATAGTATTTTTTTACTGTCAAAAATAGTATTTTTCATGTGTCAACAATGGTATGTATCAGCTGTCAAAAACAGTATTTTTCAGCTAATAAAAATAGTTTTTTCAACATTTTTGAATTGTCAAAAATTGTATTTTTTCAGCTGTCAAAAGTAGTATATTTCGCTGTCGAAAGCAGGGTCTTATATAGAGCCAATGAGCCATGGCACTACCTGTAGTTTCAAGCTCAGCAAGAATGTTTATTAATCCTTAAAACACTGTTTCGCCAGTTACTTCGATCTAGAAAGATAAATCGTTCTTTCTTTCTTTAAAGGGGAGGGAGAGGGGTATATTGTATAAGTGGCTCTACCATCAATATGTTCCACGAGCTGCCACTGAAATCTACCATTCAAGATTAGGTAATTCTGCCGCAACTAGCTTACTCGCTTAAACCCTTGCCTGTAATAAAAAGCTCAGCTTTCAGATATTCTTTCTTCTAAACCAGCTCAGTGAAATTCCTGACAGATCTAAAAACTAGTCGAAAGAGAAAAGTAGTGAAACTATGATTTATAATTTTTTAAATGAGTCCTATGAACTTATATGTGATAACTTAATAGATATTGTGATCTCGTACTATTTTTAAGAAAAAAATCACACGACCGGCACCCGGGTAACCTGCTGGTGCCTGACAGAGGTATGTAAATAAAGTAACGAGACTGCTAATGTAGCGTTCGATCTGGTAAACCCGTTGGCTTTTAATCTGGAAGGGATAGCAGGCCAGCATTAGTGTCTTCAGTACGAGCTTGAACTCTTACAGTCACTTGCCAGCCCGTAACAGTTCTTTCCATGAATCGGATTTTTCGAGTGCGTTCTAGAAATGAGCGACAACAACTTTGACCAACAGTGCACACAAAGTTTTGTTCCAGACTTGAGCATAAGTGTGACTAAAATGTTTGCAAAACTTCAACAGACCTATGAGGTTGTTTTCATGCATTCTCAGATTAAAGATGCACTTCGTAGCAAGGAGTGTTGAAAATGTCATCATTCTGGATTTTGTGAGTTCTGATACTCGATGAAGAGTTAAATTTGACCCAAACAACTGTTTTAACGTTGACCAATTATTTGGGGATGATGGGGAAAATCTGCGCGAAAATGTTTCTGAAAAAACTTTTGCAGGATCAAGAGGACAACAGGTGTCTTGAGATTTTTGGGCGGATTGAAATTGAAATTTTCCATTTTCTGAAAAGTAAGGAAGTAAGCTCGGAATGGCAAACTTCATCCACACTAAGGCTAAAAAAAGCCGGAATGAGCACATCACAGATCAAAAAAAAAATTATTTGCTTTTGTGATAAACAGCTAATCGTCCATAAGGAATTAGTAAACCCGCATTTTTACCAAGATGTTTTTTAAGGGCTTCGAAAATGGGCCATGCATGTGAGACCGGATATCAAGAATACCTGGGTGTGCATCATCACAACGCGTCTTGCCACACAGCGATTTTAATTAAGTTTTTGGCAAGTAGAAACTTCCATATGGCTTCGCAGCCCCCTTATTCACCGTACTTAAACCTTCGTGATTTTTTTTCTGTTCCCAAGATTAAAAATTAACCTCAAAGGATAGTCAATTTGGGACATTGAAGAATATCAAAAAGTCCGTACGCGACTAAATGCAAGTGATTTCAATATCTCTGTTCCAGTACTGTGGTGAATAGGAAACCGTCTTCAACGTTATGTGACTTTCCAAGGCAATTTTAATTTTAAAAAGAATCAGTCTCACCACTTTATTTACATACCTCGTATATGGTTGATGTAGTGGTTAAGATTTAAAGTATTCTCGTTCACATAAGTTGTAATGTTAGCTTCCAGTTATAAATACACACATAATCACAAAAACTGAATACTAGTCTCCATGTCCTTTTCCTCGGTGAAAACCCGTGCTTAGATAAGATGTGCTCTGGTGATGATAAACCCAAAATTCATTCAAGATAGGCTGCTATCAGGGGCGGCTCGTAGAACCAAGGAGCTATGGCACTACCTCTAATTTCAAACGAAACAAGATTTTTCTATTAATTTTAAACACACTGATTTGTCATTTTAAATGTTAGAAACGATGCCTGTGAAAGTTTCATGAGACGAGAAAAATGGCAATGCATTTATATGAGAATATAACTCTTGAACAAATTAGCAGATTTGAGAAATTCTTCCAGAATTGTGTTTTGTGTTATTATCTTGAAAACCAGTGATGGGGTATTTTGAATTTTTTTGAGGTTTATTAAGATTAATGCATTTTGAGTAAATTTGAAAAGTTTCCAGTGTGTTACAGTTATTTTTGTATTTATTTTTTCACTCGGAAGAAGTGAAACTTAAAATCTTGAAAACCAGTGATGGGGTTTTTTACGTTTCTTTGAGGATTGTTAATATTCTATTTGACCTGTGAACATCATGTAATTTTGATCTGCTCCACCAATAAAGAATTATTATTATTATTATTATTATTTTGAGTAAATTTGAAAAATTTCAAGTGTGTTGCAGTTGTTTTTATAATTTTTTTTTCACTCCGAAGAAGTGAAACTTAAAAATCTTAAGGGCTGTTCTCGGTCGGTTATCTTGAAAACCAGTGATGGAGTTTTTTTGAATTTTTGGAGGATTATTAAGATTATTGTATTTTAAGTAAATTTAGAAAGTTTCAAGTATTTTACAGCTGTTTTTATATTTTTTTCGCGTCAACAGAAAATGATTAAAATTTTTCATAAATTTACATGAAAAATTGCCGAAGCAGTCGACGGAATGTATTGGAATTTTCTACCAAATCACTCTTGAATTAATATTGAGTAATTTTGCGAAGTTTTAAGTGGATGGCAATTGTTTTTATATTTTTTTCGCGTCAAAAAAAAATCATTAATATTTTTCATAAATTTACATAAAAAATTGCCAAAGCAATCGACGGAATGTATTGGAATTTTCCACCAAATCATTCTTGAATTAATATTGAGTGATTTTGCAAAGTTTTAAGTGGATGGCAAGTGTTTTTATATTTTTTTCGCGTCAAAAAAAAGATTAATATTTTTCATAAATTTACATGAAAAATTGCCAAAGTAATCGACGGAATGTATTGGAATTTTCTACCAAATCACTCTTGAATTAATATTGAGAGATTTGGCGAAGTTTCAAGTAGATGGAAATTGTTTTTATATTTTTTTCGCGTCAAAAAAAAAAGAATAATATTTTTCATAAATTTACATGAAACATTGCCAAAGCAATCGACGGAATGTATTGGAATTTTCTACCAAATCACTCTTGAATTAATATTGAGTAATTTTGCGAAGTTTCAAGTAGATGGCAATTGTTTTTATATTTTTTTCGCGTCAAAAAAAAAGATTAATATTTTTCATAAATTTACATGAAAAATTGCCGAAGCAAACGACGGAATGTATTGGAATTTTCTACCAAACCACTCTTGAATTAATATTGAGTGATTTTGCGAATTTTCAAGTAGGTGGCAATTGTTTTTATATTGTTTTCGCGTCAAAAAAAAGATTAATATTTTTTCATAAATTTACATAAAAAATTGCCAAAGCAATCGACGGAATGTATTGGAATTTTCTACCAAATCACTCTTGAATTAATATTGAGTGATTTTGCGAATTTTCAAGTAGATGGCAATTGTTTTTATATTTTTTTCGCGTCAAAAAAAAAGAATAATATTTTTCATAAATTTACATGAAACATTGCCAAAGCAATCGACGGAATGTATTGGAATTTTCTACCAAATCACTCTTGAATTAATATTGAGTGATTTTGCGAATTTTCAAGTAGATGGCAATTGTTTTTATATTTTTTTCGCGTCAAAAAAAAGATTAATATTTTTTCATAAATTTACATGAAAAATTGCCAAAGCAATCGACGGAATGTATTGGAAATTTCTACCAAATTACTCTTGAATTAATATTTAGTAACTTTGCGAAGTTTTAAGTAGATGGCAATTGTTTTTATATTTTTTCGTGTCAATAAAGTACTCATCGGATAAATGTAAATAGGACCAAAAAATTAATTCGTCTTTAATTGCTTTTTTGTTGTTTAAGGATAACTCTTGAACGGATGGCCTAATTTTGCAAATTATTCCATCAAATAGACGCAGATAAGACCCAAAACATGTAATTTATAGTTCAATTCATGAACGCGAGGAGAGATTTTGAAAATTCTTTTAGCAAAATGTTGTGCTCATTGGACAGATATAGATCCAAAAATATTTTATATTATTGAGGATAACTCTTAAACGAAAAGTGTTAGTAAAGTATCGTTCTTATAGAATAGACGTAGGTTAAACAAAATAATAATAAAATTGTTAATTTTTTTTTTTAACTTTTGAACTTATGATCAGATTTCTAAGACTCTTTCAGGAAAGTCTTTCATCCATCCGAAAGATATATAGAGGACCAAAGAATTGAATTCGTTGTTCAATTGTTTTTTGGTTTACAGAAGATAACGGGTGATCAATGTCAAATTCTTCCAGAAAAGTCCATCGAATAGATACAATAAGTTATTTGTTTGTTAGCCGTTGTAAGACTTAATTTTCTAGAATTACGAACTGCTTGAATATTTATATATGAAGGCTACTTTTCTCTTTATTTAATTTTCTGAATAATTTTGCAGCAATAATCGTTTTCTTTTTCTCAAAAAGAATATTATATGCTCTACTATCAGAATGTTCCACGAGCCTCCACTGGCTACTATAGACAAACAAATAAACAAAAGGATGTATTCAATAGATGCAGTACATTACTTTAAAAGATACAGGTACCAAAATTATTGAAAAAGTCAAAAGGGAAACAGAAATAATTATTAAATATATTCTCAACCAGTCAAACGGATACCTAAGATTTAGTAATGGAGTTTAATCGCTTCTAAAATAACTACTTGTATCCCTTCTAAACGTTGTAATAAGTATTTCTTCCTTCATTTCAGAGGAAAATTCAAGAGCAGTACTTAAACATTTATTTTTTTTACGGCCAACATCTCACATAAATTTTCAATTCCGCCACAAAGTGCTAAACCATGCAACATTTTATACTTCATAAGCCCCCTGAAAGCTCTTAAACATTTCCTGAACACCAACCCCCCAAAACGCAATAAACTACTCACCCCTAACTGCCTTGCATGTTAAGGGTCGCATAAAAATAATGTCATAATTCGAATTCAGCTCATAATGGTGGAATTATGAATATTTGTTTAACGGACGGCCATCTCAGGTTTCGACTAGATTTCCCGGAGGATCGATTACCCGAGAATTATTCGGAAAGGAAATCGAAAGCTTCCCAGTAGATCAATCGAAAACATTGTAGCATTTCGGACATCCCCCTTAATATTCCCCAGCAGAGCGACTACAGCGAAAAGATTACGGCCCCGGTCTGTAATGGTGCAATAAAACTCTAGTTTAGAATATGTAAATACCGGGAATAGAAATAATAATCTGTGGATATTTACATTTCGATTAGTGGAGTTTTCACGGAATGGCGAAGGAAGTCGTAAACCGTTGTTATCAATTAATTATTCATGTCGTACCCTGAATTATTCAAGCGTGCGCCATATTTTATTTATGCGGAGATAATAAACGAGCATTAACAATAATTTACACACTCATGGGCTGACATTTAAGGCTTAATCCGCGACTGTTAAATCCCCGAGTGTTTTTACGGCTCGCTTTCTCTGATCGTTTTTGTATGCAAATTGGATTTTTTTAATATAAATTATCACTAAATCGAGCTACAGGTGCTGACGTGGTGATAATTGTTAAGTTCAAAGGGAGCGCGTATATTCGTGTTTTAATTGAGAGAAGTTATGTAAATTTGTTGCGGATATCGTGGAGCTTTATTACGATGATTATAAAAAATTGTTATCTTATCCTACATTCGTAGGTAGAGCGAACCAATCCCTTACGGATTAAACGAACTTACCACATTATAATAATTTTTCAACTTTTTCAAAAAAAAAACACCCGAGTGAAACCAACGATATGACGAGATTTCTGTTTGAAAGTCTTAATTGTTCATAAATCTGAAGAGTTCAAAAAGACTAAAGAAAGGTCGAAGGGTTTCAGAGTAGGGAATGATTATTTTTTGAGAGCTGCTCCAAAGGATTGACTCAGTGAATGAAGTCGACTCGGAGAGTCAGATTACAGGGATGGACGATATTTCACGTACCTTTCGTAATTTTTCAAAAAAAAAATCACAGGTCGTTACTGTTACTAATAGACGAATTTCACTGCTATGTAAAATCATTGCTACTTAAAATTACCCTACTTAAAATCACTGCTATTTAAACTGTGACTTAAACTGTGATTTAAACTGTGATAGCTTCTTAAAATCACAACTGTTACCTAAACAGTGATTGCTACTTAAACTGTTACTTAAAATGTGATTATAAGAAGGGTCTGGAATCCCATTTACTTTTACGATCATATTCAAATTACGATTTTCATCAACTGAAAAACAAATCTATAAAAACAATTGCTACAAATAGTAAACCCAAAATTACCCAAAATTCATTGTAATTAAAGATTCAGTGTGAATATCTAAACAAACATTTTGAAGTAACACCACGAAACCAATTTTGAAACTGCAAACTTCACGACCTGAACAAAAAATTAAAACAATTTACCAAACTGCTCAAAAAATCTTCAAAAATCTATTTCTATTGAAAATTGTTGAATTTACAAAAAACAAATTGATTTTGAATAAGCGATACTTCGGCCATTGAGGATGATTTTTAATGAAATTTTTGTTGCACATTTTATATTTTTTCTGCGATGTTTTTCTTCAGGTGCTCAAAAAATTAAAACAAACATTTTCAAAAATCCATATCTCTATTGAAAATTGTTGAATTTACAAAAACCAAATTGATTTTGAATAAGCGATACTTCGGCCATTGAGGATGATTTTTTATGAAATTTTTCTTGTACATTTTATATTTTTTCTGCGATGTTTTTCTTCCGGTGCTCAAAAAATTAAAACGAAAATTTTCAAAAATCTATATCTCTATTGAAAATTGTTCAATTTACAAAAACCAAACTGATTCCGAATAAGCGGTACTTCGGCCATTGAGGATAATTTTTTTATAGAATTTTGCCTGCATGTTTTATATTTTCTTCTGCGATGTTTTTGTTAAAGTGCTCAAAAAATTAAAACGAAAATTTTCAAAACTCTATATCTCTATTGAAAATTGTTGAATTTACAAAAATCAAACTGATTTTGAATAAACGGTACTTCGGCCATTGAGAATGATTTTTTATAGAATTTTTCCTGCGTGTTTTTGTATATGTTTCTGCGCTGTTTTTGTTCAGGAGCTCAAAAAATTAAAACAATTTTCAAAAATCCATATCTCTATTGAAAATTGTTGAATTTACAAAACCAAATCGGTTTTGAATTAGCGATACTTCGGCCATTGAGGATGATTTTTTATGGAATTTTTCCTGCATGTTTTATATTTTTTCTGCTATGTTTTTGTTCAGGTGCTCACAAAATTAAAACAAAAATTTTCAAAAATCCATATCTCTATTGAAAATTGTTGAATTTACAAAAACAAAATTGATTTTGAATAAGCGGTACATCGGCCATTGAGGATATATTTTATAGAATTTTGCCTGCATGTTTTATATTTTCTTCTTCGATGTTTTTGTTAAAGTGCCCTAAAATGAAAACAACAATTTTCAAATATCCATATTTCTATTGAAAATTGTTGAATTTACAAAAACCCAATTGATTTTGAATAAGGGATACTTCCGTCATTGAGGACGATTTTGTATGGCATTTCTCCTGCGTGTTTTATATTTTTTCTGCTTTGTTTTTGTTCAGATGCTCACAATATTAAAGTAAAAATTTTCAAAAATCCATATTATTTTTTTAATTGTCAAATTCACAAAAACCAAATTGATTTTAAATAAGCGGTACTTCAGCCATTTTTTTATAGAATTTTGCCTGCATCTTTTATATTTTCTTCTGCGATGTTTTTGTTAAAGTGCTCAAAAAATTAAAACGAAAATTTTCAAAAATCTATATCTCTATTGAAAATTGTTGAATTTACAAAAATCAAACTGATTTTGAATAAGCGGTACTTCGGTAATTGAGGATGATTTTTTATAGAATTTTTCCTGCGTTTTTTTGTATAATTTTCTGCGCTGTTTTTGTTCAGGTGCTCAAAAAATTAAAACAAACATTTTCAAAAATCCATATCTCTATTGAAAATTGTTGAATTTACAAAAACAAAATTGATTTTGAATAAGCGGTACATCGGCCATTGAGGATATTTTTTATACAATTTTGCCATCATGTTTTATATTTTCTTCTGCTATGTTTTTGTTAAAGTGCCCTAAAAATGAAATTTTCAAAAATCTAAATCTCTATTGAAAATTGTTGAATTTACAAAAATCAAATTGATTTTGAATAAGGGGTATTTCCGCCATTGAGGATGATTTTGTATGGCATTTTTCCTGCATGTTTTATATTTTTTTCTGCTATGTTTTTGTTCAGGAGCTCACAATATTAAAATAAAAACTTTCAAAAATCCATATCTCTTTTGAAAATTGTTAAATTTACAAACACCAAATTGATTTTGAATAAGCGGTACTTCGGCCATTTTTTACAGATTTTTTCCTGCGTGTTTTATATTTTCTTCTGCGATGTTTTTGTTAAAGTGTCCAAAAAATTAATCGGTTAATCTATTGGTTAATGATTTTATTTAAAAATAATCCTTCGAAAAGAGAGCAAACATCTTTCAAAAGATGTGTTTTTTCAGAGAAAAAACAAAATTTGGAAAACATTTTCCACATAAATAAACCTTTCCAACTTTTCAAATTTACTGAACAAACATTCTATTATAAGATTGTGCAAAAATCTCCAAATTCTTCTCGAATTTTGAACTGAATCAAGAACAGTCATATGTTTATTTGGTATAGCAGATAATATATACAAAATATCACCTTCAGTCACGGGTATAATATCAAAAGGAACACAAAAAGGTTAAGAAATCCTTAGAGGATCCTAGATAAACACACGTTTCATCGGCCGTTACTATTTTGGAAACAAGATCTTGGTCACTAGCTAACGCCATCCACGTTCCTTGCCTCCACAGGATTTTCGAATGGACTTTATGCTCCATTTGAACTGCTTCGACCAGAATTTTATTTGAAAATATAAATAAATAAATACTTGTCATGATAGCACCTTTTTTTCACGGTCAGATTTAATTTTGATCTGCCCTCGAAGAAAACTATCGAAGAACAACTTTTCCTTTCGCCTGTCCAAATCTGGCAAGATAAGAAAGACTCTGAAACCAGATTGGTCCGTAGTAGTCCCTATGATGGTATGAATGTAATTATCATGAAACCATATTTTTCAGTAAAGTAAAACCGTATCGATATAGATTTGTAGGCCCTTCAACATTTTCATCATCTAGCTTGATATTTTTTTCTGTGTCAAGGACTATTTCTATACATGGCATGTTAAAACAACCTTTATATCTGAAATAATGAAATGATATGTATATAACAATTTTGTATACAGTTTTCTTTCATGAAAAAAATAGTTCTGTAATTAATGTCACGGCAATATATTTAATGGCCGGTGCCAATTAATCCGACAAAAATGACAAGTGCTTTCCCCTCGATCCGTTGACATTAATTAAAACCATTTGCTTGTTTTACGAAACTTTATCTCCCATCCGCATCTACACAACACACACTGAAAGTCAAATTTGTATGCAGATAAATGGGAACTGGTAAGAGAATATTGATAAATGATTTGTGAGTGTGTATATGTGCGCGCATATAAATGGTGCCTATTTGAATAAATTTTCTTCGAGACGTTGTTTATTATTTTCCGCCTAATCTTTCAGAAAGAAAAGTCCGGCATGTGTACATTCCTACAATAGTTCTTATAAGATTGCCAAATTGTCTATCAAGAAAGCATATGTTGCTTTTCGTCATTCGTTTTAAGTTCAAAATAAAAGCTATGCAGTAATAATTATACAGGGTGCCCGGATTTCGTCGGGTCAACATGGCAAACTTCTGTTAGATTAATAAAATTGGTTTTATGAAGTGCCAATGAAAGTGTTTAAATTGCCATGCAAAGTGGTTCAAGCCGCATCTCGGTATCTTGGGTAGCAGGGAAATTACGGCAAATGAAAGAAATTGGGAGATTTTGTTTTTTATTTTTGTTTTAACAAGTGGGCCATGACAAGTGGGATTTTGGGATGGATTCTTAATGAGTTCTCGAACCTGCACCTTTTTGCTAATTTGACCCTCCCTCTATCTCTTCAAATGCAAAAGTTGCCCATGTTATCCCTACGAAATCCGGGCACCTTGTATTTGTTATCGAACATAATTCCTCTGGTTATAAATCTTTCTCTAACGAGCCAAATATTGCAAATAAAATAATATGTAAGAATGGCAACATTAAAAATCGAAAATGTAATACCTTTGTGGTATTATTGTGTTTGGAGAAGTCCTTTGGGGCTGATGTTGATATATATTGACAGTTCAAATTTAAGCCCCATTTTGCCTGTAAACACACCACACAAAGAAAGCTGTTGTAGGTTTTGGTAATTTGCAGAAAATTACCTGTGGACTCACGTGGGGGCACAAGAGTTACCGAGTGAAAAGCGTGATTTGTGTGGAGAGGAGAGGCAAAAAGGACGAAGAGGAAACGTCAAGGTGTGCTGGCCGGGCCGTAAGGTGAGAGATAAATTATTCGGGGGAGAAAGAACGAGCCGGAAAAAATGAATACACGAACATTAGGTCTGCGACAACAAGCCACCACCCACGGCCTCCAGTTTATCTCGGTTGTCAAGAAGCTCACCGTCGGGGGCCCGTGTCCGGCGTAAAGGCTACCATCGGTCGGGTGGTCTCCGGCCCGCAAGATATACGACCTCTTCCCGCCAGAAACATTACGAACCTTTGTCAGCAGGTGTGGATACGATTTTTTCCACGTAAAAATTGATCGGCCATTAAAGGAACGAAATAAAAAATTAACCGGGGTCTCGGTTAACAAGATAATAATAAATAATGGGGGCCCCGATCTGCGCTTATTTATCGGCCCTATTAAAAAAGGGAGAACGCGGGAATTGCGGGCCGCCGGTTTATTTCGCGAGGAAAAGGCGGATTTATTACGATGTTACCGGCGGGAATTTATACCGACAGCGGGACCCTTTAATTACACTTAAAATTTCATTTGCTCGAAGGATTTATGGCCCCACGTCGATTCTTTTAAAACGCAAGAAAAATACGCGCCCACTGATCGAATCTAAAATTGATGAGTGTTATTGCTATTCAATAATAATTAGTAATAACAATATCTTTATCCTGGTAGAAAATTATACAATGTATGGTATGTGTTCATTGAATATAAGCGTTCTAGAAATTACATTTACACAAGAGTGATCGAAAAGCTTAGCTAAGCAATTTTATTTCTTAATTCTAGAAATTATAATACACTACAAATATGGTAAGAAATTAAAATAAGAAAAAATATGATTTTAGTGTTTTTTTTTAATAATACCACCAATTTTTATGATAATCACAGAAGTACACCTGTTAGAAATATAATCTCGGTGAATTGAAAACCTTCACTTCTTGCAGAAGCAATAGTTTAAAGTCTTAGTAAGACTTAATTTTGCAGTTTATAAAAAATATAATATCCTGGCAATGATTAAAACCTTCGACATTGGTCCACCAACAATGAGCTATCAAAAACTGTTTCTATTCCATTAGGGCGAAATATTTAATAAATCTCAAAGAAACAGTGAAACAACCTTATTCTTGGTGTTCGATATACAATTTATGGAATTCAGAATCGTTATTTACTTCACTAGTCTGGGCAGTGACCTGTTACAATATGAGTTTGATATTTTCGGAAATTTTAAACGAGTATTGACCTCATGTACACTACAACATTTTATTTCATTCTGTACTTTCGATATTCCGCAATTTAACTTTTTCTGATTTAGTATCCGACTCACACACAGTTATAAGTTATAAAAATCGTCCACAAGTCGCAGTGGGGTTTGAAATGCTGGTAAATTTTTGATTTCGAATATTTTGTTTATTATTCTTTGTAGTATATACCTATATACAGCGTACCAAAATTATAGAAATTTTGTTTAGAAAATCAACACTCAATTATTGAAACGCAACGAAAATATCGTGGACATTTAAATATTGATTTATATGCGAGAAGTTCGTTGAAAATTATTTTTCTTTTTCCTGTATTTTCAAGTTTTTTGGTATGCATTTTTATTTTTAGACCAGGATTTTTTAGATCTTTTTTTTTGTTCCAAATTTTTAATTTTTTAGCCAAAATATTCGATTTGTTGTTGAAATTTTTGATATTTTAGTCTGCATTTTTCACCTTCTGGCTCGAGTTTTCGACGCTTTGTTTAAATTTAGGCCAGAAGATCGAAAACTCAGGCCAAAAATAAAAAAATGCAAACCGAGAAATCCAAAATTTCAAGGAACGAATCGAATATTTTGACCAAAACAATAAAAAAATTGGAACAAAACAGCGGAAAATCTCAAATATCGGCAAAGAATCAAAAATCCTGATCTAAAAATAAAAAAATAATACTTTTTAGCTTAAAATAAGTTCCGACGAGAAATTTAAAAATAATAGCAACAAAATAAACAAACAAAAACAAAATTACAAAACTGCACAATAAAATGATTAATTCTAAAAATCCGGCGTGGCACTAGCCAGGTAAGTAGTTGTTTTAATAAGTTATTTGTTTGTAGTCCTAATAAGACTAATAATAATAATAATTGTATTGATTGTCGTACGGAAAATAAAGCATTTTATTATTATTATTATTATTATTGCGAATTTTTCAGTTACGAACAGGTTGAAAAATCACTTTCGTTATTTTATCGAAATCATTAATTCTAGTTAAGAAAATCTAAAATATGTGACAAACAATAAAAAATTAAGACCAAAAATTTAAAATTCGTACCCAAAAATCTAAAATTTTTAACAAACAAATCGAAAATTGAAGTCAAAATAAAGAAAATTTCGGCCAAAAGACCAAAAAGCGTAAAGATAAAATATGCAAACAACAAAATTCAAAAATTATGGTCAAAATAAAGAATATTTGGGCAAAAAATTTAAGAAAATGGAAAATACGGTAATCTAAAATATGGGCCAAAGAACCAAAAATCCGGGTCTAAGGATAAAAACGCAGACAAAAAATCGAAAATTTAGGTAGAAGCAAAATAATTTACCACTTTCAGCCCCCAAAAATGAGTTTCTAACCAGAAATTTGAATATAAAAGCAAAAAAATCGAACAATAAAATCAATCATTGAAGTTAAAAAATCTAAAACATTGGACAAAAAATAAAAAATTTAGACCAAAAATCTAAAATTCGGGCCTAAAAGTAAAAATAGTTGTCCAAGAGTACAAAAAAATTAACAAACAAAAATGATAATAATAATAAATAATAATAATAAATGGTGACCAAAAAATCAAAAATTTCAGCAAACAAAACTAGAAAAAATTCTCGTATAAATCATTTAGGTTAGGATGTTTAAGAAATTAAAAATTTGTAACTAAAATTAAAAATTCGGTCCGAAAAAACAAAAACGCGGACTGAAAAGTCGAAAATTTTAACAATTAAATTGGAAATTTGGGTAAAAATAAAGAAAATTTAGGCCAAATTATCAATTTAGACCAAAAAAAAAATCGAAAATATAGACAAAACATCTGAAAATTAAACATTCGGCTCGAAAAACAATCGAAATTTTAAAACAGTTAAATCAAAAATTTAGGTCAAAATAAAATCCAATTTGGTTAAATAGTCGCCGAGTTATGTGCGAAAAACCTCAAAATGCACTTTTTTCAAACACCCATAACTTGGTGCCAAATTGTGGTAGGAACTTCGTTCTTTGAGTCTTGCATAGGGAATTGATCAAATTTTAATACCTTCATGGTGGATCGAGTAGACAATTTTTTTCCAACTCCGTACACATCGTCAAAGTTGGAAATGGTTTTCTGAAAAAAAAAATTCACAGGGGTGGTAGAGGGCGGCGGAAGGGGTTACGCTTAAGTTCGCATGCATGACTTTAAAGAATACGCTTCAGAGTTTTGCGCCTTCAAAGATTCATCACAATCGATTGAAAATACGCCGAGTTAAGGCGATTTGAAAATGTGTTTAATATTTTTTGCATCAGTGTACAAACAAAATTGCAGAAATAAATCCGCGTGGCGAATAAATAAAGGTGGCAAGGGCAAAACGTACCCTTAATGAAAAGGGCTGTTTGACGGAATAGGGGAGCAATATATATAGTTAGAATTATTATTGTTTTTTTTTTTAAATAAATGGAGTCTTACAGATGGTGATACTTTCATGCACAATATTGGCGGTTACGCCTTTAGAAGCAAGATGGCGTTACACTCTACAGTAAAAGAAATTTTAACAGGAAGATTAATTGTAAAGTGTATTTGTAGAACTTGTTTAGTCCTTCAGACAAATGATAAATGGTTTTAGGATTTTGATTTAAAAAATCTTTGTTGGTTATACATGGACTTTCAGCTTCTCCCATAGTTAATCCTCTATTGCCGGGGTCTCCAAACTAAGGCCCGCGGGCCAAATGCGGCCCGCGACCTCAACGAATCCGGCCCGCGACAAGCAGTTACATTTTTCATAAATGTCACATTTTAAAATTCTATAACGATTTTTTGTTACAGGTTTTAAAATTAGTTATAAAATTTATTATATCTTGGCCCACTAGGGTATGAAGAATTATATATATGGCCCGCGATGGAAAAAGTTTGGAGACCCCTGCTCTATTGCATACTGTTCCCAAATGGGAACATAATTTTTGGGCAAAGTGCTGCTATCTTACGAAATAAATAATTACTAAAATTAATAAAATAGATTCGAAAACCGTAAGAGTACAAAATTTATTTTTGAGGAAATCTTTCAGAAGACTTTATTTTTTTCTTCATTTCTTAACTGAGAGAGCAAAAATGTTCGTACAGCGCACAGAAAAAAGAACTAAGCAAACCAATTACAAGTAACTCTAAGGAAATGAAGCAATCCATAGGAATATTGATTTGAATGTCTCTCATCACACAACTTTCCTCACGCAGGTATTGGACCGCTAAAACCAGAAAACCAAATAACGGATGTTATGCCTCTAAACAAGTTTGAAGAAGTCAAACGCTTTCTTCGTTTCTTTGATAATTGTGTTGCTGCCAAAAATACTGATAAAATTACATCAGTAGTAAACCAAATAAAAGATTAACAAATTTTATAAAAACATATAATTTTGCCTTATTGCTTTAACGATTTAATGTAACAACTTATATTTTTATGTTTAAATAAATCATGCAATAGAGGGTTAAAGTAACCAAGCGTCCGTGTCAGTGAACTTTCGTAGAGTAAGATGTTAACACGCCCAGGATGCTTTTAGAGGAAGCATTGGGCTTCTGTTGTCTTTCGTAGCTTTCTCTCCAAACCTTCGCTAGCCGCCCCTGCCAAACGTTGAATTTCCTTCAGGAAATGATTAGCTCCTAAACTATGTTCCGCCACGATTATTTTTATTTTTTGCATCTGCATAAGATAACAAAAACATCTCTTAATTACGTTTTCCTAGAAATACTTTCCGGATGTGTATTGTCTCATTATCTTAATATTTAAAAAAAAAATACATTTAAAATGTTATAGCGTGACTTCATATATTCTCACTAATTGAGTATTTGTGTAGTGTGCCAGATGTAATCTGGTTTAATCTACAAATAATCTGTCACGAAAAGGCCACTTCCGTGCACCCACTGGGACATGGACATCGGCAAATGGTTGAAGGGGGATTTGACTACCTGAAAAATAACTATAAAAAAAGGCACGTCATGTCATAATTTAATAGCATCTCCACAAAACCGGAACAAGTAATTAAAGTGTCACTATATTTTAGCTCTTATCAACTCTAACTAATTTAGCAATTATTTTGCACTGACGAATTGAGGCCAAATGAAATAAACCCCCCATTTATGTGATGAGATATTATTACATTATGTTAAATTTGAAGTGTGCATGATTGGTAGGAGATTCATGTATGTGATAGATATTTTGAAATACGTGTCGTCTGCAGTTTCTGCAGTGGAAATATAGGTAGCGAGCGTGCAATAGTGGCGTGGCCCGGCCCTAAATCATTTATTTCTGGGAAAGTGAGGTAATAATTTAATGTCCAATATAACTGGTGTTGCAGTCTGTAAATGGCAAGAGGTGAGCGAGCTGAATGTAGATGAGTTGTGTAGGCCGGGGCCGCTGAGACTCTTTATGGCCGCTGCTCATGAACACAGCCCGTATAATGTAACACAACATGCCGAGGAGATGCCGATAAATATTCATTAAGTGCAATTATAGCACCACCGAGTGAACGCTTTATTGCATCGTATATTTTATTACAGTTTTACGAGGTACACGTACACACCGACATGCAGGAGAGAGAAGAGACTGAGGTCCGCGACGGTCGGATGGTAATTCGCGGAGATGGCTACCCGCGAAGAATAAATGGAGGTGTTAAGTGGGTATTATTTATCAGCGGGTACATATGTCATCCGACCCTAATCATGGTTTTTCGCTCGTTCTGCGACGGGCAACCAACCCTGCTCCCCCCGTAGGGTGGCGGTTCGCGCGCAAGAACCCGATGAATAAATAAAGCTATCTCGAACCTCATTTATCATACCCGTATCAGCGGCGTCGTCATAAATTTTCTTTGCGAGTCGATAAGAGGAGGTTATAAAGCAAAATGGAGGCATGTGCTGCAATAAGTTAACCCTTATAACCGGCACTCGATTATGAAACAGATAACGCCGAAACTGCACACTGTTAATAATTTTCAACTTGGATTCGTTTTAATTTGGGCAATTTATTACCGCCCCCGTGCCGCCACCAGAGAGAGATAGCGCTAGCTGCGGCAACAAGATAATAGCCAATTTAACATGCACAATCCACCGGAATCCCCTTTAAATATTAACATTATATTATATTACATCAACACCTCACTCCACATATAAATCAAACGGAATCAACAGCTGGAACGCGCCCCGGATTGTTTTACAAATATTAAAGCTTTATAAATTGACCGCGCAATCACTCTCCACCCAAATTAACAATGCGCTCCAATCGAAAATAAAACGCCCAATTATTTATCATCGCATTAAATATTTCCAATTAAATACCTAATATTTCACGTTTCACATTACTCATTTTCACGGTTTAATATTACAAAAGCATTTTCTAATATTCATGTGCTACAAAATATTAATCATCTATCCATTTCAAATTCAAAATTAATCACAATGTAAATAGTCGAATATTAAAAACTTAAATATTGAAGGCAATTGAGTATTGTTGTTAATGCATATCTTCATCTCAATTACCAAGCATCATTACCTTCTCAAAAGCTGCACGTCTTTTGGTATTTAAGACGATAATTCAACTCATGTATAAAAAGGTGCATTCAAATTTGCAAGTGGATAAAAATTTATTTACCTTCACTATGACAACGATCTTTATATTAACAATTTTAGGAAACAAGTAACTTCAGTCGAACAGTGGCCGTTCATGTCAGTTCTGAATACCTCTGTATTGAAATATAATTGAAATCTGTTTCGGACACGCTGCTACGTGAAAAATTGTTCACGATTGTCATGTTCCAGGGAGGTAGATATTGTCTTTTTACCAATTATAGATTTAGTTTTGTACATTTGATATTAAAGCCGGTGACACTGATGGAACTGCATTTCGTACTTCGGCCGCGAGATGTCGCAAGCGTACGGTAGCGCTGCCACCGATTTCTGAATTATAGAATTGGATTGCATTTAATATCCATCTTGTTCTATCATGTTCTAATAGTGTGAAATAAACATTTATATATTAGTGTATTTGGCGTCTTTTTTATGTATGTCGGAAATAAGTGTACCGGCGATTAAACAATCAGCCGTTATTGGTCTCCTGACATCATGTCGCTTGTAGTATGTGTGTGTGAGAGGTTATAATCTATAATATGATATAAGAAACGCCAGAAATGTGTGGAATTTATACTAAATCTAAGTAATAATATATATTTATACAAAACAATAATTATAAATATCATTTTAACGGCCGGATCCCAGTGTTTGACAACTTACAAACGCGCACGCTCAAATTTCGCGATTCCCGTGGCACTCAACCATTTTCATTTTACCCACATACGATTTTGACGATTGGTGCTTCATCCAATTCCATTACAAATAAACAATGCTCTTTTACCCATTGTACTTTTAATTAATATAAATTGTTAATTTATAGTTCTTAGTCGTTAAATTATCTCAACAAGTACCACTCGCGGTTATAAATTTTATTTTAAGCACTCGTCATTTCATCGCAAATTTCTTGAATGAATTGAGAATAGGCAAAATCTTATTTTTCCATCTCAATTAATTCTCGAAATTTGTGTCGTTTCAATGGCTCGTGCAAACAAATAAAATTTATCCGGCCAAATTTAACCTCTTGTGGTATTATCCCTGAAAAATTGTCAGTTTCGTATACGCACTACATTACAGACGAATTTAAGAAAAGTTCCGGGAAAAGCTCCGGGAGAAAACTTTTTACAAAAAATGATTTATACATTAGATCACTTTATAAAACACTAACGCAGTATAAAGTTCTAAAATGTTTTTTTAGTGTTATACAACAGTGTTTCACCACACAGTAGCTTCATATTTTCTTCTACCTGATGAAGCCACTGTGTGGTGAAACATTGTTTTAAAACAATAAAAAAACATTTTGAAACCTTACACTGCGTCAGTGTTTTATTAATTGATATTGGAGTTTGAACACGTAACAGCCTCATCAATCCTTTAAATTGGGGATAAAACGTATTTGTTTTTATACCGAACAACTCATTTACGTTTATTATTGCTCAACTTTTGTTACATAATATAGATAAAAAAATTATCACCTTCACAAATAATATACATTATTTAACAAGTATGAATAATAAGTGGCGACGCGATATTTGATGAATAGACAGTTTGATTTGATAAAGCAACTGCGGAGAATCGATAAATACAACCCGTTCTGATTAATGCCGAGTCGTTACTTTATAAGACATCCGGAAATCAGGAACAACACTCCATTGTTATAAAACACGGTTTATTAGGTGATTATAGTTTATATCTTTAGAAGGTTATTATCGAACCAACAGTCGCGAGTTGGTTCGATAATGACCTTGTCGGTCGAAACTATACTCAAGCGCATGTGATACATGAAGAATATTTCATTCACTTGATTGCTGTAAACCATTATTTTAATATGATAATAAAATAAATCTATTCCGTGAAAGCATCAGATAATATTCTGAAGAATCAAGTGGCACGTATTTTAATCAACAAACTATTTAGAAACAGCTATTTAAACTGCGAAAGTTTAATGGCTCTTTGGTAAGTTTTAAAAATTAGGTTCAAACTTAAAACAATTGGAAACTATAGAAAAACACCACTAGGATTTAAAATGTAAATTAAAGAGAAAAGTGCAAACAATGTTGATGAATAGTTATTTGTTTACTAAAATGCTGATTAAACAAACGGCCGGGTGATGAGGCAACCGGGACCCGGAAGACCTATTTCGCAGCGTGGAACTCACCAGTGACGGCTCGCGGGTTGACTCATGGTATGGCTGAGGTAGCAAAGTTGGTAACGGTTACGCCGCTAACCGACCCTACTTATCTGCATTGCCACCTCGGCTGTACCATAAGTCACCCCGCGGGCCGTCACTGGAACTCACCATGGTTTCTATCATGCACATCAAATATTACCACGTTTAAGAAATTAAAAATAGTGAACTTTATTGCCGCTACATCGCGAACGTGATAATATTGTTTTAAATAGATACTAAATGTAATCATTCTTGTAAAAATACCAGTCCCTAATAATTTTATTTACATATCTCCTTGAGAATGACCAAAGCCCGAAACTAGTCGGAGAGACAAATAAAAATAGTGAAACAAAACCAAGTGTTTTAATTAATCAAAATTAGACACATTGTGGCAATAGATGCAGTTTCTCTACTTATGTCTTAATTTAAATTATTAGTAGGCATTGTGTTTCAGGTGTTAGAATAACTGCAGCCAGATACGTCAACTTAATAAATATTCACTACTTGGATTCATGTTTATTTTCAGTAAATTATCAAAACTTAAAAATATGAGAGCCGCGATCACATATATACGAATCTGGTATCACCCGTGTGAACTTTTGAACTATTGTCAGCCTCGCCGCACAGATGCAAACTTTCGCGTCCCAATAGAACTGGAAAAATCGAACTTTCACAAAGTGTAGGATAAAAAACTGATTAATTAAAGGGTACTAATAACAGCTGGTGAATGGTACCTTTAATCCATAAGTAAGGTACAAAAATGCCGTCAATAAATGATTATATCTTGTAATATACAGTGCGCGCCTAAAGTATGGAATATATTTAATAAAACCGAAATAAAATATTTTTGGAAAAAATCCTGGAACAGGTCGATTTTCTTTTATAAAAATACACAATTTTACGTGAAGGTCGATTTTCAGTCGTCATTTGTTTTTGAGTAATGGCGTCATCCATTTTGTTTTTTAAATGGCAACCCCTTATTTTTGTTATTGATTTTGAGAGATCTTTTCATTGTCGAACTGGCAATATAAAAATATTGTCATCTTATATAAGACAATTTTCGAAGGTGAGAAATTGATATTTAGGGTTTTTAAAAATAACCTTATTCCAGCGTGTTTTTGTAAACAAAAATGATTTTGACCTTTCATATAATACAGTATGGTCTCAGCAAGACGGCGCACCCCCGCACTATGCGCGTTTTTTGACAATTGCTTTGCGAATAGGTGGATTGGCAGGCGAGAACCGATAGAATAGCCCGCGAGAGAGATAAATGCGCAGAATTAGCCTGGAAATTATTCAAAATGTTCAAGAAGAATTTCTACATCAAAAAAAAACGCGCCATATTGTATTATATGGGAGGTAAAGATCATTGTTGTTTGGAAAATTTGCTACAAGCGCTGGAATAAGGTCATTTTGCAAAAACTCTAAATATCGGGTTCTCACCTTCAATTGTCATTTACTCGAAAAATTTCTAATGTAAAAATATTGCCAGTTCGACAATGAAAAGATCTCTCAAAATCAAGAACAGAAATAGGGGGTTGCTATTTAAAAACAAAATGTATGACGTCATTACCCAAAAACAATTGACCACTGAAAATTGACTTTTATCAAAGAAAATCGACCCGATTTTTTCCAAAAATATTTTATTTCGGTTTTACTGAATATATTCCATACTTTAGGCGCGCACTGTATATTATTGATCGAGAATAGAAAATAAACCAAACACAATATTGTAAGGACCTATCTGAAAATGCAGATTAAACCAGACATTGCAACGCTGAAGCAAAAATGCAACGAAATAGAGGAATTTGAGAATTTTTGCAAGAATAAGGAAGCCGGCAAATTTTGCTAAACACAAGTAGTTCAGTCAAATAAGGATTAAATCTCAGAATAAGAGATAAAAAGCTGAAAATTTTGCCATAGAAGTTTGTTTTGACCTTCTTAAGACGGGTCGAAAGGTCTAATACGATTTCGAGCCCGCTACAAGGAATCAAAGGTCAAGAATATTTTTTTTTTAATATATTGTTTCCTATGCGTCGCATGTCATTAGAGGTCATCACAAAATTTGTAGAGCATAACATTTTTGATAGGTTTGGTTATATGTATTTTTTCACATGATTAACCGTTTTTGAAATATAGCGTGGATCGTGGGAAGCTCGCGTCCGTTTGTAGCAGAGGTAGTCAACTTTTTATAACTACCGCTCACTTGCTGAAAGTAAAATTTTCTAATTGTCAAATTTTAACTTGCTCGCTTTCCTTTTTTTCTGTTTTGCTCTTCGTTTTTTTTTTAAGTAAGACTTAATTTTGCTTTGCAGAGTTACGAACAGGTTGAATATTCATATATTCCGGCTGTATTTCGTTTTATTAAATTTATTTTTTTTTTTATTTGAACTCGAGCGTTTCGTAAGCAATAAACGATTTCTTTCAGAAATTTTCATTCGGACAAATCCCCACCACGCACTTTTAAAAATGTATAAAAAAAATATTATTTATAAATAAACAATTTATGAAATAATATATCTTATTAAAATTAATTATTTTAATTACATTACAAGGAATAAGTGTGTGTTGCGACCTTCCGGTGCCGTTATCTCGTTTTCACAACATTCCTTGAAATAATGCAGACCTGCCCCTTGAGCGTTTCACATCTGGCAAAAAGGCGCGCATTCTTTCAAGGAAAAAAACTAGTTTTACACCCCTCTCGGGGTACGGGTGTTGTGGCCACTTGTAAATACTATGATTTTTGTAAATATTCGATGTATAGATCTTGAAGGGAGAGGTAGTCCCTAATACATGCAGTTTTCTAAAAGTTACACTCAGTTGAATTTTATTCCACCCCTCGAAGATGCCGCTTACAACGGCCATTGTGTTCAGTGAAAATCAAAACCGCGATAACACAAGCAACCATTGGTTCTTCGAACCGGATTGCGTTATCACCGGCTAGTTGAAGATCAAGTGCTGCCCTTTGCGCCAAGCAGTCGACGGAATGAAGAGCGGTACCAGAAGTTCGCAATAAAATGGTTTGTAAAGAATAAATGACAAAATAATATAGTATATTATGCAACAAGTGTTATAAACTGCACTTTAGTCACGAGTTAATTAGGCACGAGCGGAGCGAGTGTTTAATAACGAGTGTCTAGAGAAGTTTATAACACGAATTGCATACTATACTTTTTCTACGACTAAATTATTAAAATTTTGAAATGATTTTATTATCTTAAATGAACATGGTAATAGTACAATATTATTAAATTGGTCTACTTGGGTAAATATACATTAACAATTAATTTAGAGACATTATGTCAATTACTAAATGAAATCATTGAATCTCCTAAATTTCTTGAATGTTGTATATTATTTATTTGATTTAAGTTGAAAGTATTCCTTCTTTCATTTATTTGTTTTTTTTTTCACAGATTGTTGATAAGTGACAACTAACTTGATTTTGAATTTCAATTGATTTAAGCGATTTAAAAAACTGGAGCTAACTTCAGCCCATGACTAAAATGCACAAAGTCACAGTTTGTCAAGGTGTATTTAAAGAATCACTTAGCGTTATGGAAACATATGCGATTAATGGCATTTTAGAGGTGGGAGTAGAAAAAATTCGTTTTACACCACCCTAGAATACAAGGTGCGCTTTTTAAACATGGTATCCCCGATGGAGCCAGACCATATTTTTTTTTGTTTTTTTTGGCGTCGACTGCAAGGTCATCTGCCACCACCGTTTGTGTTAATATATCATATATTAATGGAATACACCATATGCAACAGAATTATATCTCTAGACCATGTTGTACCGATGTAATTGGTTGCACAACCTCCTAAGTAAATGATATGAGAAGCTATTCGTTCCCCCTCTGAATACCATCACTAGTAGGCACGCCTCTTAAGATTCCTCTTGTTCGTCGTCGTCCTGTTTTCTACTTGTTGCCTATTTTCAATTTTCCCATGAAACGACCTCAGGACCAAATTTACTTTCTCCGTCAAAATCATTTGATATTGATGTGTCGAAGAATGCTAGTCGGTGACACTGGCCACAAACGTAGGAGCATTGCAGCCCTACATTCCTACATCTATAGTTCCTGCAATTCTAGAAGATTTTATTCAATAGTTCTTTCGGTGTTGGCAGCAATAATGTAGTCGGCTGCAGGCTCTCGTTCTGTAACACCTTGCTCCATTTCTTAGGTTGTTAATCCTTCCCAACCCAAGTTTGGATCTAGAGATAGACCCGATAGATATGCTGACGAAATACTGCACTTGTAAGTGGAAGAGTTAATAATTGCAACGTTTTGTTGAGTATTGTTGATTTGATGAACAGTGTGTGCTCAAAATTGTCAATACTATGTTCTGATTTTGGAGCATTATTCAGTGCTAAAATAACACGTATTCGATTTTAAAATAATCTATTCGGAGAGCAGTTTTCCAGTTGAAATTATTGCTAATTGTTTCAAATCCGTGTGTTTCTAGAGGATTTTTTATTTGCAGTTTTCCTTCCTTAAACAACGCACATGTTGTGTCACATCTACTGAAGGCATGCAATAAAATATAAACCTTACTAGTGATAAGATAAGCGATTATTGGGGGGGTAGGGTTAAACCATACTCCTTATCGGGGCCTTATTCGGTAAAATTTTGTTAGTTTTTGCGCGCAGATCGACGCCCAGATAACCGGGCAAGCTTTTAAAACAGGCCCCGTCGTTTTGTTTCACCCCCACCCCCAGGATTTTTCAATCGCAGATTTTCGATTTTTGCACGTTACCAAAAAAAAAAATAACTCCTCCGTAACCGCCGGAACTGGACGATCCCGATATGTCTTAAAATAATCTTAAAGAAAATATCTTAAATTGATCAAGCCACTTTTATGAATTTTTGCCCCGTTTCCGAGATATGATTTTTTATTTAAACCGGGTAATTTTTTTTTTCTTCAATTAAGGACGTATTTTTTTCTTTTCAAGTGGAAAAGTTGAAACCTTCAGGGATGGCAGAAGGGATAACTGGCTTTCATTGAGAATTTTTTCAAAATTTTTGAAACTACCCCTACGCGCCGACCAACGCCACCAACCCAAGGGGTGGTTCGGTTTTCTTCTTTTAAGGACGAATTTTTTTCTTTTAAAGTCGAAAAGCTGAAAATTTCAGGGATGGTAGAAGATATTTTTTCAAAATTTTTAAAACTACCCCTACGCTCCATTTGCACCTCAGGGTTCGTTTTTCTTCTTTCAAGGGCGGATTTTTTTTCTTTTAAAGTCGAAAAACGGAAACTTTCAGGGGTCGCAGAGGATACAACTGACTTTAAAAAAAAACGAATTAAGAAAAAAAACAAATTTTAAATAAAAAATAAAAATGAAAAATGAAAAATGAAAAATGAAAAATGAAAATGAAAAATTAAAAGTTGAAAATTAAAAATTAAAGTTAATTTAGAAAAAAAATATGTTTTTCATTGATGGCGCAGCGCTATTTAATCGCTTAATTTTGATGGGCCCCGCATGGACGACGGCGCAGCGCAGCGGAGCCGTCGTTCGTCACCAGTTACTTTTCTTACACTTTTACATTTCACAATTTCATATAAAGAATACAATTTCACATACTTCAAACTTTAGCCAAGGAAAAAAATTTTTCTACTGTTTAAACTTAAACGTGGTATAGTAAAATTAATCACGTTTAAAAGTACCATTACCCGTATAATGATGAATAAGCTTATATAGTTCATATATAATAACCATTGAGGAAAATCACCGTTATTGGGATTTTTCAATAACGGTTATTGTTATTATTTCACAGTAACGGTTACAAAGTAGCAGTTTGTGAAAATACCGCTCATGAGTAATCTTTAGAGCGAGGATATTTTTCGAAGCTTTTAAACAAATATTCAAGTTTCCACTTTTCGCGCTTCATCTCGAAAATCGCTAATGATACGAAAAAAATACATATAACTAAACTTGTAGAGAATTTTATGCTAGACAATTTTTGTAGGGACCTCTAATAACATGTGACGCATATGAAGTATCTTATCTTAAAAAAAACTATTTCTTTTGATATTTTGAGCAGCGGACACGAGTTCATATAAGACTTTTCGGCCGGTCTTTGAAACGTTAAAACAAATTGTTGCGAATTTTCAGCTTTCCCTTTTTCAATCCAAGGTTTAGCCTTCATTTCGCCTTATTTGTGTGAATTAAAGGGTTGATAACCAAAGTCCTCAATAACAGGTAATCATGAAAAATAAAGCATAATACATATAATTTTAAATATCATTTAACCATCCAAATATACGAATGTAATTTTGGAAAAAAAACAAAACAACAAAACAAAAAACGGTTCCGGCTTTTGAAATTTTACCAAATTGTCGGCTTGTCAAATTAAGTTTGTTCAAAGTTTCAATTTAATACCTGCATTGGTTTTCAAGATACAACCATAGAGACATAGCAAATACATTAAAAACATGGTCGGTGTCGTCTCGGGGAACCTCAAAACGGATATTTCCGTTAAAAAATTTCGAAGGCTATCAAAATAATTTTATTAAGTTCAGATATACGGGCAAACGTCATAAACTTTGGTGCGCCGTGGTTATATGGAGTTGGTTCAACTCAGAGCCCTGCGCGGGCCGGAAGGCTCAGCCCGGCCCGCGCTCGTTTCGGGCCGGCCGGGTCGTTTCTTTAATGCTGTACTATCGGGCCGGGCCGATAACTCAATTTATAATACCGGGCCGGGCCGTAAAAAATACAAATTCGAAAATCGTGAAAGTGAAAAGTTGTTCGAAATTTACGTTGATATTATTTATTTGAATTGTAAAAAAACTATTTTAAAAGAGAATAATTCCTTTGTTTTATTATGTATATTAAATAATTGCAAAAAAAAATAAAGAACGATTCCGGGACGGGCCGGGCCGAACTTTGAATATTCACTACCGGCCCGGGCCGGGCCGACAAAACATTTTATTTCGTCGGGCCGGGCCGGCTTTTGAATATTCACAGCCGGGCCGGGCCGGGCCTTTAAAAAAATGACTCGCACAGGGCTCTAGTTCAACTGGAAGAAGATTGAATAAGCTTAATCATTGATTAAAGGTTGAAGTATTCTGGAGTGATTTGCGTCTTGCATATTTTGTAGTCATTCATGTTATTAGGGTGTTGTTAACAATATTGACTGGTGCGATTTATGAATATAAATATGAATTCCTTCCCCGCGTAATTCGGCCAAGACGCGTTGGTTTGCGGTGGCGTTAATAGGAGCCGACATGAAAGCGCCTCGTTTGATGAGATCAAAGTGGGCCGAAGCGTTGGGGAGGGGGTCCGTGATGCATCGCAACTGTCCGCTCGGATAAACGGGAACGGGGCCACATGCAACTTGTCAATCCCGGTTCCCGTTTTATTTTTCACGCAGCGCCGACACCGTCTGTCAGTGGTAATCAAGCAAGAAGAGATTTATTTACTTTCCTCCGGGCGGCAGATATATTGACGTCGCGCTGAAATATGCCTTGATTTACGACGGATTTCCACGGCGCGCATTAATTCCCCACCAAATGAGAGAATAAATTTTAATTAAACCATCAATTACGTTTAATTGCGCGCCATATACGTTGCGCCTCTCGAAGAAGATCTTTGGTCCGATAGTGAAGAAAGAGAGGCGAACAAGTGGAAAAAACTCATATACATACTTGTCAGATTGCGTCGAGAAACAAATAATACTAATTTATCTTGAGCACAGCACCAATTTGCATTATTTAACCGCACAGGCGTCATTTTCTCCTTTTCCTAATGCGAGCGGCTCCCATAACGATTTGTCAAAACTAAGAATTAACCTCGGGCCGCACGGTATACATTTTTCTCGCCGCCTGATGTTTACGATATTATTATAAAATAAATTAACATTAAAATTGCTTAAATTGATACTACATACATAATTCCTGTTTAATCGGCGTCCAACTGGTTTGTTATTAATAATCAACATCAACCATATTTCGTTTCAGGTAAGCCGCCTTTAACAGTTAATGATCTCGACGGGTATTCTCCTCCACGAGGATACTCCCGTCCTTATCGCACCTGAAGAGGTGATAGAGATGCTGAGAGGTGTCTGGTGGTCGGTGTCGAGAATAGAAACGGAGACCAGCAGTTAGACTGGTCACTCCAGGGAGCGGCACTGCATGTTGATAGCCTCCTGTCACACTTAAGTAGTTTTCTCAATTATAATACATGTCAGACACGTACATTAGTGTAGCTAAATATACGCTGTAACACATCCAATTTATATCCTTCTTATACGACGACACTAACTTATTAACATTATGTTGTTGTTATTGACCATTAACTGATAAATTATTTATGTTCGAGATATAAAGTTAGTCGTGTTTATTGTTATGGTTGTCAAGTGTCACTAGGAAATGCGATAGTGTCTCGCCAGCTGCAGCTGTTGTGCTCAAGCCGACACTTATCGACATGCCATGACATGGATAGGAATAGACTACTCGACTCTTATTACTCTTTACGCCGACCTTACACTTACAACTTTATTTCATTATCTCATAAATTCCATCCTAAATTATACTCACCAATTCACCACACAAAGAAAAGTGAACGCTGCATCTCTTTATCACAAACCAAGGTGATGAAGTAATTCTTATAAATAAAGCAATGAACACATTAATTTTATATATATTTATATATAATATATAATTATATGTACCTTTTCAACACGTTAAGTATTCGATTTGGTGAAAGGTCGGTGTGGTAACGTATTTAAAACAAAGAATGCTAAACCAGTTGCAGCGATAAATCTCGCGCGAGTTCTGAAAAAAATGAGAAATGTTAAATGTTCGAAATGCTGATATGTCCATTAATTAATTAATAACGTATAAATCATGTTGAGTGGTTAAAAAAAACATTGTTATTCAGGAAATTTACTAACTTGAAACGAGTTAATTTATAAGGCTGCGGCCGTAGTGGTTTTAATTAATGCAAAAGAGTTATGAGAAATTTAGTTTTTCATTAAAGTTAGCTTCCGTATTACTATAAGTGTGCACCATCATATTTTTACTTTCTCCGTTACGAAGTACGAGAAAGTGTTGTGATCGTGATTTTTTTTTCAAATTTTTTTTTTACGGAAATATCCATTTTGGGGTCCCTAGATGCCATTTCAACAATTTCTGGAAAAAAAATGGTGTCTGTGTGTGTGTGTGTCTGTGCGCTGTATCTCAAAAACTAATAGAACAATTGATATGAAACTTATTTGATAATCCGAAGAACTGAAAAGCTTTTGGTAAAATTTCGTACACCGGAAGTGGGTGTTTACTTTAACTGTTTTTTGTTTTTTGCCAATATTTTCTTAAATATGAAAAATATCATAAAAATATTAAAGACAATAAAGAATTATTTTGTTTAAAAACATTTTTCATAAAATCATTGTCATTAGAGAATTTTTTTTTTTTTTTCATTTTTGGTTTATAATAATGAAAGATAATAGTTACAACAAATGTATGTTAATAATAATTGTAGATAATTCCAAAATGAACAACTTATAAAGAATAAGTTTTTTCCGAAATCTCTTTAGTTTTTGAGTAAACTGAGTTTTTGAATTTAAAGTATAATTTTTTCATCTTATAATTTTGACGTTATAAACGTCAGTTTCATGCGAGTCTACAAAACGCTCGATGTACATTTGAAGTATGATTTAAATTGAAAATAAACCATGAAAGTGTAAATATAAATGATGATACCATCGGAGAAAGTAACATGATGGCCACATCACCATTTTTTAGAAAAGATACACATGTGAGGTTTAAATTAATTGAATGCAGTAAATAATTATGGATTAGGTCAGCACTAGCTGAAGATTTTTGTTGATTTATTTTCCAAAATTATCTAGAACATAGTGGAGAAAAGTACTAATTCATAGTAGAGATGGCTAACTCTATAGTTAGTCAAGTCAATGAAGTGACTCGATAGAAAATATGAAGGTCTTTTTAAGTCATGAGTCATTACAAAATGGTCTGTTGAAAAGATTTGGAAAAGATATTGGAAAAATTTTAAAGCAAGGATTTTTTTAGCTCTTTACTATTCATGGTCATAGATATTTTTACGATGAGTCGACTCTTTGTAAAGAATCATATTACCGCAAATTTTAAAGCGAGTATCCTTATTTTTTAAGCTCTCCACTTTGTGTACATGGCATATTGGAAATTTTTGAAAATGAAGACTTTCTTTTTTTAGCTCCTCACTTTATTTTACAGATACGTTTTACTTTTTCAAATAACAACAATTATTTTCATGTCATTTATCCAGCTGGGTCATGACCTAACTTTTCGAGTTGGCTCTATTTTACTGAGTCAGACCTTGTGAAGCAGATTACAAAAAAGACCTATAGTTTAGAGTAATTATTCATTCCTTACACCATTTGACGATGAAGCTCTAACAAGGAAACATAGGGAACCCGTAAATTCAAAAAAATCTGAAACATTGTGTGGAAGTGAAGTAGTTCATCCGTAGCACAAAACTATTTTCTGTTTCTGCCCAATTCCAGTTTGAGGGGTTGAAACCACTCCTCAAAGAAAAACGACAGTTTTCCTTTTTAGCAAATTTCTCCTAAAGTACAAGACATATGAAGAAATGGTTCTTATAAAAGTTATCCGCAAAATTTGAATATACCGTAGCAAAGAGAATAAAATACTCTACAACTTTTATAAGAACCATTTTTTGAAATGTCTTTAGGAGAAATTTGCTGAAAAGGATTTTTATTTGAGGAATGGTTTTACCTCCTCAGACTAGAATTAGGCAGAAACAGAAAATGGTTTTGTGCTACGGATGAACTACTGTACTTCCAGACAATGTTTCAAATTTGTATAAATTTACGGGTTCCCTATGTTCCCTTGTAAGTAGTTGCTGTAAGGAATAGCCATGGCACTACCACTAATTTCAATCTCGCTTGAAGCATTAAATGTTTTCGTTGGCCGCCCCCGTCGACTGTTCTTTCCAACAAATCTGCATTATTCTTGCATTTCTTCCTTTTTATGGGCTGCCATCCATCGACGTTTCACTTCAGACTTAAATCGTAAAGTTTTTTTCTTGATCTCATTTATTTGATCTTCTGTGTCGTCATCATACTCAACCAGGTAACATTCCACATAATCCAATTTTTAATTTATATTTGGTAAATTTTGCCGCTGTATGATATTAAATAACTCCCTTCAAATTTGCATCAGATGATCTTATAACAAATAGGAAGCAAAGTATGAAAAACAAATAATAACTCTAATAAATACAACTGGATGTTCGGGTATCTGTTATTTAAAAAACACGCGATTTCGCGGCTAATTTTAGTAAAGTAGTTAACTAGTAAGCTTAAGCTTCATGATAAAGAAAAAAAGCCTCGGGAAGTACAACTAATTACCTTTGAAATATAGACTATATAATTTCGATTCTATTAAAATCCGTATATAACTGCTAAAATAAACTTTACCTTAATACACGAAATGTATACAAACTTACCCGCCTTATTCACTTCAAACTTAACTAAAAAATAACACCAATTTGCAAAGAACGCCGTGCAAAGATGCGTGAGCGCAAAATGACTATCAAGTTCAAACTGAGCCCCTGGGGGCGATATTATGCGGGGGTGAAGAAAATGTTAGTTTTTGTTCGCTTATGAGTAATCTTTGCCTAAATATCATTTTTATTTCCCTGCTTCCTTTTTTACAAAACAGACTTTTGGCAGCCCAAATCATTCAAATACTACACCGTGCGATGGGGCGTCGTTATTACAAAAGCATGTTTAGCAATCTTTTTATTTATTTATTTTTTATTCCCAACAGATAACACATCCAATTACAGGGAAAACTTAATACTAATTTACAAGTGTACTTAACATAACATACTAACAAAACTAACTTAACTTATAATCATCATTTATAATCATCATTGCGTGAGTGAATTTAGTGTGGAGTTGAGTGTAGAGAGGCTACTATTAAATAATTTATAATCTATTCACGGAGAAGATGCAGTCGGTGTAAACACAACCATGTGTGTGCGGTGCGATTGCACAGAGTCGCCGCGCGCGCCCTCTTACAATCGGCACAAAATGCACGGCGCGCTCTGCAATGAACTGGCACAAAATACAAACTGAATCCGGCGAGAACTCGCCAATCATATGCGTTTCATGAAGTGATCACGCGACTCTCACGCAGCTAGCGTTGTTTACACCGACTGCATCTCCTCCGTGAATAGACTATAGTTCTTGATCGAACATCAAAGACATTATTTAAAGCGTATATTATACACTAGGTTAAAAAAATCGAATAAAATGTAGGTACCAGAGTCATTACAAGTAATTTCCAAGAAGTGAAAGATCCTGCTGAACCTGAAAATGAGGTCTTGAGTCAATGGGTCACTTAATGGTTACGCTTGATCGTAAATAACTTTAAGGTCTTTTTTCAAATTAATATTGCCCTTATAAATAATAAAGTTGTTGAAAGAGAAAGGAGAAACTTGGCGTATTCTCGGCGCATATGTCGTAAATGAATAATTTGAGTGAGTTCCCATCCGGAGCTAATGGTGTGTAAACGATCGTACCCGGTGGTTATTAATATTTCGTTTGGAAAGTTGGTAATGACAGAGGGGGGATCCTGGCAAGTAAACGTTTCCATTGTGCCGGATGGTTACTAATTATGTTTTATCGCTGTCGAGGTTTCGCGCTCTATAATTACCGCTCGTACATTGTGTTTTGTGTGAGTTTGTGTGTGTATGTGTGTGTACGCGAAGGCAGCTATTAGTTATGTTATTGCGGTGGTGTCCCGTAAAAAGCGTTGATAAATGGCAGATACGGGTTTATTTTCTGAGCCATTTATGAAGGCAGTACATCACGGCATAATATAAATGTCCGCACGACTGGAAATAACGTCGCGTCGAAGGGTTGTTGGCTGGCAAAAATCCGGACCGTAATTCTTCCGGCGATGATATTTTAAACGGGCGCACAGTAGCCACGATTGTTGTTATCGGTGATGGACTGCCATGCGACCCTTCGGCCCTTCATCATCTTTACGAGTGGAGCAGAATGTATGGGCAGCGTCTACCAGATAGCCAGAACGGATGTCGTACATTCGGAGAAAATAAGCTCATTTTATCGCCACCATAAACCGTAATTTATTGGGGAGACGGCGATGGGATCGCTCTCGAAATTTGTTTTACTCCGTTTGTATGGAGAGGGCTATCCCGCACCTTCATCCCCAACATCCCCGAGTATCCCCGGGGCCATATATAGCCTCCTTAGCTACCACTTTCCACCCTATCAACGGAGAGTAGCGAATATCCATATATCATAAAGCGCGCACCCGTTTCGTGTTATACGATAGCGCTCTCAAAAATTGGCACTAGCATACATATAAAAGATAGCGATATGAAACATTATAGCTTCTGGGGTTTAAACCTGTCAAGTATATGCGATCGTTTGCGAGAAATGTGGACACGGAGCCCCAACGGGGCAACTTCTCAGGATATTTCCCTGCGCTTTTATGTGAAGCCGCCGCTGAAAACGCCGCCGAATATCACGTTTACATACGATATTATCGTTATAAATACACAACGTTCAACATATTCACAGCGTCACCGAGGAGGCTGCGCCGCAACGATAAAAAGGGCCGCGAGAAAAACGCAATAAACAAACATGCAGATGGGGAATATTCATTAAACGCAAGTAGGAATCTGCCCTACGCGAAATTTCACGATTCTTATATGGGGATATTATTGGGTTGAAGCTGTTTTAATAGGGGTCGAGATATCTGAAGTTACATACTTCTAAAATAGAAGGCTACATATTAGTGGTGGGCGAAATGAAAATATACTAAAGTGCAAAAAAAAGGTACTCATCTCCAAAATGTATATATGCCCCGTACTTCTCAAATTTCATGACTCAAAATGAGACATACGAGTCGATTAACTATCGACTAATTTCTAAGAGTCGACTCTTTTAATCGACGCTCTCATTAGTTACCCACCTACAGATACGTAATACGGTGATATAACAGATATTTTTCAAGACCCTTCAGGCCCGGTCCGGTATTGTAAGTTTCAAGCCTGACCCGGCCCGATGAATAGAGAAAAAGTCATCCTGGTCAGGCCGTCCCAACCTGGGCATAAGAATTAAAATGCCCAGTTTGAAAAGTTTAAATTGTTCACAATAATTTAAAATTTGCGAAACATTAATTTTTATAATAAATTTAAGTAAGGTTAAAAGAAAAATAAACAAAGCAAAAAACTATTAAATTCCCTTAATTGTCAATTTAATAAATACTTTTATTAAATCATGGACCCTACCATTAATAAAGATAATGTATTATTTGAAATTAAAATAGAAAGGCTCAAAAACTAAAAATGTTATCGCAGTTAAATATTTCCACTGAGAAAAACGAATTCAAAATAGAATTTAGGAGGCGAGAAATAAAGACGGTCGTCTCTGGTATGTAATTTTTTACCGGAGAATTTTTTTAACTATGATTGATCCATCTAGTGGAAATCACTGTTTTGTTCTTTAATTCATAACCTATGAAAAGAATGCAGACAGCGATATTTGTGTTTCTATTCTGGTTAACAAAAAATAATAATTAAAAAAATATACAGGGTGGTTCAGATTGTTTTTCGGAACTTAAACAGTGTACTAAAGACACAAGGAACAAAAAGTTCCATAAACATTTATCTTTAAATGCTTCCTAGCAAAGATAACACATGGTAATAATAATAGTGATAATAATCAAATAATACTATAAATTGGACTTTTACCAATCTTCGTTAGGAAGCATTTAAAGATGGATGTTAAAAGAAACTTTTTTGTTCCTTTGGATGAGTTAGGTTTCCCAAAAACATTCAGAACCACCCTGTATATGTCCGCTTTTGTAAATGAATTCTAGATGCGTCCAGGTTTGTACTAAGCCTAATACTGAATGTCCGTTTCTGTAACTGAACAGACAGACAGGAGGACGCTTTTTAATTCATCATTAAACAAATTTACAGTAGTGAACAGAGAAAGATTAGTAAACATCAGTTGAGACACCATAAATTTCTTGCTTCACTTGGGAGTCACATGATGCTTCCTCTTCTCCTTCTTCAATTGTGTTTTCTTTAATTATTAAAGAACTTCCAACTATTCACAATCTCCCCCAAAATATTTTTGAAGTAGGTTAGTGACATCCTTTTAACTTTTATTCCTACTCTGATAGCTCTTAGATCCACCATAGCTACGGATATTTTTCCTTTTTATCGATTTAGGAACTCCTGTGACTGAATTATAAGCTGCTTCACCTTTGACTGTGGAATATACCACTCGTTATTCCTAAAGTATTCAGGAATCTTTAATGGCAAACTCTTACCAAATTCCTAACTGGTTTTCAATGAAAAATTCTAATATTTGTTATGTAGGAAGCCTCTAATATCAACGTCCTTAATAATAAACCACGTTTTCTTTTTGAAAGCGACTTCTTAACATATTTACACAGGAAGGTTTCCTGTTGCTGTTCGGTTGGTGAAATATTTGTCTCTCATTCTCAAAAGACCAAACGATATGATTGCGTTTGTGCATTTCAGGCAACCCATGTTTTGCGATAGATATTAGGTTAGGTTTCTCTTAAGGAAGAAGCCATTACTTACGTCAACTGCTTTCGAACTGAAAACCTTTTTCTGGGGTTATCTTTACATCCTGCTTGAAGCTTCAGGGGTAATTTCCTCAAAATTGTAGGAGACAACATACACTGTTGCTTTAAATAAGGTTAACGGCCATGCTTCTTTTGAATAAAATCCGCTTCTATGATTGATTAAAGTGGAAACGTCCGATGATGTAAGGAATCGCCCTTTCGAAAAAAAGTACTTTTTACACTGATTTTTCTACAGTTTAGGGCTGTTTTTGTAACTAATGTATTATTCTATTCAAAGCATGCATTGAACCACAAAAAAAACGAAGAAGCATCAAACTCAATTTTTGTGAAAATAGTAATTTACGTAACAAGTTCCGAAAGTGATATTTTACGGGATGAGTAGGAAGTTTCCAGGACGAGCCGTAGACGAGTCCTGGAATCCTGCGAGTCCCGTAAAATCACTTTTGGAACGCGTTACGTACAATATTTTTTCTGCAGCCGTTTTTTTATGTTAAAGCTAAAACACACACGAATGTTATATGACATGTGCTGTCATAATTAAATACGACGTTCATGTTTTTGTCAAGGCCGCCTACATATATACTCAAAATCGTCCCGAAAGTAAAGAAATCGTTCCGAAAGTGAAACAAAATCTTCCCGAAAATAACTACTTTCGGTACGATTTATGTAAAGTGGCACTTTCGATTTAATAAATCATACCGAAAGTTTTATTTTCGGGACGGCTGCAGAAAAATAAACATTTATGAAGATAGGGCAAAACTTCCGAGGCATACAAGATTATTATTGAATTTTCTTTAAAAATTTAAACTTGTCTTATCAAATGTAAGTTCTTATTATGCAGATAGCGCATCTGTTGATTCACTTCTTGCAAACAGATTTATTTTAACCGGAATTACTGTAGTTACGGTAAAAGTAAATCTGCTTACTAGAAATGATTCGAATTTAATCCGAAAATTTTGAAAAGTAATAATTTATAATGCAGTCTCACCTGCATGTAAGGCATTGTCTATCGATGTTAAAAATTTAGAGAAATATATATGCTGAATTGTCTATTCGCTCTAATAGAGTTTTTTTAGAATATTAATATTGACATATTAATCCGACACATGACAATGAGATGTCTATCTCTAGATTAGGCTTTGGGAAAAATTGTTAATGTGTTCAGCGGTAAAACTTTATTTTGTACAAATGGGCGGAGAAGATACGCGCTAAACCATTTGGAAATTCGTGAAGAACAGCGAAGATGGGGTTCGAGACGATGAAGATAATTTATCTTTAGCCGAATGTTATTTTCACTGTGTGCCTCATATCACGACCCTTATAATTAGCATATTTTACAGATTTATTAAATCAACCAGTGAACAGTTCCGAATTGATAAAAATGGCATAATTTTGCACGAAACTTTATTTCGAAGTTAGCTGTCGAGAATTTTATAAATTCGTCTCCGGGTCAGACCTAGGTCTGAGGTAGCAATTCTAGTTGGTTGCAATTAGCAATTCTGCTCTTGAATAATTCAAAATTACTTGTATGATTGGTACATACCCGAAACATTTCTTGAATGAAGAATGAATACTTTTTAAATTACGCTCAGAAGAAATATAAATAATTAAAAATTACTTGTATGCACGTTGTATACAATTTCTTAACAATAAACTTTTGTATCAATCAGGAAATTTCACCGACCAAATTGTCCGAAATGAGAATCTTAGAAGAAATATAAGCAGTGCATTTTAATCCAGTTTACAACAAGAGGCATACTTCTAAAGCTTCACAGTTTCCAAATTCTTTGTGATACACGAGTTAATTTAATCTACATTAACCTGTAAGTAAGTATATGCCTGAATAAAATAGTGACACAAGCAACTGCTTTTTGTGGACTTCAGAATTCTGCTTATTTTGAATTACAATTTGAACCAGAAAGAATGGAGTTTTGGTATTAAAAATTTTGGTCATAATTTGGTTTTGTGACCATTTTAAGAATCTTAATTTGTTGCTATTGAGAATGTTTTTTTAACCCAGATATGGTTCTATATTCAGGACGACTATTTTAAAGTTCCTCTTAAAATTATATCTTGAATATCGTCAGCGACATCTATCATTTTTCTATTCCAATAAGTACGTTCAGTTATTATTCATTGGCAGGAAGCGAAAAATAACCTCTCTGTGTTTTTAAATCTTAATTACTTGTTTTAGAGAAACACATCATTTACTGTCCTTTAATTTAAATCTCGGGCAAATGTGTGTTATTGGCTCATATGTATTTTTTTCAGAAAATGATGTAACTGGGCATGGCTGTAACATCCGGTTTTGTTATTATTTTTTTAAATTCACGTTTGGATGAATATTCAAATGTCTAAATTTGACGAAATGTGTGCTTAACCCCTTCACGCCCAGGTCGCCACATGTGGCAACAAGCAAAAAAAAGAAAACAAAACAATATTATAAGAAAAAAATTACCCATTTAGCGTCATCTGTGCAATATTTTTATCATACGTTTTTGCATAAATGGCTAGAATTGTGACATTGTGGACTAATATTTCGTAGAAAAAGTGACAACAACAAAAGAGTAAAAGCAGCATGGACGTGAAGTGGTTAAACAAACATTTTCTGTATTAACTCGTCCCGTCTTCAATAAATTTATGGAGAATACCATTGGTACTAGCGTAGAAAAATAAGAGCTACATCTATCAACATTAGATGATTTTTTTTCTTGAAGATATAATCAGAGCTTACAGTGAAGGCAAAAAATGGACCAAGGTAATATGCTGCCTCATAAAAGGCACGCAACACAGGAGTCCTCATTAAACGCAGTCGGCCCCTCTGATCCGCCCAATTAACATATAAAATGCGTCTCTTTAAATTGATAAAAGCTAACGGCCGATGACGGACAGAATTTTGATTAGCCCGCATGACGACGTCAAAAGTCCTGCTTTATGTATCTATGACACGCACGCCTAATTTACATCTGTAATTCACGAAATTTGATTGTCTCAAATTAAATAAATGTGTCACCTCGCTTGATATGTTCATTTGCCCTATCTGGCAAGGGGAAATACTTCACAGAGTGCGTGCACGGCCCCCATAAAACTGTTGCCGATAACGGATATCAAAAGCGGCGTGAATGTTACTGTAGCATATGTTCGCTTTCATCTGATAAGTCAGCACGATACGATCGTTTATATTGAATCAGACGTTTCACGTCAAAAATTTGAACTACACCCAGATACACTATCGCTGATACATAAATTTTCACAAAACAGAAATTATAAAGTGCACTTGTAATCACGTCAACCTAATTAATGCCTTGAATCCACTGATGTTAATCCATGCTAATGAATAGTTAGCGGTAATCAAAGCTGTCACAGTTACTTATTTCACGTATTCATTTGAAAATCGACTGATACGTACCTGCATATTAAAATAGTGCAGGTGGCTTGAATATGTTCGGGTTCTTTCTTATTTCTTCAATATCTTTGCAATATCTGTAAGATGATTTTATTGCTCCTCCTTCATTCTAAAGTTATTCTAATGGATGTAAGCATTTGTGAGTTTGTTTTACCACAGGATTTTATTTTTTTTGGATTGTAAAATGTTTATGACCAGAATTACTGGCGAAAGGTCGCTTTTCTGGTTGATATACATAACAGTTTAGCAATCTTATCCTCTATATTTAAGTTCTTAACTGCTAACATATGAGATTGGACTTTTTATCATATACCTAAGCATAGCTCGGGTAGCCCTGGCAAAACAATCAAACCCAGTCTAGTGATGACACTGTTACGCCATTGTAGTGCTCGTAGGAAAATTGTAATGGTATTAGACCATAATCATCATCAGTTGTTTCGCCCAGGATTGTTCAAATAGTTCGCGAGATCACAGTTTGTTTTTCTCACAAACAAACTCCTTTAATTGACTAAATGTAACACTCTTTACGGAATGTAGGGGCACAACAGTCCACTCCTTCCGATCGTTTTAACTAAGCTGCATGCCACCATAAATAAACATAAACATCTCTCTAAATTATAAATATTTATTCAGAGGCTAACTGCGCGAAGCGTCCTGACGGACGAGGAATAATTACTTGGATTTATGTCCGGCAGTTAATCATTGTCAGCCTGGCACACGCTTTTTTTTCTAAATTTCTCCGCGGATTCAAAAACACCGACTTGATTTATACCAGGCATACGTATACAATGAAAACCAGTTCTTTAATTAACAAACGAGCAGATTTATAGCGTACTAATTACCAATCAATAATTATTTAAAACTAATGGACTTCATTTAATCATGATTCATCCATCCATCCTCGTCCCTGATTCCTCATCTTTTTTTTTTCGTTAGCGTCGGGCCGAGGAGCTACTTCACTTCACTCCGCTTCGACACAGATGACGTTGATTTCTCTTGGTGTTTTCAAAGTTCAAGACGTTAAATAATTACCGCTATTAATCACGCGTTTTTCTAACCGGTCTTCCTGAAACCTTCGGCGGATGATTAATGGCATAATTACCGGGCGGAGATAATAATCTCGATTCTTAAATCATTGTAGCCAGCGCGTTTATCAATTATCAAGATTTATACTTAAATTAACCGTCGCTGGCGAAAGTTGCCTAAAAGATTAATATTAGCGCGATGGCTGGCGATAATGGACGTGGCGTTTAACAAATCGCGACGGACTTTAATTTTCATGCCATCAGTAGTTGTTATTTTGCCTTATAAATCATCCAGAGTGTTTATATTGTTGATGAAGAATAGGCTGGCGAACTGAAACTTACAACTGACCATTGTATGTAGATATAACTTCTGCACACAATGGTCTGTGGTGACAATCCTAAGTTCCTAATGGGGTTTATCTGATATCGTTATTATTATACACTAATTTATTTCGGAAAATAATTGTTTCTGGAGTCTGAATTTGACCCAGTGTCTGTGGATTCACACGAGGGCCGTTTTTTCAACCTCCGATGGGCCATAAAAATGACAAGTGTATATAATAGGTATTATTTTATTACTAAAAGTTATGTACACTTATGGTTACTTTTCAGCATAATCACCTTGGAGATTGATGAATTTGTTGTACCTGTAAACAAGCTTTCCAATACCCTCTGCATAAAATGTTGCTGCCAATGTATTATTATTTTGGAATCGCTGCCCTCCTAGCCACTTCTTCCGTTCAGGAAAAACATTAAAGTCACTCGGGACTGTATGCCTCGTGATCGACAATATCCCACTGAAATTGTTCAAGGAGCCGTTGGGTTACAGTCGTGTGAGGACGGGCGTTGTCATGGATCAGAACATCTCCAGAAGTCAGCATGCCTCTTCTTTTGTTTTTGTTGTAAAGTTTCCCAATAAGCAGCTGCATTAATCGTAGTCCCCAGCTGCATGAACTCCAAAAGAAACACCCCTTTTTGATCCCAAAACGCGGTAGCCATAACTTTTCGGTTGTTGAAGGTTTGTTTGAAATTTTTTGACTCGTTTGGTGAGTTTGTGTGCATCCTTTGTTGTGGTTATTGTTTTGTCTCGGGTGTGTCACATTGAACCCACCTCTCATCTCCTGTCGCTATTATAACGCTATTAGCATCATAACGAGTAAGGAAGGTTAAAGCTGAAGCCATTCGGAGAGTTTTGTTATTGAGCACTAAGTTTTTTGTAGCCTAAATGTTCTGTTATCATAGAGTACAGAAATGATCTCGAAACTTCCAGAAATTTTGGAGGCAAATCATTTATGGCGAACCTCCGGTTTTCTCTAACCACTTCGTCAACTCGTTGGATAAGGCCGCCTGTAGCGACAGACTTGCGTCCTTGACCCCCTTCATCATGCACATTATTTCGGCCATCTTTATAACACCATAATTCATAAAGTTTTCTCCATACACTCGGCTCATTCTTCGATGAATTTCTGCTGCAATATTCCCTTCTGCGTGCAGGAAACGAATAACACTTCGCAACTCGCACATGGCGGGAGAATGAATTGAGGCAGCCATGTTTACGTAGCTGCAGCTCAGCGCAGAATGGCGTCAAGGACTTGGCTGTGACAGGACGTGTGGAGGGAAAGATACAAAGTCGCTCACTGTGTACAGCGATCACCTTCCGCTTGTCTAACGTTTACGTTGTGCAAACGGAGGTGGAAAAAAAACGGCTCAATAAGAGGGGGGTATTTGGTTTTGTTTTATTTTTTTAATTAGATGCTTATTGCGAGCGTATTGATTAATATAAAAGAAATTCAACCATCAACAGAAATGGTGCAAAATTTGAGATCAAACGGTGTGCCACATTGCAAATTTTTATGTCATGATTTGGCCAAAATTTGGATTTTGGCCAAATCGAACACAGTGATCAGTTATCCGTTTTTGAAGAGGTTATCGGGTGAGGAGATATCTAACATTAACCTCATAGCCTTTACTATTCTACTGGGTTGCACTGTTTAAGCGTGAGTGGAAAAGAAGAGACGAAAATTTCATCAGTAACAACAGAATACATTGATAATATTTACGATGTTTTGGATAAACCACAAATCAGTTTAAAACGAATATCAAAGACGTTGATGGACATGAAGGTTGGTCTCATACAATGTCATCGGAATATTATCAGCAATATAGTTATGCAAATGCTTTAATGCTGAACAAAAGCGAATGAGAGTGGCAGCATCTAGCTAAATCTCCAACCAATTTGAAGATGGTGCTTCAAACTCCTTAAACCGCATTGTTACAATAGACGAAACGTGGGTTCATTATTATTACTCAAAAGACAAAAGAATCGTGTTTTCTACCAGAAAATTGCTTGTCAGTTTTTTGGGATAAGGATGAAATTCTTCTCACTAACTAGCAAAGCAAGGAAAATCAATCATACGAGAATGTTACCGTTCTTTATTAACAAAACCTTGAATTCTAAAAATACGAAAACTTTCCATAGGTGTGTTGCTTTTGCAGGACTTAAGGGTAGTAAAGTGGAGTGTGCAGAGATAATAATAATAATAATAATAATAATTTATTCTTCCATGTTGCTGCCATCGTCAGCAGGCTCTATTCCAACGATGCGAGGCATATTGCTTTGCATCATTCTTAGTTTCCATTTTCCGCTGCCGTTTGGCGAAGACATCCACTCATTTGGCGAAGATGTCTGTAATAATAAATGAGTAAAATTTCTTCGTCGTTATATCGGGTAACGGTCTTACTAAGCCGATGGTGCTACTAGAATTCGTACCTTGCGTCGTGCTGCTCAGACTTGATGTATGAATTGCGTACATCTGTGGAGATGCTGGGCTAGAAATGGCGTGGTGTGATGCTTCCGATAGTTTCCTATCTACCAGGGTGAATAGCTTTATTTTGCAGAATGTGCAAAACACTATCTTTTGCTATAATCAGGACGTAGATATAGATAACTCGATCTTCCACAGCTTCGTGGTAGAGATCCACTGCTTCTAGGAAACGATCATTTGCTTTCCAATTGGGATGGTTGCGGTCAACTAGAAGCTTTATTTTGGCCGTGGCGATGGTGCTTAGCGGTGTTTGCAAAAAAAGTTCAATGCTGGCGGCAAAGCAGTTTTGGAGCGACCTTCACAAGTAACAAGCCCAGTTACTCGCAGACACACATACATAAATCTATAGCCAGCTAGGAATATTGCCTAACAAATACCGCTATTACTACTAAAAAATATATAACCGGGTCATCAACTTGAATTACCTAAATAATGGTGCTTAACTGGCTTAACTATGTCCGCAAATAGGTTCAATGCTGGTGGCTTCCATACTTGGTATTTCTCCGACACATTCTTCTTGTGGATCTCTACTTAGTGTATCGGGCAGCTGGTTATCTTTTCCAGGGAGTGTTCAATTTCGAAGTCAAATAAAAACTCATTTAACTAATTGGAAGTGGCGTCACGTCTGTCCAGGGGTCGATAACTGCTTAGACTCCAAATTAAAACGGGAGATTCTTTTCCATGTATGTGATATCTTTTTGTGTTCCATTCAATTTCGGTGAACCAAAGCTCACGACGGATTTTGATCCATCCTTTTCTATCTGCTAGAAAACCGCAGCGATTTCTGTTTGAGATTCGACCATTTGTACAGTTAATTTGCGTCGTTGAAATTTTAATGGGTTCTCATGAGGGGTCTCTAAATTTCTGGGCAACATTCGAAACTTCTAAGGTCTATTTAAAAGCTTTGGCGATCGCGTCTCGATTTCAGGGAATGTTGGAATGCTTGGTTATTAAAATATAACGCCAAAACTTATAATTCACTGTAACTCAGTTTTCTTAAACAGCTTACGAGGTGAAAGTTCGAACGCAACCCAGATAAGCCCCAAGCAATACGACCACAACATCAAATTTTGTAAAGAGTGTCCTACATTCCCGTTACAGCTGCCAGCTTTTGTTTAACGTATGGCAGCTATATTGGATTTGATGGGCGTTTGCTAGAGTCAAAAATAAATACCGAAATAAATTTAATATTGTTTCTATCTAGGGGTGCGCGATCAGAAAGTTTGAAGACTGCTGCTTTAGATCAGCAAGAAACGCTAAAACGATGAATTCGAACTAGTTCCACGCAAATAATGATCGGCAGTGGTTAATGGACGTGGTCACTTCAGAAAAGGTCAATAAGCTCATCAACTCTCTCAAACCAAAAGGCACAAATTCTCGAGGTCACGATGGTGTTTCCACTGCATTAGTTCGATGTCTCGGCCAAAAGTGTAGAATCGCTCTTCAGAACACATCGAATGCTGCGATGAGGTTAGATGTCTTCCCAAATGCCTGAAAATTTGTTGTAAATTTAAACTATCAACTTGCTCGGAACATATTGTTGAGAAAAATAATTCTTTAAACTTTTTCGCGGTTTCACCGAATCTCAGAAGATCATCTCCACACATTAACAACTGATAGCTTCCGAATATATTACTGAAGGCTTTTTCCTAGAAAATAGACATAGATAGCAGCTATATTTTTCTACATGGCCAAGGCTGCTAACAAAGTTAGACACCAGGGACTCAGAACCCGTGCTTATATTAAAAAGAAGTGCTAATGTTGATGAAGCTGAACTTAAGTACATAGAGAATTTGAGTGTCGTTCCAAAATAGTGTTTTCCTACGATAGTAACCTCTTCATGGGTCCGTGGCAAATTAAATTACTGAAGGAGGTCCAAGAACTGCTGAGGGGGTCTTTGGTTCTGAGTAAAATAAATAGGTACATAAAATTTATATCATATTTACCATTACAGCTATTAAAGTTAAATTAGTGGGTTTGCTATTATGTAGTTGTGTACAGTTATTTCAAATGGGAGCTCATGGTCAGGATTTTGTTGTGAAAAGGGGTGCGCTGCCATAATAAGTATGTGAACCAGTTTTAGAGGATGCTCCACCATTCTGTCTTTTGAAGTGAGATGAAAATCTTAGCAATGACTCTGGAAATCGGAAGGTGATTTACAAGCGAGGCAGAAAGTACATCAAGAACAGCTTGAGTAATAGCTTTACTTTATAAATGTTCTGCGGGAATACTGATGGCAAGTGTCCACCGTACGTTACCTGCAAGACCGATCATATGTAGACGACGATTTGGGCTAAAAATGGTCCAAAAGATGCCCGCTATAATCTCGCTTAATTGGATGATTCGATGCAATAACTTCTGAAAACCTGTTTAAATCACTCTATTTAAAAACTGTTGAAAATGAACAAGGACATGTGGTTTTAATTAGGGATAATTTATCTTCACATATTAGCATCCGAGTCTTCGAACTATGTGATCAACATAAGATTTATGTAGAAACGCCAAAGTGGCGGAATCTATTGCCTGAATGCTGTACTGAACCAAATCCGGGTGGCTTTAACACCGACAAGATATGGACGTTGCTAGCGGCGGCAATTGTCCATATCTTGTCGGTGTTAAAGCCACCCTGATTTGGTTCAGTACAGCATTCAGGCAATAGATTCGGCCACTTTGGCGTTTCTACCTTTAACGGTGTTTGAAATACTTATATTCCAATAGTAATCTCCGTTTCCCCATCAGCAACTAACTACACTAATGAGACCTGAAAGGTCGAAACCGGTCTGTAGGTGTTCTGATGGGGGAACAATATTTAATAAGGTTTATGTGTTTACCACTACTACTCGTCTTACACAACATTTCGATATAGCGTTTTTGTTTCTATAAAGAGATTATGACGTGGAATCCTGAGAAAGTGGAGGAAGTTAAAGAACGTTCCAAAATTCGCAACAATTCCTGTTGGAATCTCCACTTTTAAAGAAATTAATGAAGCAAGTAGAATCAAATATGGGATAAAATTTAAAATCTGGTTTAAAAAAATGTAAAATTTATTCGATCAATTGAAACATGCTACTAAAACGTTTGCCTCAAAATCTGAATACATCAGATACAAGTCTGGCCACAGAAGCATTTTTGGAGCAATTTGAAAAAGAAACAGTCAGATTTTGTAAGGACAGAAGGTGAAGAGAAAAATATTGCAGATAGCAGCTTGTAGAAGTATCAATCTCCAGGATGCCAAAGTTTCCGAAGACTGGCAGCCCCATCAAAAGAAAAAAAAATGCTTCCATCTTTTCCTCCGACCAAGGTGTTGATGTGCGATTAGAGTGGGTTCAGGAAGGTGAAAGCATTTTTAATTTAGAAGAAAATGTCAAAACTGAACCTTCTGTACTATCGCAACCACCTCAAGAGCAGCAAACTCTTGATTATGGGGTCGATGATTTTGCTGCCGCTATATTCAATGGTGGAAAGTACCCCGAAAGAATTAACAGCATCTCGGTCAGAAGACCCACTGTTAACTGCATGGAAAGAACTATACAATTTTGGAGATGGCCTAAAAATAAGGTTCGATAAAATGTTTTAAGAAACAAATTTTCGGTGGACAAGCTCGATAATTAATAGTAGTTTTAGTGCGTAGTGCTGCTCGTAAAATGGTGTGGGCCAAAATCACTCCAACGCCATCTAATTTTGTCCTTGATTTTTTAAAATTTACAATGGGGATTTGAAAAGACGGACAACTTAAATTTTCTACTCAAATGATTCCTCTATTCAAGCTCTGCATGTAAAAATATATCAGATGTAGTTATGCATAAAATGTGAAAAAATTGAATTTTGGGTCAATATCACTCCAATTTACAGTAGTGAAAAGCAGCGGCGGCTCGTGCTTGTTCGGTGGTGAGGCAACGGAAGAAAATTTGACCGAAATAGCAACGGAATATTTGCTTTCTCTATAAGAGTAAGTAGTAAAGCACGAGCGGCATCTTTGTCTTTGCCTCCCCTACGGAAATCCACGAGCCGCCGCTGGTGATAAGTAAACAAAATGTATTTTTGCATTTTTAATCAAATTATTTAGTATTTTCGATCTCACCATTTGTGAATTAACTTCAGTATTATCCACTCGGCTCTTGCCTCTAATTGCAAATATTTCCGATTAATATAAATATAAAGTGACCGCTCTAGTTATCAAACATTATTATATAACTAATAAGTAATCATCTCCCTCATCCGATGATATTGCTTAACTCAAATAAGCTCTGGTCTAATATAAATAGTAAATGATTATTTTTAGTTACACTTATTGATTGGAATTTTAAAAGTACTTTCTTTGAGAGCTGAATTTAAGAAATCCCACAGGTATGTTCACAAGTTCTAGCACATGTCTAGAACTAGATTGATTAAACTAGTAACCATTAAAACGTCAGACATTTCGTGCTTCTAAATTAACACATTTCTAAAACCGAACATCTTGTACACGTGCCAATTAAACCATCAACCGGAAAATTTCACCTTCAAACAAAAAAAAACATCATCTTTTCAATTCCGAGCTGAAATCAGGCGTAAATTTTACAAGCCAACCGTAATCCAAAATTGTCCAGCCGCGATCGCTCCTAATTTCAACTCACATCGTACCATTTACTTCACATCCAAGACTCGGATTCGCATTAAAAATTTCGTATGCATAATGGCGCGTAAATTACGGCAATAAATAAAATATGACGCGGCTCGACTGAATGGTTGATTTCGCAACGGGCAATAATTTCCTTGGCCATTAATGCGATAATAAACATTTATTTAACGTACATTATTACATCATGAATAATGCAAAGGCTAATAAAATAAGTTTATTATCACAATGTCCTAAAATACGACTATAAAATTATAATTGCCCATAATTTATAATAATTAATGTTTATATTTATCAGCGGATTAATATATTGTAAATCATTTGTAATTGCGGACGCGGAGCCGCAATTAAAATTTGCGCGTTATGTATTGAAGCTGCGGATTCGTCATGGATGTTATCCTGGAAGTAATTTACATAACTTCTTCAAAAACTGAGAAAAATAAGTAATTACGAAAGGAATTAAATATATCTTCCAATAATTAAAACACGTACACATAGCTAACCTTCCCACACCAGATGGTATAAATGTCTACCTACTTATCTCATCATATCATTGTCATTTTCGGCTTATCCTGTGATGTGGAGAATCATACGTCCCAAACATGATGCTGTCCGTCATAATGTTAATCAGGTAGAAACACATGGGCATCAGCTGACATGTATTCAAAGGGGGGAAAATTAAAATTTGCGCCTTATGTATTGAAGCTGCGGATTCGTCATGGATGTTATCCTGGAAGTAATTTACATAACTTCTTCAAAAACAGAGAAAAATAAGTAATTACGAAAGGAATGAAATATATCTTCCAATAATTACCACGCGTACACATAGCTAACCTTTCCACACCAGATGGTAGAAATGTCTACCTACTTATCTGATCATATCATTGTCATTTTCGTCTTATCCTGTGATGTGGAGAATCATAAGTCCCAAAGATAATGCTGTCCGTCAGAATTTTAATCAGGTAGAAACACATGGGCATCAGCAGAAATGTATTCAAAGGGGGAAAACTCACGATGTTTAGTTATTAATACAAAAAAGGTAATTACAACAGTTACAATTCCAAGATTTTCATTAAAAGCTACAAATAATCTTCTAAAAACATTCTAAACATTAACAATTAACATAAGGTTCTCACCGGTTTACAAAATTTTAATCCTTCAGCCGCGTAGATTTGTGTCTTCATGTTCTTGTAGCTGGGCTTGTTACTTCAGAGAGCCACCGCCGTCGCTCTGAAGCATCACAATACCGAAGAGTACCGGTTACCCGTCCAACTGGAGTCCGCGGGCCAATGTTGCTTCACTAAAGCAATCGCTGAACCCGATTATCCAACCATTGGCGTTTATTTGAAATATTTGTATTGAATAACTTCTATTCATATCAAAGTTAGGTTAGTTGTCCTACACTAAGTGAGTCACTAGTTACATGGCACAAGGTGTCAAAGCGAGAAACAATATTTCTTATACGGTGTTGTATCCCTCATGAAAAATTGACGTCTTGTATGTGGATATAATGTGTCGTGAATGTAAATCTAAAGTTTAGGTTGGTTTGCATGAAGAAATTAAGTGGTTTTTGATGCGCGCCGGGGTAATGGATCCAGAAGGATAAAGTGGGACCCGGCCCCGGGGGTCGCCCGTGGATTTATGAGGTGTCGCATTGTCCTATAGTCTGGGCGTAAAACTGGTTGCCCCGCGCGTCGCTCCGCCGTATATTTTATTAAGAGCCTCACCTGTCGCGGCTCGTTTGGCTGTTCCCAAGCAAGCAAGCAGCGGCGGATGTCATGTCTGTCTACCACGGTGACGGGTAATTATACGCCGACAGTGACATAGTGTGCGGCTTGCTGCTGCATTTTTCAAGGGGAGGCCTGGGGGACCCTGGAGACCCCACCCCGCACCAACGCCTCCGCGCGGACAACGCGGAGGCCCGATTTTCCGCGAATATGCCTAATTTACGGCCCTCCGCACCTGTCGCCAGACGTCTCCGGTGACTTATGTGCTCGCAAAACGCATTAGGAACACGCCGCGTCCATAGTGATTGATGCTGAAATTAAATTAAGTAATGTGTTTACTTAATGGCCCCTTCCTGCCTTTGCAGGTGACTATTTTAAAACGTGCTGATTACCTTAAAGCTGTTTATAAATAATTCACCTAGTTCGTCTTCCAAGATGCAAAAGTTATAATCTCAAAATTCAATTTTTGGTTATATAGTAATGGTGTTGCCATCACCTTCCAAGATACAAGAGTTACAATCTAAAAATTCAATTTTTGGTTATATAGTAATGGTGTTGCCATCACCTTCCAAGATACAAGAGTTACAATCTAAAAATTCAATTTTTGGTTAGATATTTATGGTGTTGGCATGAGATGAAAGCTTAAAATGTGAAGAAACACAGAATATTACGTAAATATCGATTCCTTTTCTGGATATGCTGTGAAAATTATCGTACCACTTATATACTGAAGGAAAAAAATGACACTTGAAATTCGTGAAATTTCGACTATTTTCAAACCGCCATAACTCGGCGTATTTTCAATCGATTTTAAGGAATCTTTGAGGGCGAAAAACTTTGAACTGAAGTCATGCATGCGAACTTAAGCGTAACCCCTTCCGCCCCTCTTTAGCACCCCTGTGAAAAAAATGTTTTTTTCAGGAAACCATGTCCAACTTTGGCGATGTCTATGGAGTTGAAAAAATGTCACGAATTTCAAGTATTTAATTTTTTTCCACCAGTAGTATATACGATAACTAGAAAAATTATCTACCTAGCCATGATTGAAACAATTGACAAGATTCAGCTATTAATGTTGAATAGTGACAAGTGTTTCAAAGGTGCTTACAAATTTTTATTCGAATCCCGCCAGTATTTTTGTTGGGTAAAGCGTTTCGTGCCTAAAAATGGGTCTTGATGAGGATGATGAAGTGGAAGACATGCAGAAGTAACAAATGATGAAATGTGCAAGAAAGAAGAAGCCACATTGCCGTCTAAAAGTCGCCACCATACTGCATTGGAAATATCTGAACCTAGCGTTTTGACAATATTTCATGACAAATTGGTCATGAGTAAAGTTTCACCAAGGTTGGTCCCCAGATTTTTATCCCTTGAGCAAAAGCTGACTAGACAGCTTTGCAGAAACAATTTGAATTTTTTGGAATCCAATCCAGATTTTAATGCGGATAGTGATGAGACATCACTGGGTCCCGTAGGAAAAATTAGAGTCCATGCAATGCATGCATAAGGGTTCTCCTCCTCCAATGAAAGTTCTCTAGCAATATTCAGTTGGAAAAATCCTGTCTACCATCTTTTCGAACATATTTTGATTGTATATATGCTCAAAGGCTTAAGAGGTCTGGCCACCCTGAAATTTTCAAAAAATCGTTTTTTTTCCGTTCCTATAATGAAGGCCAAACCTTTAGCTACAATTAAAGTCATCACCCGTTGTAAAATTCCAAAAAATGACGAAGTTACAGCTATTCTTAGGTACAACTTCGCGGCGCACCTCCGAGCCGATGATGCGCGGTTTGACAAGCAGCTTTCACCTGCATGGCTATTTATCAACACTTGTCCTATTGTTGGCTTTTCCGCGTTTCCCTGTCTACAGATACGGAATTTTGAACTTTCTGTCCATTGGAAACAAGATGATCTGCATTTTTGAGTTGAATATCTAATTAAAACGTAATTGATATCAAATGGCAGGTACGTGACCAATAGGATAATCAGGATTTAAATAAGCAGATGAGTTCAAATTAAGGGGCGTGACCGCGACAGGTTTAAGACGTCACCGGCATTTGAAATGAGCTAAAAGCGATCGGCACTTTGGATGAGTATCCTCAAAGGAATCCTTTAGAAACAATTGTGCAAGATGCCCTTGAACCAATTTACACGGACCTCATTTCAGATGAACTGTTGGAGGCTTCACACTGCTCCAAGTGGTGCTAAAAGCGATCGGCACTTTGGATGAGCATACTCAAAGGAATCCTTTAGCAACAATCATTCAAGATGCCCTTGAACCAATTTACACAGACCTCACTTCAGATGGACTGTTGGAGTGGTGTGAAAGAGGCTTCACACTGCTCCAAGTGGAGCAGAAATTTTCCAAATTGCTACCCATCTTGCGACCAACATTTTCAAAGATGGCTATAAAAGTATAATGGCACTGATGAATATGTTGAACCTGGAAATCGGGTATCGCTGCTAAGACTTCTGCCAGAAAACCGACAAACTGCGTTGCGAAACCGGAGAGATGCGAGCTCAACAAAACAGTCCGGTTCCAGCACGGTCCGACCTCTACCTGCTTAGAAATCTAAAACGGAACCTCAGAGGGCGTTGTTTCGGAACAGAGGAGCTGTTGAAGGAGGCCGTCTCAAGAAGAATTTTTATTTTTCTACTGGTATTAACTTGTCGGGTCACCTGGAACAGGGAACCGCGAGAATGTATTAGTAAGGGGATGTCCAGTTGTTGAGGTGTCCAGTTGTTGAGGTGTCCAGGTGGAAAACCGATGGATGTAGAAAAGACTGGGAAAATGGAAAGATGTTCTACGGGAGTCAGCAGCTGACAAGGAGCGACATTTCTCTCGTCTGAGCATGTTTTGCTATTGCGTGTTCAAATCACGTAGGGGTACTCGCAGATCGCGTCGGGGTGCTCGAAGATCACGTAGGGATGCTCGCAGATCACGTCGGGGTACTCGACGGTCACGTCGGGGTACTCGAAGATCACGTCGGGGTCACCAATGGTATATAGTGTATCAAGGGCCGAAAATAGGCTTTAGCAACCCGCCGCTTTGCTAAAAGGGTTGCTAAAGCATTTTGGCATGAGTTACACTCGATATTTTTTCGCCTGCCCTAAATAAAAACAGTGTTTCAGGAAATTTTATATCGCGCACCATTGAACTGTCACTGTCAGATTTTTGCATAGCATGCTCATATTCCGCGGAAGGTTATCTAGATTATGCATATTATTTTTTCGGCCCTAGATACGCTAAATCGTAGTTTCGGCCCGATTTTTATGGCCGAAATATATGATTTCGGTAGAGGCATTCGAAAAATGTATTTAACGCTGGCTTGGTTAAATGATAATAAAACATCTTTATCAGTTGAAACTCTTGAAGGAGGAACAGGAACTTTATTGGAAGTTAATGAATTACAGACGCAAGGAAAATGTGTAGTTTTGCAGTTTACATTGTTATAACTCTCCATTTATTTAGTTTAAACCTCCCTGGTTACTCCTCCTTTTTCCTCAACTAACCGCCTTGATCCTAAAATCCTCGTGCTTCCCTGTTCCAGAAGGCTCTACAAACTCATTGCGAGACAAATGGCGGTATTGTGTTCTTTTTTCCTGCTCAAATGCTCCATTTTATTCCACTTCTTCCTGTTATTTTTCATCTGTTTTATTTCCTTCTATCTGTGGTTAAGGACTGTTTCTAGCTGATATGGTATCCGTTCCTGATGTCAGGGTGTGCCCCTCCTTATACTGTTCTTATAAATTACTTCCATTTCTCTTTACCTTTTCTTTTTGCAATGTTTTATATCTTTTCTTGTTATTTCTTTTGTCACTATATTATCTCTGTTTTTTGAGTGGTCGTCCTCATCCTCTTCTTGTTTTAATCCTGGATTCCCATACTTTTCGGAGTTCATTTCATTGTGGTTATTCCCTTCACTCCTTTTAAACATTTCATCTCCATTGCTTGTATTCGGCTCCCTCGCGTTCTATTCATTACAAGTTTCACTTTCGTAGGTCAATGTCAGTCAATAAATTATCATTTTTATCTCTTTTGCTATCTTTTTTCCCCTGTGAACCTTTGGTTTATTGCATGATGTAGTTTAATTATTTTCTCTATTCTTTAATTTATAATCTGTTCCTGTTTACCATTGCATTTTTGTCTCTTTCGCTATCTATTTTTTCTCTGTGCATGATTTAGTTTAATTGTTTTCTCTATTCTTTCATTTATATCCTTTTCCTGTTTACCATTACATTGCATTTTTGTTACCCCCAGATATTGAGATTCGTTAACTTGCTCAATTTTTTTCTCCGTCTATTAGGATTTTTACTACCTAGAGTTTTTGTTTCAACTATATTAATTTTCGCACCATATTTTCAGTTTTCCATTACATATCTCTATATTTTTCTGTAGTTCTGTGCTTCTTCCTGCTGTTATTATCAGGGGCGGCTCGTTATGTAGAGCCAAGGAGCCATGGTACTACCTGTAGTTTCGAGCTCAACAAGAATTTTTAAGTAATTCTTAGAACACTTTTCCGCCAGTTACTTTAGTCTTGGAAGATACATCGTTCTTTCTTTCTTTCTTCAAAAACGGAGGGGGGTGGGCGTATATTGTATAAGTGGCTCCATCATCAACATGTTCCACGAGCCGCCACTGGTTATTATCACAGCGTCTACAAAAGTGCATTCTGCGTTGTGTATCTTTTGTAGTCTATAACTACTCTTCTAATTTACTAAGTTCGGGGTGGAATTCTTTTATAATTTATTCTATAAATATGGTAAACAATATCGGTCTCATTACTCCCTTGCCCTCCCTTCGTTTTGAATGCAGTCGATTTCATGTTTCTCGTTGTTACGCAGTTGATATTTTCTGTGCAGGCTCTGGATTGCTTCTATTAATTTTTCCTTTTTTTAGAATCGACCAGACTGTATTCCTTTGTACTCTGTCGAATGCGTTTTCCATATCAATAAATGCTTTTTATGGTCTTCACTATAATTTGTGTTATGGTAAATACTTGGTCTTCTGCACTCCTTCTGAATCCTTTTTGTGATTCTTCCATTGTTGGCTTCTTTCATATATCTTCACTGCAGTGCTGAGTAAAGTATTCCCCCTATAATTTGTTCAGTTTCTTGGATCTATTTTTTGTGAATTGGTATGATTATCACGTCAATCCAGATATCTTCTTTTTTCCACGCCTTTTACATATTCCCCAAAATAGTTTTGTCCCTTTTTCTCCCATGTATTTCATCATTTCAGCTATTCTGGATCCTTGCCATTTTTCACAATATGTATTTTCTCTTTGCCCTCCTTTATTATGATTGTGCATGCATCCTTTTCTTTAATATCTATATTTTATCCATGCTGCTATTTATCTCTTTTTCCTTATATACTGAAGGAAAAAAAAATGAAACACTTGAAATTCGTGAAATTTCGACCATTTTCAAACCGCCATAACTCGGTGTATTTTCAATCGATTTTGATGAATCGCTGAGAACAAAAAACTTTGAAGTGTTTTCTTTAAAGTCATGTATACGAAACTAAACGTAACCACTTCCGCCCCTTCTAGCGCCCCTGCGAAAAAGAAAGTTTTTTTCTGGAAACCATGTCCAACTTTGACGATGTCTACGGAATTGGAAAAATTTTGTCCACTTAATCCACTATAAAGGCATTAAAACGTGGCCAATTCCCTATGCAGGACTCAAAGAACAAAGTTCCTACGACGATTCGGCACCAAGTTATGAGTGTTTGAAAAAAAGTGCATTTTGAGGTTTTTCGCACATAACTCAATGACTTTTCAAGCAAATTTGATTATTCTTTCGGGAAAAAAATCCCATTTGGATCAAAGACTCATAACTTGGTGCCAAATCGTCGTAGAAACTTCGTTCTTCGAGTCCTGCATAGGGAATTGATCAAATTTTAATGCCTTTATGGATCGAGTCGACAAAATTCTACTCCATAGACATCGTCAAAATTGGACACGGTTTCCTGAAAAAAAAAAAATTTTCACAGGGGTGCTAGAGGGAGGCGGAAGGGGTTACGCTTAAGTTCGTATGCATGACTTTGAAGAAGACACTTCAAAGTTTTTTGCCCTCAAAGATTTATCAAAATCGATTGAAAATACGCCGAGTTATGGCGGTTTGAAAATCGTTGAAATTTCACAATTTTTTTTTCTCCTCCAGTGTATTTAACTTTGTTATTGCATTCAATAGTTCTCTGACGTATTCCTTCCACCTATCAATGATTTGTGTTTCTTCCATTAACATTTCATTGGATGTATCTTTTATTGATGTACCTACTTTTTTTTTGCTTATCTGTGCTAATACTATTTGGCGTTTTATAGAATAATTTTTGATTCTTTCCCTAAACTTTATCCAGCTTTTTAATTGTTCATCTCTTGCTGCCTCGACATTTGATATTTTTTTCTTGTAAATATCATTTCCACTTCTCTTTTTTGCTCTTTAGTACTTGTTTTATCTTTTCGTTCCACCAAACGGGTATTCCTCTATTTATATTTATAGTACCACATTTATCTTTTGCTGCTTCTGTTTATATATTTTTCATAGTTCTTCAATATTTCTTTCTTCCGCTTTTAGTTTTTTCCTTCTATTTTTAGCCGTATTGTTTCTTCGTACCTTCTCGCAGTTTCTTTATTTCTTAGTTTGTAGGTCTTAATAGCTCTAATGTTTTGTTGTTGTATTTCTTGTTTTTCTATTTTACAGTTTCTACTTAATTTCGCAACTAAAATATCAGTACCTATTTCTGGTCGTCTATATTATCTTACGTCTTTTATTTCTTTTCGATTATCCTTTTCACCACTTAAGTAATAAAACGTATGCTTAACCCTCCACGAGTCTAGTATTTCCACGCATTGTCTAAGTGTACACTTTTGGCAGATCGCATACCACAACCATGCCTGCAGACGATGAAATAAAACTGTTATTGCTTTAGGCTATTCCACCTTTCCTTTTTCTGACAGGATCACAGCGATGTGAACACCTATAGAATATATGTTCTATGTTAAGCATTGCAGCTACTTGGGAGCTACGAGACTGCAACATAATGGTGAAATACAGATCATCACTCCGTACAAGAGGTTGACTGCATTTATCAAGTCATAAACGTCTTCTCGCAGTCAGTTAATTGAAGTTATTAAAAATAAATTACTACAAACAACTAACAACCAAAAATTATGCCCAGATTTGTTGTAAGAAAATTAATCTTTGGTATAACATTGGCAAAATCACAAAATATCATTAAAGAATATCTTTCATTTAAGCAGAAACAAGCAATCTCCGGGGAAATTAATAAATTTGCTAGTGCCGGTAATCGGGAACGTGCATCTTGAAGCGCCCATCTTCTCTTCCTCAGCCCGGCGTCATTTGCATTTCATTACATCACCGTCTCACTTATCTATTGTAATACGGCGGCCTTCGATTTTAATTTGCGCCTCGGAATAATGTGACGCCTAATTGAAGACTCGTTTGTGTGAATAGGAGATAACGACTGGTTAATTGATCGATTGTCATGAAGTTCAAAGTGAATTGCGTATCGATTCGGGAATTCTAGTTAAATTGCTTTCGTTTAAAAATTTCGAATCAAAGCCATCAGATTTCGATATAAAGCAATTAAATTCCGTTAGATTACTACGCACTAAAGAAAGGTACACTGAGGCTGTATCCATCAATTATTTTAGTTTTATCGAAAAATGCCATCGAATTAATCTGTTAGGAAATTTTGATTAGCTACTGCGTCATATTAAGCCTCTTTTGGTACATTTGGTCTCATGCAAGTAATAGATCCTCCTAGCAGAATAGTTATACTCTTAACTAGACTTATATTGTAGATCATGAAAAAAGTTGTATTTTAAAATTATAATCTAATTTATCTACAAGCAAGTAATTTTTAAATTAATTTATTACAACCAAGCAATTATCTATTTAATCTGTATTAATCTACATTAAATAAACTATCTTAACGTTATCAGTTTCTATCCATGCTTGCGATCTAAATTGTTTGTATATGCATTTTTATGTATTTGCAAATTATTTTATACTTATTTTGAAAGCAATGCTAACAAAGATAAATAAACTAAACTAAACTAATAAAACTTTTCTAAGAAAACATAAACTAGCTCGGTAACTATGACAATAGACGCATAAGTACGGTATATCTAGCACTAACCTACTCTATGAGATTTACATATCGACTTTTCCACGATTATTACTTTGTATATGAATACGTTAACGAGTGAAAGTATATTAATACCCATCTTCACGCCGTATATTACCTGCGAGCTCATTGTACGCAAATGAGCATCCCATGCTGATTAATTTGCGCGTGCATCGCGGGCGAATTAATGAAGACGTCTTCTCACTAACGGCGAGTGTGATTAACGACTCTAGATGAAGGAACGGAGTCCAATTTGATTGTACCACGGGAGAAGAACAATATCTCCTCCGTTGGCTTCTGCATAACAATGCCGGCCATAAATAACCCCCGCTGTCGTTGCTCGGGTCATAAATGAAACCAACAATTAACCTGTCGCCGCAGATCATTAAAGAACCTAATTAAAACAGCGGAGCTGCCTTATTGTTCCATAATTATCGATTTATATGTGCGATTAAAAATGGGATGTTTAATTAATCGTAAATTACGTTTTACGTCTTTGGATCTTGTAATAGCAGTAGCTTAGAGCTACTAACGGGAATCTAATTGCAGATGTTTGCCCTATTAGTGAAGCTGGTAAAGGTTTTCTCTTGATGATGGTTAATTAACCGAAATGTTTCCATATAATACCAATCGATCCAATTAATCATGCAACAGGATTTTGAACTACGACATATGACTGGCTACCTCGTCCACAGATGGATAACGCGATAAATATAAAATAAGTGAGCAACAACGCCACCTCAGGCCTCGGTTGTTAATTATTTTGATATAAAATCATAATTGCAATACTTATTCAAGTTATTAATTTTGGACAAATTTTTGAATGCAATTTTTGTTTTCTGCCGTTTAATTCTTGGTAGTGAATTTTGTTTCTAGCTTATGTCAACCGTTTTGACAAGCAATCATAAATACAGGATTTCTGAATGGCTACTCGTTATACATTAGACATTTCTTAAGTTTTATATATGGCCCATACATAGAAAGAGGTTGCCCATCCTTGCTCTAAGTGATTCTACTTTTGCTTTTAGATGTTCTTTTTTTATTAGCGGAAGAATTAATTTCCTTAACCTCTTCACAAGTACTTCGCAACTCTGTCTTTATTTGTGATTGTTGCTATACCTACTCTTTGCTTCTTACGTCTTCAAGTGGCCTCTGTTCCCTAAAGAGACAAATTCTATCCAAAACTTCTTATTGTGACAAGGTGAAGAAATTATTGGTACAATTCGCTGACAATTACTACTGAATAATAAAAACATTCTGATACACTTCACACCATGGCAAGACTATACTTGTCATTAGGACTGTTTCCATATGTTTACGCTGCGTCTGATTACGCGTACGTAATTTCCTCTTTTTGGGTTAATGAAAAATGAAACTCTAAATTTCATCCAGAAAGAGTGTGTTTATTTTAACGGCTTTTACAAGACTGCTGCATGCAAACATTTCTCTACCTCCTAAAACATCTGACCTGGTTGAGGGTGGTCCCCTCCAAGAAAGGGGCTGCGCGAGCCCTTAGCGGGCGCTGGCGGATGCCGATTCTTGAAAGGTCCGAACAGAAACCAGACTTTATGAAATACCGAAAATAATACTGCGACTGCAAATGAGCGTGAACACCATACATATACTAACATAGAAAAAAAATTGTGATGTGGCCATCATGTTACTTTTTCCGATTTGATAGAATCATAGTTATTTATATTTATAGATTCATTCATTATTTTCAATTTAAATCATATTTTCAATCGAACGTTTCACATGATCGAGTGGTAATGGCGTTTAAAACGACAATATTATAAGTTAAAAATGACATGTTTTAAATTCTAATAAACTTTACCGTAAGTTTTCTGAAAAACTAAAAAAAAAAATGCTAAAAAAGACTCCTCAAAAATATTTCTAAAAATACCCCTGATTTAAAAAGTCGTGAAAAAACTAATAAAAGCCCTGAACAAGAAAGTCCTAAAAAAAATCTAATAAAAGTTCTGAACAAGAAAGTCTTAAAAAACCTAATAAAAGCCCTGAACAAGAAAGTCCTGAACAAAAAAGTCCTGAAAAAGATTTCTAAAAATAGTCCTAGTTAAAAAGTCCTGAAAACCCAAATAAAAGTCCTGAACACGAAAGTCTTGAAAAAAGTCCCGATAAAAAAGTCATGATAAAAAGTCCTGAAAAAGAGTCCTGACAAAAAAATTCTTGAGAAACAGTTCCTTCAAAATGACCAGAAATAAAGTCCTGAAAAAAGAGTTCTATCAAAAAAAGGTCCTGGAAAGAAGTCCTGGAGAAACAATTTTGAGAATAAAGTCTTGAAAAACGAGTCCTGTTAAAAAGCTGAGAAAAAGAGTCGTAAAAAAAGTCCAAAAAAAGTACAGCAAGAAGAGTCCTAAAAAATTAAGTCTTATAAAACACCAGAAATAAATGTCCTTAAAAAAAACCTGCAAGAAGTCCGAAAAAGTGTCTCGAAAAAAAGACCGAAACAAGAAGTCCTGAAATCTAATCCTATAAAAATGTCCTTAAAAAAGTCCTGTAAAGAAAAAAATCCTGTAAAGAAAAAAATTCCCGAAAAATGTAATTAAGAAAATTCAGAAAAGAATCCTGAAAAGAAGTCCTGAACAAGAGGTTCTTAAGAAATTCTCGCACAGTCCCTGTCCTGATAAAAGCCGCGAAGAAAAGTCCTGAAAAATAGTCTCCATACAAAATACCAGAAATAAATGTCCCGAAAAAAGCCCTAACAAATCCTGAAAGAAAGCTAAAATAAGTCCTGAAGAAAGTTTTGAAAAAGAGTCCTGATGAAATATCATAAAAAAATTGTCCTTAAAAAATTGCCTTGAAAATAACATGTTTAAAGAATAAACAAAAAAATTTCTGAAAAAAAGGATTGTAAAAAGTCTTTAAAATGGTCCTTAAAAAGATCTGAAGAAATTATCCTGAAAAAGAAATCTCAAAGTGTCTTGAAAAAAATCTTGCAAAATGGCTTAAAATAAATTCCTGCAATAAAAAGTTTTGATGGGGCCGCGGTGGTCTAGTGGGTAGAGGTCTGGCCTCTGGACCCCGTTGGTGCGGGTTCGAGTCCCGTCCGGACGGTCACTTTTTCAACACGAAAAATGACCGTACGGGTCCCTGGGTGTCTAGTGTTTGTCCCCATTTCATTCAAATATGAATATTATTAATATAAATTGGTTGTGGCTGAATGCCCTAGCTGGCTAAGCCAAGTCCCTATCATCCTCGATTCCCTAACCCGAACTCCTGTCAATCATCTTTCCTTTAAATAAAAAAAAAAAAAAGTTTTGAAAATAGTCTTGAAAAAAAGAATGGTGATGTGGCCATCATGTTACTTTCTCGAGCATTGTGTAAACTCGGATGAAACTGACGTTTAAAACGTCAAAATTATGAAAGATGGAAAAATTATACTTCAAATTCAAAAACTCAGTTTACTCAAAAACTAAAGAGATTAAAAAAAGATTATTTTTCATAAATTGTTCATTTTGCCATTCTCTACAATTATTATTAACATAAATTTGCTGTAACTATTAGCGTTTCTTAATTGTATACTAAAAATAAAATTAAAAATTAATAAATTTGTTTCTCGTATAACAATGATTTTATGAAAAATATTTTGAAACCAAAGATGTTTATTTCTTTGTTGTCTTCAATATTTATTTAAATGATTTTTTGATATTTCTCATATTTACAAAAATATTGGAAAAAAACAAAAAACAGTTAAGGTAAACACCTACTTCCGGTGTACGAAATTTTACCAAAAGCTTTTCTTTTCTTGGGATTATGAAATAAGACTTATGTTCAAAGTTTAATGTTCATTTCTGCATAAGTTTTTTAGATAGAGCGACCACTTCTTAACTATAACCTAAAAATGAAAAATAAATTAATAAATTTTTTTCTCGAAAACAAATAACTTTATGAAAAATATTTTCAAACAAAAGATGTTCATTTATTTGTTGTCTTCATTATTTATTTTAATGTTTTTGTGATATTTTTCATATTTAAAGCAATATTGGAAAAAAATAAGAAACGGTGAAGGTAAACACACACTTCCGGTGTACGAAATTTTACCAAAAGCTTTTCAGTTCATCGGATTGTCAAATAAGTTTTATGTTCAAAGTTTCATATTCATTGCTTGATTACTTTTTGAGATACAGCGCGCACAGACACACAGACACACACACACAAACACACAGACTCACACAAACAGACACAAATTATTTTTTTTCCAGAAATTGTTGAAATGGCTAGGGAATCTAGGGACCCCAAAACAGATATTTCCGTAAAACAAAAATTTGAAAACAAAATCGCGATCACAATACTTTCTCGTACTTCGTAACGGAGAAAGTAAAAAGGTCATCACTTCAGAATTTTCAATGTACCTACCACTACCTTCTCCAGTTTCATGATTCAAAATGAGTCAGCACATTTACATAGGAGTCACTTGACTCTCGACTCATTTCTAAGAGTTGATTCTTTTAATCGACTCATTCATAAATTACCCATCTCTGCTATAAGCCTTCAAGCATGTTGGCCGAGGCAGTTACCAGTTACTTTTACCAACATGCTCCCCCAACATACAACAGAGTGTGTTGGGACCTTCTAGTCTTCTGGATCCACTCACAGTGCTATCTTCAAGCTACAGTTTGGGCCCACAAAAAGCAATAGAATCACAGTTGTATGGATTGTATGGATTATGTAGAAACTCCCATTGGTTATCATCTCGCAACTGTCAGTTGGGTTATCGCCCGGCATTGTATTTGGTGTTTGTCTATAGGTTTGCTTTACATTCCAAACCATTTTTCTAAACATTGGATTGCATTCCGCATCATCAATCACAAAAGTAAAGTGGAAATAAAACTAAATTTTGCTACGATTTACTTATATCGCAATATTCATTGGTTGTCTTCTGTTAGATAGCAGGTTGCTAAGTCCTTGACTATCAAAGCGCCTTAAATCCAAATCTCGGCCATTGTACACCTTGCAACGACTTGTTTTTACTTAACAACCCACGTATCGATGTAATAACACGTTTCACATGAGCAGGACTTAATCTGCAAATTTAATTGGTAATTAGTATAATTAATTAAATTAAAAATACAAAAACCGTGATTATAATTAATATGCATTCTTCCGCCATTAATCAATCCTTACATTTCCAATACAAACATAATCTGATTAACCCTTTCAGAAGTTTTCACACACTGAACCCAACTGTGACCATGATAATATTTCCATGCCCAAATGATTGAGCACGCACCATGGAATTAATTTGTGGAAAACTCCGATTAATTATTTTTTCCTGGTTCGCTGCCCGTTAACAATTAATGGTCCGGGCCTCCAATTAGCATAAACTATTTGTGTGCGTGCTTTTTTTTGTTCAGGTGACAGACAAAAGCCGAAAAGGTGAGCGCCTCCGTTCGAGCGTGAAAAGCCCCGACTGGAACAAATGGCCAACTGGTTCCAGGAAGGAAATTCCAGGGGTCCTCGAGTCTCTTGATAAATCGTTTGCGGTACCTAAACGGCATTTCTGCTTGTATTTAGAGCGACCAGGTTGTTTTCTATGTATAAGGTTGAGGATTCGCAATGTCACGCTGGAGAGATCAGTTGCATGAATGGCAAGAGGATAAATTTGTCTATTCATTATACATCGTCAATGTTTAGAATGATAATAGTTCTAGTACAATGTTTAAAACCGTTTACAAATGCCAAATCGGAGTTATTGATGTTTCAACATTACTTGCGAAAAGGTTTGAATGATTTGATAAATTGACTTCGAAATCGAAAAGAAATATCAATAATACAATTGATTTTGTTTTATGAATATCCTACATGATTATTCGTGATAGCTGCAACAAGGGGGGTGATAATACATTCCGTTGTGTTTTCACATATTTCAGTATTATAAAGGTGTGTACATGGAATACTTAATCGGTTGCCAGTTGGACTGAGCCCAAAAAAGACAATTAGTATAATTTTCTTCAACAATCAAGAATATTATAAAAGGGAAATGAATTCAAATTTGAAGGGCAACCATAAAGGAAAGGGATAACCAAATTATAGTTAATGAGGTAGAAATCATGAAAAGATGGAACGAATACTAAGAATTGCCAAAAGCGACAACAGCAAAAGTAGAAGCAGAGAACAGCTAAGTAACAACGATCTATAAGAGAAAGACGTGAAAAAGGTAAAGATAGAGGAAGCAAAAACTAGAAAATAGAAAAACTCCCAGATACGACAAAATAACAAGTAAAATGGTAAAAATATGGGCGAAGAAGGAACAACACACTTTTGCAAGATGATTAATAAAACATGGTGGGGACTGGCGAATAAGAGTAGTTATAACAACATTTAACATTTAAGAAATTGCGAAACTGCAATGACGACATGAACACGATAGTAAAAATATTTGAGAAAATAATGAAAAAATAACTAAATATGTTGACAGACCCAAACCTAGAAAATGCAAAAATGTAAAATTTTACCGGCACAATTTATATTTTTTTCAATGTTTTTCGTCGTATATTCAGCAATGAAAAATTTAAAATTAAAAAAAAAATCGCAACTCGCAAGAAAATTGTTGGATTTTTAAAAACCAACATTATTTTGAAAGAAGGATATATTCTAAACTAAATAAAAATTTTGTAAAATGTTACCTGCACGATTTATATTTATTTATTACCCGAACATAGCTATAAAGGACAGGCATTTAAATCATTTCAGGTTACGGATTGATCATACCCGAACACGGTCTTATGGAACAGGCTTTAGAACCATTTTAAGTCACGTATTGGCCAACCCTGAACACGTTTATAGAGTACAGATTTTTTACCATAACAAGTTAAAAATTGATCGTACGCTATAAAAGCCAGATTTTGAAATCATTTTAGGCTACAGATTGATCATACCCGAACACGGCCATATAAAGCGGGCTTTAGAACCATTTTAGGTTGCGTGTTGGTGAAACCTGAACACGGTTATGGAGTACAGGCTTTCTACCATATCAGGTTACATTTTGGTCGTACCCGAACATCGCTATAAAGGACAGGCCTTGAAAGCATTTCAGGTTACAGATTGATCATATCCGAACACGGCCTTATAAAGCAGGCCTTAGTACCATTTTAAATGACTCATTGGTCAACCTGAACATGGTTATAGAGTACAGGCTTATTACCTTATCAGGTTACAAATTGGCCGTGGCCGTAGCGGAACATGGCTGTAAAGAACAGGCTTGGAAATCATTTCAGGTTACGGAGTGATCATATCCGAAGACGGTCTTAGAACCATTTTAGGTTACGTATTGGTCAAACCCGAACACGCTTATAAAAAACGAGCAAAATGAAAATTGTCATATTATACCTGTATTATATTTATACATAAAATAAAAGAGATTGTATTAAGATTTTTTAATATTGTTAATTCGTACATTTATAAGAATCATTTAAATGGTTGCAATATGATATACCCTTCGTTTTTATATTTAAACTGTAAAGCACTTTGTTGTTTATCTTAACCAATTCATCTTTTTCCATAAATTAGCAAAGAAATTTAAATTCTTCAGAGACAATACATTGATTGAGACACTTTTGTAAATGACCTCAAGAGGCAATTGACCAGAGGTCTTTCAGCCTTAAATTCATCAAAAACGTAAAATTGTAGTTTAGATATATTAACCGGGAAACAATTGATATTTTAGGAAAACTGGAGAAAGAATAAAAGAAAGAAGAGATTTTGGATGTTCAAGAAGGATGTTCGTTATAAAAAAAATATGCAGACAGAACTGCAGCGAATAATAAAAGTACTTGGAAACTCTTTAAATTGATATTTTGGAAAAAATTAACACATACTATTAATAAAATAAATTGATTCATATTTGTGTAGATACAGACTCTTGTATAAACGAAAACTTTTTCAGGTAATAATTTACCGACTAAAGAAAAGATCTAAACTAATTAATATAATCAATGCTTTCACCAATACTGTATTTTGGATGAAACATATAATTCATAATACCAATAATATAACGCCCATGAAAATCACAAGGAATTGTAGAAACATGTGCCAGGAAACTAAAGTTTGAAATGAACCCTATAAATAAACGGTTATATGAAAATTCTTCGAAAAGAAATTTTTCGAATGTGAATTTTTTTAATACCAATTCTTCGAAAGTAAAATTTTTTAATGTTAATTCTTCAAAAATAAATTCTTTGAATGATTAATTCGCAAACTCTTCGAAAACAAATTCTTCGAAAGTATTTTTTTTTTAATGCAAATTCTTCGAAAATAAATTCTTTGAAAAATCAATTCGTAAATTTTTCGAAAACATTCGAGTAAATGCGAATATTTCAAATACAAATTCCTTTGAAAGTAAATTTTTCGAATGCCAATTCTTTGAATGATAAATTCGTCGAAATGAGAATTTTTCGAATACAAATTTTTTTTTTTTTTTTTTTTCAAAAGGAAAGATGATTGACAGGAGTTCGGGTTAGGGAATCGAGGATGATGGGGACTTGGCTTAGCCAGCTAGGGCATTCAGCCACAACCAATTTATATTAATAATATTCATATTTAAATGAAATGGGGACAAACACTAGACACCCAAGGACCCGTACGGTCATTTTTCGTGTTGAAAAAGTGACCGTCCGGACGGGACTCGAACCCGCACCAACGGGGTCCAGAGGCCAGACCTCTACCCACTAGACCACCGCGGCCCCGAATACAAATTCTTCAAAAGTATTTTTTTTAATGCTAATTCTTCAAAAATAAATTCTTTGAAAAATTAATTCGTAAATTCTTCGAAAACAGTTTACACGAATGCGAATTTTTCGAATACAAATTCTTTGCAAGTAAATTTTTCGACTGCCAATTCTTTGAATGATCAATTCGTCGAAATGAAAATTTTTCGAATACAAATTCTTCGACAGTAATTTTTTTAATGCTAATTCTTCAAAAATAAATTCTTTGAAAAATCAATTCGTAAATTATTCGAAAACAGTTTTCTCGAATGCGAATTTTTCGAATACAAATTCTTTGTAAGTAAATTTTTCGAATGCCAATTCTTTTAATGATCAATTCGTCGAGAAAAACAAGTTTTCGAATTTTTTAATAAATATTTTAATAACATATAGTTCAATATATTGCTACTTACTAATTATGTGTGCTCTATATAAGATTCCCAAAATTATTCAGAAAACCTTTTAACTTAATCATAAAATATTAAATAAATGTATTATTTACATAAGTAAAGAAATGAATAATGAATATAATAAAAACATGTATGACGTAGAGAATTTCGTAATATACCGGGTGTTTGAGACCACCCGTACACCCCAAATATCTCCCAAAATACACATCGGATTGACATAAACAAAATTCGTCTAAACATTTTTTTTTTTAGCTATATCATGTGATCTCAAATGTAAAGCCTGGCTTTGTTTTTCGATTCCGACATTGACATTTTTAAAAATTTGAGAAAATTACTTTTTCCGGGATTACTGCGCCATCTATCACGAACTGCTGATTTATTTGGTGCGAAAAATAAATTTAATTCAATAATAATGTTTCCACGATTTGTCGATTACAGCGCCATCTGTCGCTGATCGAAAAATATTTTTCGGATAAAAACCTAATCTTTTAGCGCAGAATCCAAATACGTAATGAAAAATAGGGGTTCCTATTTAAGATTTGAAAGTTTCCTCCTTCCCCGCCCCAGGGGGTTCACATTTCATAACACATGATGGGTTAAAAAAAAAATATTTTTTTATGTCAATCCGATTTGTATTTCGCGAGATATTTGGGGTGTACGGGTGGTCTGAAACACCCGATATATTTAAAATGTATCGTAATTATGGAAGCTATATTGACCGTATATTATCTAATTATCTAATTTCCCCTCAAATTTTTTTGTAACAATTTTATAGAGAATTTCCTATTTGATTAACCCGCCATAGGTGACGCAAATTTAATGGTGACGCCGGTCTCACGCACCGGGGTTTTCAACTGAAGATTTTTCATGTTTTTTTTTTATATGTATGCTCTCTGACAATAAAACAAAGATATTTAATCAATTTAAGCTCTGCAATGCGACAGCTACTCGAAATTGCAACAAAACACACTAACCGAGAATAAAGTTATTCGACACACCCGGTCTCACAGACCAGTAGGGTCACCATTGGCGGGTTAAATTTGTTATTTACAGCTTTAATAAATACAACGTTATTAACATGTTTGTTAATAATATATTACGTAAAATTATTCAATATCAAAATTCGAAGAATTGATCATTCGAAGAATTGGCATTCGAAAAATTTACTTTAAATTTACAATTTAAATATTATTTCCCCATCAGAACACTTACAGACCGGTTTCGACCTTTCAGGTCTCATCAGTGTAGTTAGTTGGCCGATGAGGAAATGGTTCAAGGTAGAAATGCCAAAGTGGCGGAATCTATTGCCTGAATGTTGTACTAAACCCAATCCGAGTGGCCTAACCATTTAATGTTTACATTGTTATTGTTATATCTGCCGCCGTTGGCATTCCCATATCTGTTGGTGGTTAGGCTACTCGGATTGGGTTCAGTATAACATTCAGGCAATAAATTCCGCCACTTTGGCGTTTTCAAAGAATTGTCAGCATAGTTAAATTAACATCATTTCTTGCTTACTATTCGCCAATAATCAAAACAATATAATGAGATGAATAATGACAAGCACCTACGTCAAATCGGAGTAAGTTGCAAGATAGCCTTATCAATATTTTGATATCAGTTTTTACGTGATGACAAAGTTTCAAAACCACTGCTCTAAGAAAAACCATCGGATCAGAAAACAATGTGTTACAGCTTGATTTATAGATCCATTTCGATCTCAGACCTGATCTCGCACAATTAATCTAGTCTTCATATCTTCTTTTTTTGTAGATTCTTAACTTCAGAGGAGCATCTAAAGTGCTGATTATTACTCGAAATGGCAAATGATACTGCAAACAGGCCTGAACTGGCCCGTAGTAAAACTATCTCCATCCTTATCGAATAAATAATGAGAATTTAAGCACTTAAATTTTATTGCAATCGACACCAATATGGCTCAGATTTCTTCCAGTCGCTCAGATCCTTAAATCTGATTTATGCCACTGAAGTGAAGTACTGTTGTAAGTTAAGGATAAAGTATGATCAGATCATGCATATTTTTGTTATGTCTATATCGGGTGTTGATGATTTCCACGTGAAAGGTCAATTACCTATCGCTGTTTTTGTCTGATCACGTCTTGTCAGTTCTGCGTTCGGTGGTAGCGCAGATAAGATCGATTTCTTTTTGGACCACTTAATATGTATTAGGCATGATTAGTGGAGTTTTGAGCAGTGCCGCGATCTGACGTGTCCCATATACCGTATTTGATTTAGTAATGTTATCTGTCGGAACGGATGTAGGTAAATAAATTAAATCCTGGTGACTGGCGTCGGCCACTGGAACAGAAACTGACAAGGCGATATGACGCGCATGAATTGGTGAGACGTGGCAGTCGCTGCAATATTTCCTGGGGTCTGACTGTGGTCGGACAATGCTAGATAAAATGACATCCGTGGACCGCATTCAGTCAGCCAGAGACGTGTAAACCAAAGAACTGGAACGTGGATGTGTGCATGTGTGTATGTGTGTCCGTGTGCGGTTGATGGGTTGAGAGTTGGGGGCGGGGGGGAGGAAAATGTGAGAGAGAGTGTATGTGGTGTGCTCGAAAACTGACTGGCAGCTCCAATACGCGCCCTGACATGTATTAATGACGACCCTGTGCGATTCATCACTCTTCCACCTCTGCACATCCCTTTCTCGCTCTAAAGATCAAACGCATCCTTGTTTATCTACTGTGATCAATCACTTTTGACTGCTGGAAAGAAGCTCATTTATTACCCCTTCTCGTGTACCGAGGGAGCGAGGGGAACCCGCCGGCTCAGACCATTAAATTGATAAATTCGCGGAGCCCGAGCTCCTCGGCAGATATATAAAATTTCTTTTATTGAGTCATTATTTTTTAAATTGAATTTATCCGGGGAAATACATTTCAAGGCGGTTGTCGTAAATCAATTCGCAATTTTTCACATATATTGTTTTGATAGAACACCCGTTCTAGTTGGAAGTAAAGTAAAACAGTATACATAACTCTTGAGAATAAAAAATAAGAAGCATAACTCTTGCAACTATTTAAAGGCTTAAGTGTAGGTGGGAAGAGCTCATTAGAATTGGACAATGTCTCCATAGATATCTATTTCTGATAATTAAAATGATATGATTTAGTTAGATCGCAATTGCTTTTTGCTTATTTTCTCCCATTTAAAGACTGGAGAAAAACCACCAATTCAAAGGTTTCTTTCTCTGTGAGGAGCATTATTTCTGTTTCAGCGCTATTTTAATGCGAGCAAATTATAGTGACATTATAAAACTATAACACTAGCACTTTGTTTACAACATTAATTAAATTTGTTTAATCCAGAATTTCACTGACTAATCACTTTTGTTTTTCGCAAAAATTTTATCTAACCTGCAATAACATATTTTGAAATATCTGAATTAGAAGTATTGTATTCTCAGTGACTAATTAATCGTGAGCTATTAAATTTAAAATATTTTTAAATCTGCAATATATCTGTCACGCTTGTATGTAACACGTAGCGCAGTTAATTTACGATAACGAAAGGAAGCGACCGAGTGTAACTGCGTCATCGCGATCATTAGCGCAGAGTTTGGCCGAAGGTCGACGTTGACTGACTAAGATGAACAGCGCTGTCATTTCTGATTTGGCCATCAATAACCTGGGGGCCTGCACATGCCGGCCAGGATGATAAACGTCCCGAAAGTTGCGAGCAAGAAGTTGAAGTGAGGAGGAACGAATGCGAGCCAGATATCTCGGTCATTAGGGACTCCCATTTCTGTCATCCATCATCTTCGGAGACGACCTCAGAAGACTAGTCACGACTCTCCAGTCAGAGGGAGCACACCTCGCACACCTTCTCTACCTTTCGCAGAAGTGGAATGCACCCGACGACGAACATACATCATTAAATCCATTAGGAAATTCAAGATAATGATACGGACAGGCGTGCACATAAATAACTACGCTCTGTTAGCCAGCGCTAATTAATCACAGACGCATCGCCAATTTGGAAACTGGACATTGCTCTTGCACAAACGCAATTATGACCGACATATAGAAAAAGATCCAATCAATACTGGGAAAAACAATAGGGCGACTCGTAATGACCGAATGGAATGCGTCAGCTGTTCTCTCCTTACGTTTTTTGGGCTTCCCCATACTAGAACACAATTTGCTAAATTAGTATCTGCAGCACATGCAACAACAACATATTTCCCATTTTTCAACGCATTCCCGCGCCACATTCACTCGCACACCTCTATTACTCAAACCGTTTCATTATATCATCAAAGAAGCAACATCCCGAGAATGAAAACTTGATCCTCATTAACGTGCCGACGTTTTTTTTATCTACTATTCCAATAAATAAACTGAAAATTAATTACTAACCGTAAAAGGATATATTAATGGTTCCTATAAAAAGCACTTAATGGATAATTTATCTTCACTAGAAATTTTTTCTTTATCAGATTTCAAGAATGGTATTTTCAATGAACCTGCCGAAACAACTCTTTTGTGCACATAAATTTTAATATGACAAGTGATGCTTTTTTTACAGGGAGCCACTAATGACGAGCAGCATATGTTTGGCAAATGAGCTTAACATGTCCATAGATGGTTAATAATAATAATACTAATAATAATCGTCTTTTATTTCAACAGAAACATAATATATAATACTTACATGGTTAGCAGTAAAACTAATGGAAATTTATTTTGAGAAAATAGTGTCACTTAACCGGGATTAATTTTTAACTAATGTCAAACAGTGAATATTTTTTGAAGAATTGTCATATAGGTAAAAATATATATAATTAATTCATCATAAAATATGTAAAATAATATTTTGGATATAAAAACGTATATTGCGCTACAAAATTGTAGCACGCAAGGCGAATTTAGATACAAAATACAAATTGCTACAGAGCAGAAAAAACACACCTCGCCAGAAAATCTCAGGCCTAGCTTTGTAAAAAAGTTGGCATCCCTAAAAATATTAGAAATGAGTGTGTGTGGGTGCTGGATTTGCAGCTGGTGCCTCTTACAGCGCTTTTAGTGAAGGTTCTTTTCGGGCTGGTTTGTGTTTTCGAAATTGCTGCATGTAATTTGTGGACAATGGCAGCTTGATCCCTCTCGCTATCGTCATTCAGGGACGACGAGAGGGGCTGATTGTTTAAGTATCAGTGTGGGTGTATGCGTAGGTTGTGTGCGTTTGTGTGGTGTTTGTGAGGAAGGAGATATGACAAACGACAAGGTACTCCAACCTCAGGGGGTAAGGATACGCTGGCGAGCAGCGCGAGGAAGAGACGGAGGATGTTGGCTGGACCATCAACGGGGTCAAGACAGGCTTGGGCGGAGAGAGGTTTGACGGTAGGATAGAGGACATTGGAAAGGACAGCGTTTAGGTGGTTAAAGGTGGCAGATTTGGTGGCGAAGTTAGTGAACCTGAAAAAAAACAGAAGGGATAGAGGCAGATGCATGGATTTTAGAAGAAGTAAAGTCAGGTGGGAGGGCGCAGTAGATCCGAAGGAGGCGGCGTTTTAGTGTGAGAATGGAAGCAATTTGGGAGTTGGTGGCACAAGTTGGGACAGAGAAGGTAAATTCTAGTACGGGCCTGATGAACGCTTTGTAGGTGCGCAGTTGCGTTGCGCGTCTGCACTAAGGCAGATGGCTGCGTTTAAGGACGCGGGATCTGCTGGTTCAGGGTGGAGGTAAAGGAAACGCCCAGGTACGTTGCCTTTGGGACTAGGGAGATGGGGTGCTGTTTACACAAAGAGCGAGAGGGGAGGAGCTGTGGGCAGAGGTTTATAGGAGTGGTGGAACATGATGTACTGCGTTTTAGCAGCGTTGATGAGGAGGTGCCACTTAGATGACCAGCCAGTGAACAGCTACGTCCTGTTGTAGTTTGTCCCGAGCATCGGCCGGGTTGGTATGAGTGGCCTACAGCGCGGTGTCGTCAGCGTAGGTCTGGAGGATTGATTTGGAGGCAAAGTAAATGTCGCACAGTGGGGCCAAACGCCTGAAAACCTGGCCAAAATTATGAAATTTTGCCAAATGATTCACAAATGGGCTCCTATTGATGGAAAAAGTATTTTAAAAAATATATCTTAACAAAGGGTGGATTATTAGGAGTAGAATAAAATACTATTATTAGACTTAATAGAACTTTCCAATTTTTATTAATTGTAATGTTGACAATGAAAAAAATATATTTTAAATAAACTAATCTTTGATATTTTTTTTTAATTGCGCAATTCTGATAATGGACAAATATACATATTTTAAAATTTAACATAGGAAGAGATGGTTTTATAGTGATCACAATATTGTTTAATATTAAAAATATAAATTTTCACACATCCATCCCATCCGATGCATCGGAATCGCCCGCACTTAATGATTCATTATCATCGCTGTCTAGGGAATATCTGATATCTGGAGCCTTCAGCAATGCCAGAACGTCTCTTACAAAAGGTACTGCTCTTTTCTTTGGTAACCTTCTTAAGCTACTGATAAACGGATCAGATGTTATTAGCAGCAAATTGAGTACATCTTGATTGGCCTTAGTCCGTGATATTTTGCGGGAATAACATTCTCGGTACCTTTTGAACTCTTTATTGCGCGCTTGCTGAGCTTCCTCAATAAGTTGTCCGATTGGAAGAATAGCGTGATCAATTATTTTTGAACCATGTATAAGTACTTTGTGTACGGTTGGTGGCATCGGGTACCATGGATATTGCTCCATAAAAAGTTTTGCTGTTTCTAGTGCATAAGCATGGTACTTTCCCACATTTATTTCATGCCCACTTGAAATAGTTTGCAAAATAATTTTGAAAAGTTTTATAATTTTAATATTAACGCCAGTAATATCTGCTGATATCTCGGAATTATAAAAAAAACATCTTGCCGTGTTACCGTCATTGGTACTTCCAAAGCCCGGCTTTGGTTTATCTACTAATAAACCCAACTCTTTTCTAAATCTGTCCCGTATGTGCTTCTTAGTATTTGAAACAACTTCCTTGTTTTCATCTCCACGCGATTGCCACTTCTTTAATGGAAGTTTATACGCAAGATGCAGCACACATTCAAAAAATCTAATCCATGCATGAAGCACAGATAGTCCGAATTCAAGTCTTGAAATATCTACTATCTTTGCACATGACACTTTTTCAAAATTATTGAAGCCACAAACAAAACATTTTTGAGTTAACGTAGTACCCGTAACAGCATTACATACTATTCCGTCAACCATTGTGAAAAGCATTTTATATATATACAAACATCTTTATTTAAGAATTGATACAAATATATATACATACATATAAAAATTTATGGTTTTCCGCAATTCTTAATTGGCTATCGACCGGAGGTCTTTCAGCCAGTCTTCTTCAGTCTGTACGTCTCTGTCAGTTATGATTAATGTGATGAAAAGATGAAATGAATTGAAATATGGTGGTATCTGGATGTTTAATTTTTGGAATGATATTGGGGTTACGTGGTAAGCAAAGATGATTTAGGATGTGTAAGATGTGAGGATTAGTCGCAAATTTAGAGGATAGGTGGATAAGGCGTTGGTCAATTGGAGTTATTTGGGATTTTTGATAGAGTAAGGTATTTGAAGGATTGTGTAGTGGATTGTTGGGGTGTCTGATTTTTGTTAGCGTTCTGAGCGCTGATCTCTCACCCACCTGCAAATTCCTTAGTACGGCTGGGCGTGACATTTTATAATTTACTTCAATTTCCATATTATTGAATTCATATATTAATGACCGTAATTGTTGTATTTGAGCTTCGATGTATTTATTTTCTTCTATAGACAGATCCGTTGTCTCATGTTTAAATTGGAAGCGAATCGGTCTACAGTATCTAATAGAAGAACTTCTATCGTTCTGCCAAAACACAATTTCTTCTTGCTTTTGAGGCTTCTCCGATATTAGCCTTAAAGGGACTAAGGAAAATATAAATCTGTTGGCATCACTAGCACTTGTATGAGCTTCAAATTTTTGCTTGTATTCCGCTTGTCCAGATCCGTCAAATTAAAGTTAATTTTTCACATGCAGCAAGTTGACTGGTGCTTAGAACATCTTGCTGGACATCTAAAAGGCGGGACGCTGTGTGGTCGAGAAGAGCTTGCAATTTAACTTCAGCAACAGTTTCGTTGACTACAATATTTTCCTTTTGGGGATAACAATTCTTCTTTGCTGCTTGAAGTATTTTATAAGATGGAAATCTTTCTCTATCGTGATGCCTTATCACGTTGTACTGATGCCTGGTAAGTTTGGCTTCAACATACATTGCAAGAGCTTGGGCTCCTGTCAGTTTTTTTGTAAGAGGGGCACTATATTTCTTGTAGGCTGTTCTATATTTTGCTGCTCGTCTCGGCGATGCAGCAGTTACTTCTTTGACCACTTTTGAAGCTTCCACTTTACCCGTACATCGTAAACTCATATGAGTGGCGAAAGACAATTCTTCTGGTGAATACTTGGTTCTGAAAGATTCGGTTTTTTGTCGCTTGGTTCTGTCTGAAGACGTTTCAAAGGTTAACGAAGGTCTCCCAACTTTTTTTGACGAAACTTATAGAACCGTCTAGCCAGTTCTGGTTCTTTGTTAAAAATCTCTCATATGTTCTTTTCGATTCCTGCCATCTTTTCTTGAAATCGTAAACAAAAAATGAAAGTTTTTTGTAGAGTTCGGGAAGATCGTCTTTTGGACATTTTGTTTGCGTTTCGACGAATTTTTTTAATAACTTGATTTGGTGCTCGAATTGCATACAACCAGATCCTCTCATGTTATTAACAAGAACTCTTCTAGTTAGGAAGATGTCCGTGACACCTGATCCTAAATTTGAGCTTAAAAACCAATTACTAAAATTTTCAACTGATTTGGACAGTTTTAAGAATATTTTCTTCAAACGGGGCAGATGTGGGCAACTTTTTGTTTAAGATATTATTAAAGCAATCCATAAAGATTGATTTAAAGTGAAAACGAAAAACATGATATGCCATGATGTCAACTAAAATCATGATTTTTGTTTTAAATTTCAAACTTTATCAAGTCATTTTGTTTAATTATTTTTCAAAGTATTGTAACATCCAAAACAAATAATGTAATTATAAAATAATGTACTAACCTGTAGGCAAGCCCTCCATGGTAGAAGAAATGAAATATTGATAAACACTAAAGAACACTTTGAACACAATCGCGGAGTTGAAAATCGCTGCCAGTACGAGTTGTCACAAACACTGAAAATAATGACTGATATGAAAGGGACAGCATTTATACATGCCCCCAATAATAAGGGTACATTATAACGGAGGTATATAGCATCATTTTCAGGTATATTTTTCCGATTATTCTCGATTCTATTATTTGGGATCTCTGCCAAGAATTAGTTTATTTGACCCCACTGTGTGTGAAAAGGAGATAGAACAGCGCCATGTCGGACGACACAGGTAAGAGAGAAGGGGGCAGAAGAGGTGCCTTGAAAAAAGACAGAATGTTGGCGGTCGGAGAGAAAGGACTTGACAATGCGGAGGATCGCAATGTCAAGGTTCAGGAGGTGGAGTTTGTAAAGGAGCCTGTCATGCCAGACAGTGTCGAACGCCTTCTCTATGTCGAAGAATACGGCGGCCACGAACTTTGTGCAAAAATGCTGTCGTGTACGGACCGCCCAGAACCGTTTTGGTGGTCGAGGATAAATTCCTCCCCAGCGGATTTGAGGTTGATCAAGATCAGGCGTTCGAGTATTTTGCCCAGCGTGTTGAGCAGGGCGATAGGAGGAAGGACTTGAGACTTTTGGGGATTTTTTTGGAATCATGATTACCTTCGCCACGTTTCAAGCGGGAGGGAATTAGTTGCTGGTGTTGCATGATTGGAAGATGGATGTAAGGAAGCGGATAGTAGAGGTGGGAGTTGCTTCAGGATTTTCTTGTGGGTGCCATCCGGTCCTGGGGCAGAGTGTTTGGAATCGTGGATAAGGGCCGCCAACTTCATACTTCAAATTTCTTTTCTTTTTATAAAATGAGCTATGTTTCGTCGGCAGCCAGTAGCTGCCACCTGACAACGAGGCTCTGGTGTTACCGAACCGCTGAATTTCCGTTCATTTCCGACGTCCAGCAACATTGATTTGCTCGGTCGCAGCGAGGAAATCATTGAAAAATGGTGTGTTTATCGGGACTTAAAAGCCGCATGCGGCTCCGCAACACCCGGTTTTGATCCCTGTACCAAAGTAATTAGTTTAGCAGTAGACAGAAAAATAATCAAACGCCACGCAACCTCATCTAGCATCCTCCATCATTTCAGTAGCCATAAATATGTCAGCCGGACATATCTATATTTATTTGTAATTGTTGTTCAGTGTGGCCGCAAACAACTAATTATGTAATCAAAATATTGGAACGTATGATAATTTGACGTGTTTCGGGGCGCGCGCTGTATACGCCGGATGATTTATTGGAACCGTTCCGCATATTAATGGGCCGCGATATTAAAAATTACCATATTATATATAGCCCCCCAATAAAAACGAATCAATCAGCCCAAATAATAATTATTATTTCCAATCATAAATTATTGGCCAGATGAAATTGCGCAATAATAAATTATTAGACAACGAAAAATTCCGCTCCATCAATTCACGTAATGGCGTCGATGATTTATTCGTCTGGGTCGCCTCTCGCTGCAATAATAACGAAAAAAAAAAAACTGTACCGAATCCAATTTTATTAATTTATAATCACGGTAGTTTTCAATTAATGTCGTCGTCAGAAGTAATGAACTTCTTGATGCGGAGGAGCAGTCCGTTTCTGCTTAATGATCCCATAATGAAGTTTAATTGTTTCAGTTTCTGGAGTGAGCTTTATTTTATCGCCGAGTTATTAATTATATCGGGCTTCTAATTAAATGTAACAAATGCGCCCGGTTTCTGGAATAAACTGCTCGTTCGCTCCTCGCTTTTATATTTAAATGGTCCTCCGACTGCACGCACCACATTCAGCGTCTAATTTAATAAGTTTCTTTTCCGACGACGGGATCGATTCATTTGGCCCCAGGGGTCGACATCGAATCGACAAATTTTCCACGTCAATTAAGATTTTATTATACTCCATTTTCTATCGTTTTTACTGAAAATAAAATATATTCCGGCTTAAAAAAATATGAAGAGAATTTAAATTGAAATTATAAGGTTTTCTAAAGGCGTCATCATGATTAACATCAATTGTCATTTTTATTAGGTCCCATTTATCGGTAACATAAATCTCCGAGCAAGGGGCCATTGTTAAACACTAGGAGTGTTTTCGTGAAGGGTGGTATAACAAATGTTTCCTTTGTGGTGGTGCGGAAAAAATGGAGAGGTGATATTTATAAAAGGGGGTAATATGAGAAGTGATTTGGATGGCGGGCATGGGCATAATTCGATGTGAGCGACGGTTTGTTTTGTTTGTCCTGTCAGCAGGTAACATGAGTCGACTTGAAAACCCGGGCGCAGCCTAATTGACAGGGACAAGTCAACCATCCGGATGTAATATCGGGCAGCCTGTCATCTCGGGGTACTCTTCTTCCACCGCTCGCCGCATTCCAGACAGGCCATGAAGAGGGTTCCTCGAGCTGTCACACGGTAGCACATAATAATAGTGATCCGACGCCGGCCGGCCTGATTATAAGAATGTTTTAGTGCCGCCGCATTTATAAGATTGACACGTCCGTGTTTGGTCCGTGTTTGGCCTCTTCGGGGCCCTTGATCCAAAGAAGTGGTCTCTCCTTTCCTCTTTTCTCCGTGTGCTCGTGTGAGTGGTCAGACTGTCGAGCAAACAAACGGCCCCAAGTGTTTCCAACCTTTCAGCGATGTTTTGTTAATCCCGACAAAGGCTGCCACTCGATGCTTCTGGTCTTACTGGCAATTAGCGGTGTCGTCGGAGACTCCAAGGCATGTGGATCGCGGTGGCTCCGCCGCGCCCGTCCTAAGCTAACACATTACCTTCGACAAACAATGCTTATTTACATAAAATTGAATCAACACCCGCCCGAAGCACTGGAAGGAACAGTCCTTCCACCTTGCAGCGATTCAATAGTCAATTCACGCCGCATCTCTTGTACAATTCTAGATGCGGACCACACCTCGTTGCCCACATAATTGCACATTACCGGTACCATTACACACCTCGACTACATCCCATAACATCTCTATGACACATTAAACAACACTTGACCTCCTACAAGAAGGCAAATCCTTTTACAAAACTGCCTTTCAGATCGCACAATATGTTTATCTATCAAACAATTACTATTCATAAATCATTCATGAGATTCGACTTGACGTGCAACATATTACGTACACAAAACTCCATTGTTAATATAACCTTTTAGAAATCATGATATTTCCGAATGCGCATTTTTGTATTACAAATAAAAATGAAAACGATGGATGCTTAAAATAATTTCATCTTCCCATTAATCAATATTTAAAATTTAGTATCTGTCGATGGAATTGATAAATGTATAGATATTTAAATACTTTTAAAATCCTGAGAGTATTCGTGAGGGTTGGGGAGACTTTGAGTTACAAGCACTCCCCTACCGCTATCACATCAAAAATTAATCTTGTCAATTTTGGCATTGTCTGTGTCTACCACTTCAAAATGTTTACAAATTATTTAGATGTTTTATCAAATTATCAAAATCCACGATCAGTCGCGGCTACTAAACGTACAGTACAACAATCAATTTTACAAATTTTACAATATTCGGTCGTTAAAGTCTAAAGTGGAAGAATAATTGAACGTCTAAACGTGCTAAAATTCGAAATAAAATATTCACTTTATAACGTTTCTATATCAGTAAGACAAAGAAGTACAAGGAGCAAAAAGAATATTTAATCTCAGTCAGAGAGTTGGTGAACAACCAAATTTGTCAATTCCTTTGGGTATTTCTAAAATCCTCTGAAAAAATCTTCGCCTACGTGCTTCAACTCAAGCTCTTAAAATAAACGAGCATTTGTTCGCAAATTCAGTAATTGGGCTTTAGAGAAACTTGACAATAATCCCGAATTTCATGAGAAAATCATCTTATGCTTAATAGTTTTGTTCATAAGCAAAACTGCTGTTGTACGAAAATCTACCAGAAGAAAAAATAATTGCATCAACTCAACTGACTAAATCCACGTTCAGTCGGAGCTACTAAGCGTACAGTACCTCCAAGTCAAAAGTTGAAGAATAATTGAACGTCTTGTGCTAAAACTCGAATTAAAATATTCACTTTATAATATTTCTCTGGCAGTAAGCCAAAGCAGTACAAGGAGCGAAAAGAATATGTCAGCTGTACGTCAGAGTATTTGAAGGATCCAAATTTGTCAATTCCTTATTAATCTCAGGCTTTGGGCATTTCCAACACCTATTTTTGGCGAATTCTCCGAAAAGATCTTGGCCTACGTGTTTACAAGTTTGCTTTAACTCAAGCACTCAAATCAAACGATAAGTTATTGGGTCGCAGATTAGGTAATTGTAGACAAACTTGACAATGATCCAGAATTTCATGCGAAAATCTTCAGCGAAGAAGCTCCATTCTGGCTTAATGGTTTCTTTCATAATTTAAATTTGTTTTTTGTTTAAATTTAATTTAAATTTAAACAAAAATCTAACAGCCGAATGGTCAGTTATGATACATCTAAAAACTCGGAGTTTAGAGACAAATTAAATTATGTAAAAATATACAGGGTGTTCTATTTGAAATAGGAAAGTTTCCGATTAAACCAGAAGAGGTTTTTTTAATGTCGACCGACACACTTTATTATTCCCTAAAAACACCATACTAATTTTCAGAAAGATATACAGGGTGTAGAAGAATAAAACTTAACAAAGGGTTGTCAATGTTAATTTCATGATTTTGGAATATTATTTTCCGTGATCATTTTAGAATAAACATGAAGAATAAAACGGAACAAAGGGTTGTCAATGTTAATTTCATGATTTTGGAATATTATTTTCCGTGATCATTTTAGAATAAACATGTAAATATACTTTTTGGAAAGTAAAAATTTCTGCATGCAGTCATGCTATTTTTTTGCATTTACAAAATCCCAAAAAAAATGATAATTTTCACGAAAATAATGGATGCCATGAAAATAAAAAAAATAGTGCGCATTTGATCTGTTTGGTTTTTATGAATGAAAATACGCACTTCATGAAAACTGCCATCACTTCACAATTTGCACTTTTTCTTGAATATGAATACAATACATTTTTAATGAAAAAATTTGTAGTTATGAAGTATTCAATCGATTTGATAGAAGCCAACAGATTAACAGCGCATCAATTTTTTTTATTTCATGGCAACCATTATTTTCGTGAAAATTAACATGTTTTTTTCTGGATTTTGTAAATGCAAAAAAAATAAATAATAGCATGACTACATGCAGAAATAATTTTTACATGTTTCCTCTAAAATGATCAGGGAAGATAATATTCCAATATAAAAAAAATAACATTTAAAATCCAATGTTCCGTTTTGTTCATCTACATCCTGTATGTAAAAAATTTAAATGATATTTGGGGTCTACCCGAATTCAGTTACACCCAGTATAATTCACTGAAATGTTATTTTACATCAAATATATCTGGAAAAGCGTCAATTTACTTAATTTGTGCCTCTACAAAATAAAGGACTGTCAAATGGTTTTATCTAGGGGTGTTCGATCATGGAAATGAATAATAGATTGCTGATTATTTTTAATAAGCGAATATATCGATTAATCCAAATAGTCGATGAATCAAATAATCAAATGATCGATTAATCAAATAATCAAATTATTGATTAATTGATCAAATAATCAAATAATAGATTAATCAAATGATCGATTAGTCGATTAATCAAATGATCGATTAGTCGATTAATCAAATGATCGATTATTCGATTAATCAAATTATCGATTAGTCGATTAATCAAATGATCGACAATTTCTCGAGTAATAATCAAACGACCGATGAATCGATTTTTTTAACGATGAATGGATTGTGTTGCACAGCTCTGGTTTTAAATCATTAATGGTCTACTTTAACACACTACATTCTGATAAGTATATTGTGAAAATGCAGGCTTTTTCAAAGTATAAACTCACGAATCTAAGGAATATCGTATGCACACTTATCTTCAATAAAAAATTGGAACCCTGAAACATCTGGCTATATCCATTGGCTTTAGGAAGAGAACTCAATCATGAGAAGGGTAAATAACAATTTTCTAAATATGCAATAGATAAAGCCCTTCGTAAGGACTGTGTGTTTATTCAGTTCTGTTCAACAAAACGTGCAACCTCTTCAGGGGTTCCCTGAGTCAAATTTGACAAAAACATAACCGAAATCCCAAAAAAAATAGTTCATTAGATTCTGATGATGTATTTTCTAAGCATCTTCATTGCAATTTGCAGTTAGTGATGGTTCCTGGAGTAACTGCAAGACCTGAGGAATAATATTCCTTTTTTTGTTTCTTCGGGAGGCTTCGAGGTTTTCGATGAGAGGGTTCGAAATGATGAAAAGCCTGTGTCGGGCCTTAGGCACTTTCTTATACAGTTCTCTATAGTGTCTTTATTTCATGATTCCTGAACTTGCTCGGAGAACTGGCCAATCGTAAGTATACAAGAGGCTGCAATATCCTTTCCATGGACTTAGATTTCTGGCACGGTCTGTGTCATCAAGTACCATGAATAGTTTTCTAGATATAAATCTAATGATATCTTTGTGAATTGGTCAAATTTTTCTAAATCAATTTCATAACTTTAATTTAACATCGAAATCGAAATCTCTAAGGCAGTAACTTCACTATATGCTTGTTATTTTAGCAGAAGTTTCTGGATTCCTAAAGGAATCTGGCTGTGTTGCCATTATTTTAGATTCGGGGACCTTGGTTTGGAAACCAGCCAAAGTGAGTTTTCAAAACAAAGTCTTTCCCTATATCTCCCAGAATTACATCATTTATCATAAAGGCAAAAACTGTACAAGCTGTTTCATTACTGTCAGAAATATTTACCCAGCTTCAATTTTTAAAAACAACTGTACAATGTAAAATGAGATATCCAAATGTCAAATAAAGGCATATGTAAAAATTCATCAAATATTTGTTTAACCAATTTTTATTCCGATTTGGGCAAATTTGGGCAGCCAATTTCATTTATCTGTTTTAGAGCAGATGTTGGGCTAAACCTAGAAACCGGAATAGTATAAGTATTTCGCCAATTTGGTGTTAAAAGGTCAAAGTTATAAATAATTAGTTTTCTTATACAGATATGATTTACTGAAAAAATAGGATTTCTTGGGGAGTTCAAAAATATTTGAATGAATGTAATACACTCCACTCATCACTACACTAATGTAAAACATAAAAATAGCTCCAAAATAATTATAAAAAATCCTGGGGATGTTTCTTATTCGAGTAAATAGATCTGACTCAATTGGGATGGTGAGATAGGATGATACTGCCGGATAGGACAAGTTCTTACAGGTCTGACAATGAGAACTAAATATCTCATACCATTTTGTATCCTTCAGACACTCTACTTAACGATTATGAGGAGGTTTTAGTTATTTGCGTTGGTCAGAAAATTGAATTTTGTCCTCCTAGATTATTTAACACACTCTGCGCTGTGCTGTCTTTTTGCGTTGGCCAATGAGGCTATGGCCTAGGGCCTACTTATACAAGGGGTCCGGACCCCGGGTTATGGTTCTATTTTGTAAACTCACCAAAAGCGGAATACAGCCATGAATTTAGGTCTTTCTAGGTTTATTTTCAATTTGAATCATATTTTAAATGTACATCCATCGTTTTGTAGAATCGGATGAAATTGACTGAGTTTTTCGGATTATCTAATAAGACTTATGTTCAAAGTTTCATGTTAATTGCTGTTTTAGTTTTTGAGATACTGCGCGCAGAGACACACACACATACACGCACACAGTGGTACAAAAACATTTTTTCCAGAAAAATTTAAAATGGCATCTGGGGACCCCAAAACGGATATTTCAGTAAAAAAAACAATTTGAAAAAATTTTCAGGATCACAATATTTTCTCGTACTTTGTAACGGAGAAAGTGAAATTTGTTATTATCGCAAATTGCGCCCCCTAGCAATTTTATTCGGAACCATCATGTGGTACTAGACATGACAGTTTAAGATACTTACATTTCTCTTTCAAAGAAACCTGAGTTTGCTAAAATCGGATAAGCCGTTCAGAAGATACAACGATTTAAATAATTAGACATTCAGGAGCTTCCTCCTCTCTTATTAATGTCAGTATACCAATGAAGCTGAAACATAGATTATGCGGAATTTTTCAGGCTTTCTAATTATGTTTTTAAAGTTATAGGTTAATATGAGAATTTTCGGAGTAATCCTTAATTTTATGATTTACTCTATCGCCCTCTTGCGACGAAATGCGGAACTTAAAAATAATTTCCAGGATTTTCTCATGGGCACTTTGGTATATATTTTTTTTTCTTAAATTTCTATGTCCAGTAGTTTTCGAGATATAGCTGGCCACCCTTAATCAAACACCCTGTACATAATAACAATATGTTTGTAAATATGTACATTGTACAATCTAAATTAGGCATTTTCTAAAATTATAACGTTGATTCTTTTAATTTGCGTTTAATTAAAAGAAAATTTACATGAAAAAAGTGAATAAAAAACTTACTTTCTATCAGATTATCTAAGCGCATCATTTAACAAACTGGAGTATTTGGACCATAATTTGTCAAGTTAGTATTATGCATCACGGGAACATATTAAACAAATTGTATTTTTTTAAATAAATACAGAAATACTTGGCATAGCTAAATATTCCACTTTTATATTTTAAATAACAATTTTAGTTAGAAGCCTATTTTTGGTAGAAGCTGGCGAGGTTCTCTTAAAGATATTTTGTTTTTCTGCTTTGCCTGCCTTCTGTATTATATTGTTTTTTTATGAATGCGCGCGAAGTTCGAATACGCAAGCGTCCAAATGCAACAACTTCTTTTCGCGATTACAGCGCCATCTATCACTCTGACGAAAAAGTTAGCTGAGTGATTTCTTCTCATTTTTTAACAAGGACTCGGATTCTGTCATAAAAAGTAGGGGTTTCCATTTAAAAAAACTAAGTTGACCTCGATTTAGCGACAACAGCGCCATCTATGAAAAAAACAAAATTATGTTATTATGGCCCCCTTCAATACAATCATTTTTTGTTTGGGTCATTTTATTTTAAAGTTTCTTGTTTCGAAGATATTTCCTGAAAACACATTAAATGGTCCACCCGGTATATATGTATATATAATATATATATTGAAATGATTATTATTTGCAAGCAAATTATTTTCCAATTTTCTTCGTATTAATAATTACAATTTCGTAAAAAGAGGAAAATCATCTCATATAAATTATATATTGAGAAAATATTGCAACAATTTCAGTAACATTTTTCGTGTGAATTACAGCTAATATATATACTGTGCCAATGGGAGTAGCCAGGAGAATATGCGCATGATTGTGAAATGCTTTTAAAGCATTTCTCCACTTGGAAAAGGTTTCGAATATGAGTTGTCCAATGCGCCCATGACCACCTTTGCCTTCAAGCGAACGTCCTAAGGACGCAAATCCGGCAAAATGCTTCACTTCTGTAATCAGAATAGAATACCCATAAAAATCTTCCCAAAAAGTAAATTTCTCTTTGTGGAAGCGGGAAGTTTATAATCTCGATCATGAGGCGCCGTATCCCAGCTATTTGACTGACGACACTGACAGTGTAAGTTCGATGATTGAGGAAACATTTCATATTGGCTCTGAAGGAAGAATACACTTCTTTAGAAGTAATTGATTGTTCGCAGCACTTTTTCCAACATTTTGGATATATTGCAAAAGCGAAATTTTAAAATTAAGAACACACGTAAACATGGGGGAGGGGAGTTGAAGTCCTAAACCCTCCTCCTGACTACGCCTGAGTACTGTGCTGTTTATATTTTTCTATCCCCTAATCAAGTTTCCTAAAATTCCGGTTGTCTCCACCTTCACCCTGTGAAGGAATAACAGTGGCAGAGAACACATACTTTTATTACGTTTCACTTTACCATTTCGAAAAATATCCTTGAAATGATTTAATACAATAATTTTTCAAAGAATGTGCGCCATAACAATCGCGATAGTTTGTGGCTGGCGGACATGTATAAATTGCTTCGGGAACCGAAACGGCATCCAGACTAATATGTTGTAGGTAAAATATGAGAGCTTGAAGGGCACATATAAATGTACTTCCCGCCGCAATAATAAAGCAGTAAACTGTGTTATTTAGTAAATGTAACGGGCGTAATCAATCAGCATGTCAGCGGGGAGTGACGCCGCGACGCCCGAGCAAACCGGGGGCGAGGCGTCACGACGCGTCTGTCCTGAAATGAATAAGTGCATGCGCCATACATCACTGTCACGACGAATATAGATATAAAATAACGATGAATGAACAGCTCTGTTGAATGCAGATAAACTTTCCTATTACACACATGTCGGATCATTTATCATTTTAAACTTGACAGTGGTCTCTCCTCCATTACACCGGCCCCATAATACCGGCGACACGTTTTTTGAACTTTCGGCTCCGGGACACAATTGGAAACCGTAAAATTTTATTGCGCCCCCTCGATTTCATTTAACATCCGCAATCTTACATTAAGTCCCCTATTGGGTCCCCGCGTTATTGCCCACTTACGCCAAACAAATCCCATCCGAATTTTATTTAAACCCCGGTTGTGTGTATATGAAAGAATCGTGATGCAGATAAATGCAAAAGTGGGCAAAAGCGTCAAACTTATGCGCCACATGCACGCGCCGTTCGTTGTTGCATCTTGATACGAGGCATGCACACGGTAGCCGCACGGATGGCCACGGATTCAGCTCCGGAGTGAACAATAAACCATCAGCGAACCGCTACAACCGACACTTCCAGTCGCAACGCTTGGCTAATTTGGCTCAAAAAAGTGACAACTGTTGCTGTCACAGAGCTGTCCCGGCGTTATTTATGACCGAGGATTTACGAGGGAAATAAGGCAACGGTTAGTAAATCGACCGTGACGGGCTTTTTCGTCCAAATTTTCTTTAAAAAAATGGTTACAGTTAAATAAACATGGAAATATTTCTTCGACTCCTGTACAAACAAGTTTGAGATTTAAGTTATTGTTTTCCCTGCTAATAATTTACTACTCCTTCGAGGCAATAAATATTATGTGCTCTAAAAAATAACCATGAAACAAAACGCTGACTTATACCAATAAGAGAGCACAGAATAAATAGATATTTCGGATAATAAATAATTTATCCGAATAAATTATTACGTGGAGTGATTTATTGAAAAATTATAAGAGTGCACAAAGGTATAAGGTTTGATAATTATAATCATAAAATATTATTTGCATCACTCAGTTGAAATCGAATCGGCAACGATGGGCAGGTCTTAACACTTAACTTTCATGCCAGCTCATATATCAAGAGAATATAAAAAAATACCAAAATTAAACTCAAAAAAGAACATAACATGCAGTCTTCTTAAAATAAACCAAAAAATATAAAATTGGAAATATCTATTCTGATAATAAGGATAATAATATGAAATATATTGAAGGAAACAAAAAATTAAACACTTGAAATTCGTGTAATTTCGACCATTTTCAAACAGCCATAACTTGGCGTATTTTCAATCGATTTTGATGAATCTTTGAAAGCGAAAAACTTTGAAGTGTCTTCTTTAAAGTCATGGATGTGAACTTAAGCGTAACCCCTTCCGCCCCCCTCTAGCACCCGTGTTGAAAAAAATGTTTTTTCAAGAAACCATGTCCAAGTTCGATGATGTATACGGATTTGGAAAAATTTTGTCGACTCGAACCGCTATAAAGGCATTAAGATTTGATCAATTCCCTATGCAGGACTCAAAAGACGAAGTTCCTACGGCGATTTGGCACCAGGTTATGGGTGTTTGAAAAAAAGGTGCACTTTGAGGTTTTTCGCACATAACAGTGACTTTCCAACCAAATTTGATGATTATTTCGGGGAAAAATCCCATTTTGAGTCTACTTTAAGGGGCTAAACTCAGACTGCAATGATGCCTTTCGAACCCTTCACCCCCGAACAAAAAAAAACACGTTTTTGGGGAAAAAACGTCCTACTTTGGCAATGTGTACGGAGTTGGGAAAATGTGTCGACTCGATCCACCAAAAGGGCATTGAAATGTGTTCAATTACCTGTACAGGACTCAAAAACGAAGTTCCTACAGCGATTTGGCACAAAGTTATGGGTGTTTGAAAAAAAGTGCATCCCTCTTTTGAGTGGGGAATAAACACTCTCAAAGAGGACATATGTTGCTTTTAATTACTCAAAAGATCGTCGAAATCGGTTAGAAGCCGAGTTATGGCCATTTGAAAATGATCTAAATTTTTACAAATCTCAAGTCATTTTTTCCGTCAGTGTAATTTGTTTGTTTTTAATTGACGTATGGTGGTGAGTTAGGCCCACATTTTTTCGACCCTACAGAGATCGTCAAAGTGAGCCTTTTTTGACCTAAAATAAAGTTTTTTGTTAATGGAGCAAATGGTGCAAAATGCGATATTCATGATTTCGTACAAACAATGAATTTTCGTGCATACCTCAAAGATTATGCAAAGAAAATTTCAACAATTTCGTCGAAAAACTTCGGAATTACGAGTCAAAAACCCACAAAATTCGCTTTTTTTCAAACACCTATAATTTTGTGCCAAATCATCGTAGGAACTTCGTTCTTGAGTTCTGCATAGGGAATTGATCACACTTTAATGCCTTTATGGTGGATCGAGTCGACAAAGGTTTTCCAACTCGGTAGACATCGTCAAAGTTTGACATGGTCTCTAGGAAAAAAAAAATTTCCACAGGGGCGTTAGAGGGGGCAGAAGGGGTTACGCTTAAGTTGGCATGCATCACTTTAAAGAAGACACTTCAAAGTTTTTCGCCTTCAAAGATTCATCAAAATCGATAAAAATTACGCCGAGATATGGCGGTTTGGAAATGGTCGAAATTTCACAAATTTCAAGTGTTTCATTTTTTTCCACCAGTGTAGATATTAATTCTACCAAATAAAAACGTTAATATTCTGAATGTTTAATGTTCAATAAAATACAATAAAAGAATCACAATCCTTTACATCTGGAGGCAGGCAAAAATAACTTTTTGGAGAAATCAGAAACAAAACTAAAAAAACGGAACGTAAAGAATATTCTTGATAATTAGTGTAATCGAAAAATTGAAGTAGTTTTAGGAAATGGGGGCAAAAGTACTACGCCAAGACCAAAATAAGAAAATTTTCACAAAGATATAATTTGGAAATAATGTAAAAAATGTGTAAGAATTCAGTTTAATTTTTTTATTATATTATTTGTTTCATTGATCATCTGCCTGACATATGTCGCAGTGTTCGACATTAAAAATTTATGAAAATTCTCAAACACACGTGTTTTACTTACCACATACTTATATTATTTGTATGTAGATAATAATAATATCTTTATTGCCCAACGTAAAAGCCAATACAAGATACTTTACAATAACTAGTAACATGTAAATAAATAATTATATAAGAAAATATCCACTTGTAACATTTTCCTTCCTTTGATCAGTATCTCTTAATTTTTATTTACTATTGGTATAATAAAATAAAATAAATATTATAGTGTAGTTCTAAATTAAAAACAAAATTGACTTTTGTATATTTACTTAACAATGATGATACCACACACTTATATTATTTGTATGTAGATAATAATAATATCTTTATTACCCAACGTAAAAGCCAATACAAGATACTTTACAATAACTAGTAACATGTAAATAAATAATTATATAAGAAAATATCCACTTGTAACATTTTCCTTCCTTTTATCAGTATCTCTATTCTTAATTTTTATTTACTATTGGTATAATAAAATAAAAAAAATATTATAGTGTAGTTCTAAATTAAAAACAAAATTGACTTTTGTATATTTACTCAACAATGATTACTATACCATGAACAATTAGTTTCAATTATTAACATTCATGAAAATATTGTAGTCGCCTTTGGGAACGTTTCACAGTAAGTATGCAAAATTGGTTTTGATGAGCAACTGACACCTATTGAATAACCATATTTCCAAATTACAATAGACAAAAATTCAAATTTTTTCAGAGCTCTGATGGCTCAGTTGAGATATGTTAATTGGTTCTACTTAAGTGACATTTAAAAGTGATAATTGCGTAAATTTCTGACAAGTATTAATATTCAGTGGCAGTGTAAATTATTTAGGCAACGATTGCGTCAGCAATTAACGAAAGAGTTTCGCTAGTATTCAAATTGGTTGTAATTTTATGTAAATAATAATAATGACGATACATTTTGGTGTAAATTATGAGAATTAAGCAATGTTGATGATATAAGGTGTAAGATAATTAATCTTCTTTATTGTCAGATATTAAATTATTTGCTTCAAACTTTTCAACCGCTACTTTATTTTCGTCGTATGTTTAGATTGGCAAATGATCTAAATGTTCATCCATGGTTCAATTTATTCAATGTTGAAGGCCACAAATTTACGATGTCACTTAATAAAAATGATTTATAATTTTTTAGTATATATTCTCTTTAAATCATTGAGCATTAACTCTATGTTAACTAGATTTCGTTTGTTTATTAAGTTAATTTAATAATTCATTTTGTCGCATTTTTGTAAATAGGGGGCTCCCATTAACAAACAAATAAATACACTAATAAATAAATAAAGACGACATTTTATTCGCTTGAAAGAAATACAAAAGAATTGATGGCGTGCCTGTACTTAATTTCATTTTAATAATATATTATAAATGAGACAATACACATCATTTTTGGTGTTATGTAATTATTTATTTGCGTATTGGTGATTCCAGGTTACCTGAAAAAAAGACATTTAGTTTTTGAGGTCTTCTAATTAATTATAAACTAAATATTGGTTTTAATTTTTATTTACAATGGACTCGAAAAAATGTAATCAATTATACGGCAATAATATAATAGGATGAATTTGTGACCCGTGCATGAAATAAAAAACACACCATTATAGAAACTTTGATGCCTGAAGAATCTCGTGATCTATGCCAATAGCCTACCAATGATTAGGCTAATGAAGTAATGCGCCAATCAGATGGGACTTCAGGGCCTACAAAATTTTCTTTGGCCAATCAGATGAGACATAATGGCCCCCCATATTTAAATATTCATTACATGTCAATTACGAAATCATGATAAGTAACTTTCTATATTCTCTAATCTCTGGCGGAGTTAACAATAATAGAAGCACTGTTTATGATTATAAATGAAGATTAAAATAATGGGACATATCAAGTGTTTTTCTTCACCAAATTTATATATTCGGTTCCATCAAGAAAGTAGCGCAACAAGAAGCAACTATACTATTTGTATTAGCTAAAATATATTTACTCCAGCTCTAAAATGCATTCTTAATCAAAAAAGGTTCAATCGATTCGAAAAATTTTACAAATAAAAATTTATTGCATGGAATCTAATTCCTCTTGAAGGGATTTATTAAATCAATACATTTTCTCACATTTTAGCATATGAATACTTTACAGCAGGGTTTCCCAACCTTTATTTCACCTCCTCGCACCAAAAATCATATTTTCATGCCCCCCTCAAGTTTCAACAAAAATAAGAAACATTTTTTTGTCAACTAGAAACTAAATTATTTATTTGAATTTCAAATAGGTATAATACAAATACAATGTATTTATTTATTAAGGATCTTTAACAGAAGAGTACACTTAAAAATCATTAATCACTTTCACATTTACATTTCTTAGTTTTATTTTAATTATAAAAAACCATACCATGCACTGATCATTACTTGCTCGAATAGATTTTTTTCTATTATTATCTTTTATTTATTTCAATTATATTTTTATAATAAGATAATTCTTAACAACTTCCAAAGTAATTTTAGAACAAATAAATAAAAACTTTTAAAGTACTAATGAGATACTTGAGCTTGCATGCTCTGTACCAGTTGGTCGATTCTGGGTTCAGTTTTTGCAAGAGCTATCGACGGCAAGGCGATTTAGCTGTTTAGTTTTTATTAAAACTAGAGCTGAAAAACCTGTCTCGTATAAATAAGTGGACGACAATGGAATAAGTATTTTCAAAGCAAGAGAAGCAACTTTCGGATTAACAAGGAATCGTTTGATCCAAAATTTCTCTAATGTCCAGAGATGAAAGTCATCTTTCATGGTCGAGTCAGCCTTCATTTCTAGAAATTCTTCCTGAACTTCTTCAGGTAATTGTGAGATATCGACAACGAATGGGTTTTTGGTCATGTGACATATTGGTGACTCGGAATTAACATCTCGACAGTATCGGTAAAATTCGTTTTCCAACACTTCTAAATGAGTTTCTATTTCAGATTTCAAATCTTTATCCAGTTTTGATGATTAATTGCTTCGGATAGCCGTGAAAAGGAAATACGTTTTCAGCAGATACCTTATTTTTCCAAAGTTGAAGCTTTAATATGAAACCTTGAATATTTTTACTTTCTCCCCATGAAATACAGAAGAAGGCTTTTTGACAATAGGAAGAACTGAATTTTGATAAAATTTTGAAATGTGTGTCTACTATTGGATGTTTTATTTGTTTTTTTCTCGATATATTTTTAAATATGTGAAATATTACAAACATTTAAACACAGGCTGAAGATTTTCGCAAAAGTTAAAACAATGTATTTTTTGGGGGATAATTTATAAAATTATAGTACAGTTATACAAAATGATCTAAAAATAATCATATAGAATGTGAAAATGATCAACTTGTAGAGAATATGTTTTTAACTTGATTTATAAAATAGTCGCTTATATAACATTAAAAAATAATTTTAAAAAAAACGCCTTATTTCAAAATCGGAGAAAGTTAGATTATAGTCACAACAATAGGGTGGACAAATATTGATGAAGGGTCATGTTGGGATTCTTGAATTTGGACGTGATATGTAGGTTTCGGGTTTTACATACATAGTTAATTGACAATTAGTACGTTGCTGTTGTGGTCTTTGCTAATGAATCGTTCTGCAAGGAATCGAATCAGTGACGGTTCGCGGGTTTTTTTTCTGGTACGGCCGAGGAATAAGATGTGGTAATACAGATAGGTAGGGTCAGTTGCAGAGACTGCTGGCTGCGTGACCGCACCTATCTGTATTACCACCTCTTGTTCCTCGGGCGTACCAGAAAAAACCCCGCGAACCGTCACTGAATCGAATGCGTTGATGGATTGAAATTACATTATTGGTTTCTCACTTCTTGGATGGATTGTGGAATAGGTTACTCAGTTTTGTCAGGATTCTTAAATGCAGAGCGATTGCCGATTTCAATATAACGGAGGTTGAAGAGATTGGGATTAACAAATAAGACAGTTCCGTATTCCAGTAGAGGACGACAAATCATTTTATATATTTTAGTACCGGTGTTCGTGTTTATATACTGTACCTTGCTTTTGATATGTTAAGCTTCTAAAATATGTGGCTTGCGCTTTAATAACTTTCAATTTGATGGCTAGTGAGTGTTTCTTAATTAAAATGCCGAGGTATTTATACGATGGTTTAGGTTAAAGTTGTATACCATTGATAGAGATGTTATATGGAATTGGTGCGATTTTATGGTAGGGGATTAGGAGTTGCGAGTTAGTTGATTTAATTTTAATGCTCCATCTGGAAAACAATTTTTTTGTGGATTGGTGTAATTGTTGGTTTAATTTCCTAGATTTCCCCTTTGTATGGAAAGTTAAAAAATAATTAATGATATGCTTGTATACAGTATTTTTGTCTCTACAAGAAACATATTTGTACTTTTTCTTTAACATAGAAATTCCTATGGTGCGTAAACCAATTCTACACCCAGTATATCGTAGCAAAATAAATTATACAGTAGAGGTGATAATGGGGAACACCTTATTGAAAGTTAAATTAAAAGCGAAAACATGCAAAGCTAATATGTCCACAAAATACAGTTGCTGTATTTTACAAAAAATAATTATTACTTGTTTCAATCTTGAAACCAAAATATTTTATTTACTATAATTTTCACCATTTTCCACGTCGTTTGAACAAAAACTTGTTAATATATATTTTGCACCACATGAAGTTAGCTACAAGTTGACGACTGATGAACAGTTTTGCAATTTACATAAATTATATATTCTTTTTAGTTCATTTTGGGTTTATTTTTGGTGAAAAACTTTGAATTGTCTTCTTTAAAGTCATACATGCGAACTTAAGCGTAACCTCTTCCGCCCCCTCTAGCACCCCTGTGAAAAAGAAGTTTTTTCAGGAAACCATGTCCAACTTTAACGATGTGTACGGAGTTGGAAACATTTTGTCGACTCGATCCACCCTAAAGGCATTAAAATTTGATCAATTTCCTATGCAGGACTCAAAGAATGAAGTTCCTACGACGATTTGGCACCAAGTTATGGGATCACTCCAATCTGAGTTTACCCCCTTAAAGTAGAGCCAAAATAGGATTTTTTCCCGAAAGAATGATCAAGTTTGGTTGAAAAGTCACTGAGTTATGTGCGAACCTCAAAATGCACTTTTTTCAAACCCCCATAACTTGGTGCAAAATCGTCATAGGAACTTCGTTCTGTGAGTCCTGCATAGGGAATTGATCAAATTTTAATGCCTTTATGGTAGATTGAATCGAAAAAATGTTTCTAACTCCGTAGACATCGTCAAAGTTGGACATGGTTTCCCGAAAAATATTTTTTTTTCGTAGGGGCGCTAGAGGGGGGCGGAAGAGGTTACAGTTAAGTTTGCATGCATGACTTTAAAGAAGGCACTTCAAAGTTTTTCGCCCTAAAAGATTCTTCACAATCGATTGAAAATACACCGAGTTATGGCGGTTTGAAAATGGTCGAAAGGACCCCGGACAAACCTTATGGAAAATGTGTCTCGGTGGATTTGGCTGAAATTTTGGAAATTTGTAGTTTACGGCATCCTGATGAAAGGTTCTCATGGTTGCAACTTGGTTCGTTGAGCCTTATGAGCACTAAAAACAGTCGAAACTAAGAAATAGACAACTGCCGCTGCCACTATGTAGGCACTTAAACATCTGTTAATTCATCCCTCTTCTATCCCTCCTTTATCCTGACTTTACATTTCTCCCCCCCCCCCCCTCCCCCCTACCTTCCATTTCTTCTCTTCTTCGACTAAGACTTAAGACTCTCCCAGCGAGAAAGATGACGAAATCGCACATATCTTAAACCTAAAACTAAAATGTAAAGTCAGGGTAGAGGGATAGGGGAGGGATGAATTAACAGATGTTGAGGTGCCTACATAGTGGCAGCGGCAGTTATCTATTTCTTACTTTCGACTGTTTTTAGTGCTCATAAGGCTTAACGAATCAAATTGCAACCATGAGAACTTGTCATGAGGATGACGTAAACTACAAATTCCCAAAATTTCAGCCAAATTCACCGAGACCCATTTTCCATAAGGTTTGTGCGGTGTCCTTTCAATCATCAAAACGGACCAAAACGTTCGAAAATTGTGTAACTGGAATTAAAAAGCGTTTTTTGTTTATTTTGTGTTGCAAAAATATGCGATTTTGAGCTATTTTATAAGAGTGAGTATATTGCATTTTTATTTTTAACTCGTCAACATCAAACACTTAGATCAACTCCAACAGTATACTGCTGTAAATTTGACATTTTTCAAACCGAAAATCATTTTTGGATTTTTTATAAATTAAGCATTCTTTTGTCTTACCGTAAAAATATGTATTTATTGACGTTATCCTAATTAGTTTTAAAAGATGTTAGGTATGTCTATTGGTTCCTGAGGTGTGTACACTTGTTATTCCATAAGTATACACATTGTGATAGATTAGATGATATTAACGCTGTTCCATCCTTTAATATCTATGTTTAAAAGTACTCATACCACCCTGTGCCCTTTAAAAAGAACCGCTGCGCTTCTGAAAAAATTTTCATACACATCATTAGTGAGTAGATATGTTATTAAAGTGTGATCATAGATTCTAAAATCCACGTTTTCTTCCATTATATATATAAAAGGCGAATCTAAAACGGAAAACACATGTCACTTCCTATCAAATTATCACAGGGAAAAGGTGTGAACACCTTATTATCCCTCCTAATTCCCTGTAATTTCACTTCTAATGTAGTTTTGATGGTCACAGCGGAATCCACCAGAAGTGACAAAATGTTGTGAAACGATTTGTCAAGCCTTCCACGGAGCTCGAGCGTCACTAATTCCTAACACATGCCCAAATCGTCATTCTAAAATCCACTTTTTCTTCCATTGTATATAAAAGGCGAATCTAAAACGGAAAACACATGCCACTTCCTATCAAATTATCACAGGGAAAAGGTGTGAACACCTTATTATCCCTCCTAATTCCCTGTAATTTCAGTTCTAATGTAGTTTTGATGGTCACAACGGAATCAGCCAGAAGTGACAAAATGTTGTGAAACGATTTGTCAAGCCTTCCACGGAGCTCGAGCGTCACTAATTCCTAACACATGCCCAAATCGTCACACCGGTACGAATTCCTCTAATTTGGGAACATGTGGAGGGTGCTTTTTCAGCATGTTTTGAAAACACGGTAACTGAATAATAGGAGAGGTTCTATTTATAACTACCACTTTAGGATGTCGTTACTGTTAATGAATAGCGGTCGGTGTTGGCATTTTTTAGTCTGTAAGTGGTGACAGCGCCTAAAAATATTAGATAATGATAGGAATGTTAACTATCCTACTAATGTGGTTTAAAACAATTCTTGGAATTTAGCAAAAGTCTATACTGGTAAATATATTAAAACCGATAGATACAAAAATACTGCCATTATGGTTATTGAATTGATATGAATTTTGGAGATAATAAAATCAGCGAAAACACCGTTGGTTGGTGTATTCGGTTTCAACGCCGGACCCGCTATTGCTAGAGTCAAGCAACATCTGCCCGGGTCTGTATTTTTATGGGTGGTTAGTACCATTCGCCATTAACGCCGCTTCACGGCAACCTTCTGAAGTAACAAGTCCAGATACACACACACACACACACACACAAACATAAATATACAAATTTACACGGCTGAAAGGCAAATTCTACTGCAAAAATGGGGGAAACTAGAATAGACTTTTGAATAGCCTAAAGCTGTGGCATAATTAATTTATATGGTAATTGCTTTTACCTACTCCCACTTTGTAATTGTTGAATTACCGAACTGTTTAACACTTCTGATTAACTGATTAACACTTCAGAGTGAGTACAACGATCCGTATCCTTAAATTTGTTCAATAAATGTATTGGACAATATATTATTTGACGGGAAATTGTTCGGATGGTAATTCGTTTGTTTAGTTGGTAGTCCTACATTGCCATTACCGCCTAATTTAATACAAATTTAAACGTCACCCTGACAAGATTCAGTTTCAACATGTCTTTAGTTTAAGCGAATAAATGTAAGGTCGAAGGTAAAGTATAGTTCATAACGCGAGTTGTAACGCAAGTGAAAGATAATTTCACGAGCGCGTAATTTGCTACTTACAACTCTAGTTATGTAATATACTATAACGTTGTTTTGAAAAGATTTCACACCTTAAGAAGTTAAAAAGGTATATGAAATTATTTGGTTCGTGATAATAAGGAATAATAGAAGCTTTTCAAAATTTATTATTATATATTTATGTCTGCTGCGTGCAAGAGGTTTATTTTCAAGATATATGGATGGAGCACGTGAAGTAGGTAGTCTAGATGGCAAGGCAGCTGCCGCCCGTGGTCGATACATCAGCAGTAAGTGTGTTTGACAAGAGCAATCCCACGTAATGCCTTCTTCGAGCCAGTAATGCCATCCCGGAGGGCAACTGCCGTAATTATGTGGCAAGCGTCGAAACAGCGCCGGGGATTTGTTTACCCGACGGCTGTCATTCATTACACCGGAGAAGTTTCACAATAACAAGACAAGAGCTCCTTCTTCAGACACCAAAACCCCTCTGCACTCGATTGAAAAATACACCCCGAAACAATTCCTTTACATCAATCACCGGCAGCGACGCTGAGGTGGCAGGGAATGGACGTTTTTATCAATAATTCTTAGTTCCATCTCCCGGTTTTAAAATCTTTACACTTTTACATTAATAACTTTTTTTTGTTCAACCACATCAATAATAATCTTTAAATATTCTTGGGATGATTAAGGTCAGTAACTCTTAAGCAATCATCAAAATGTTTATCAGATGCCTTTAGGCCAGGAAAGTAACAAGTAGCCCAGCTTTAGCATAAACCTTAGCATAATGTAATTACGGAAGTGAAATGCATTCATTAGTTGGTATGCTAAACATTTTTGTTCCAAGAATTGGGGATAATCCCATTGACGCAAATTTAATCACGACCGAGACTAATAATTACAAATTGAAAAGTGGTAAATGAACGTGGCGGGCATTTATTACACGTGTTGATGTTATCGAAATGCTAATATTGAGAGCAGGCCTGTCTGGGGAGAGCACGCTGCGGGCACGTTCAAGTCTACCAGAATGATTGATTGATCATATTTAGATTGACACGTATCCATCATCCATTTAATTCGTTAAGTCGTGGCGACAGGAACTAGCTTTGCGCCACCGATGATAACGCACGGAATACACTTATCGGTGTTTGTATAATTTATCAACGTCCGTTACATATTTTCGTGAAAACACAATATGCAATGGGACAGGAGGGCGGTCGTCTATGTCTATGAATGATATGTCGTGTACTTGTCAACATGAAGCAGTTCGTGATAATATATAAATTTTATTTTACTTTATTATTTGTCGTTAAAAGATGTAAAATTGTATTACGAAGTAGTAAGAATCGTAACTATTCTCTTCATTAGTTGTTAAATTTTTATATTCTCTTTACTTATTGCTCATGGAATCACCACGGGGAACCTTAAATTAGATATTTCCATTAAAATTTCGAATTCGAAAATTATACCTTCCTGTATTTCTTACAGGCAAATAAAAAAAAAACAGTTTGATGACGTCACAGTTAAATGGATGTCGTAAAAATTTCGCCATTGATTTCAGAAGCATGCTTTTTAAAAATACAAAATCTACCCATTGGGTACTTTTTGAATTTATTAGTAATAATACTATTATAAGATGGTGTCTATTTTGGCTATAGCAATATTTAGTGTATTTCGGAAAGTGAACACCCAACGCCACCTACATTTTAATCTGTTAAAGAGTGTTGCCCCCTCGTAGATTTTTCTACAAACGGCAATACCCACACCGAGTACGGGAAGATGGATTTATGTGCCCCGTGCGCTCTTTTACATCCGAGGGAAACGTCAGCTGGGCAGTTGGGGTCGGATTCCTCACGAAATCATGGACAGAAGAGGACTCCTGACGTATGTGTATTTTCCGTGTGTTCGCCCCTGAATGGCGAACTAAATCTGCTGTCACCGCAATGAATTGAGGGGCATTAGTCTCTTTCCTCGGCGGCCTTTCAGAGATACGCCTCGTGGTTGCATTCAGGCGCGGCTGCGATTGTCACGCCGGTTCCCTTCAATGCACTCGATTAGGTATTATCACCGCCGAAGGTTCTTGTAATACCCCCGGGCACTGCGGCCCAAACACCGGCCCATTGTTCATAAGTAGCCGGCCTTTCATACCTATCCGCCACAGGTAATAAGAGGACTCTATTATTGCCCGTTAATGCGAGAATACGTGTGACGGATGAAAAGGGGAAAACTGGGACGAATGCCACAATGCCAACTGCTAATTGGAAATATTTAATAGGGTAGAATTTTGGCGCTGAAAAGAAGATTTATTTCACTCGTCCATTCAACATAAAGTTATTCACTTACCACACATACAGCTAGATACTACAGAGGACATCCTTTTGTATCCATTTTGCAGATGATAACGTCAGAAATTCTGATTTTGTTACACTTTTTGGACAGTCTGCTATATTGCGAAAGACAATACATGCTGATAATACCAATCCGAGATTGAAAGCTATAAGGAACAAACATTACCTTTACTTTAGATCTGCTCTATCTTAAAATTCAATTTATAGATAAAACAATACAATGCACTGCTTCATTACAAAGGACATTTCGGAATACAAGTTTTGTTGAGATATAATCATTATTATGTTCATTTTCGGCTACACATATCTGTGGATCAACATTATGTTTACTGTATAAAGTAAATCAAGTTCGATGTTTTCATAGAGAACTTCAACAAAATCTGATATGCAAGTCCTGATTTTAATTTCTAAAAAATAAACTGTGGGATACACAAATTATAGCAGTCATAGTGCATATAAAGATTAAAATATTATATTACCTAGATTAGTTAGAAGATATTTCGCCGCGTTTTTTTTAATGTTGCCAAAACAATTTTGTAGTTTACAACTGTAAGAGATATGAAAAAAATTGTCAAGTGGTTATTTATGTAGTTTTTTGCATACTTCCACGCTTCCACATATGTAATCTGTTAGGTTCCTTATTAGATATCCACGGATTTAGTGTTTGCCATTAAGTTCAAACAGTACGAATTTCACTAGTAATTGTTAGTAATTACAGATAATGTTGCTGGGTAAACTGCATTAATTCACTGGGAAGGTAGAATGTGTATTTTCCGTATGAACATGGGTCATAGTGAGCACGTCCGACTTCCTGCCACGTGAATCTTACCATCAAGGGCGTTTCCAACCAACGAGTCTAGGGGGGGGGGGGTAATAAAAAAAAGATAAATAAACTGGTGCTTCCGCTCTCATACACCCAGTGGCCAAAAAATATTTTTTACTCGCTTTTTAGGCGTTTCCAGTCGATCTGAGCACTATTTGCGACTAAAGTCATTTAGCGTATCTTAGTTCCTGGAAGTCCCACAAAAAAATGTATGCAAAAAAAAATACTTGAACGCATCACCAGATTTTGAAAATTCTTGGTGCAATGTGTTGTTCACTCATCGAATAGATGCAGATAAAAGAAAAAAATAAATTCGTTGTTCAATTGTTTGAAAGGATGGCCACATTTTAAAAATTCATCCAGCAAAGTGTTACCCGTCGTTCTTTTTTGAGGATAACTCATGTAACGGATAATCTGATTTTGAAAATTCTTCCTGCACAGTATTGTGCTCACTGAATTGATGCAGATAAGATAAAACATTAAATTCGTCGTTCATTTTTTTGCAGTTTACAAAGCATAGCTCTTGAACAAAATGGCAGATATTAAAAATTCTTTCAGAAAAGTGTCATTCTTGACAGTTGGAAATTGTGGTTTTTGGCAGTTGAAAATTGCCATTTTTAGCAGTTGAAAATATGTTTTTGGTTGTTGAAAATGATCAATTTTGGCATTTCAAGATTGTAGTTTTTGGGGGTTGAAAATTGTCATTTTTGGTAGCTCAAATTATTTTTAGCAGTTGAAAATAGCCAAAAAAATTGTCATTTCTGCCAGTAAGCAGATGGTCGTTGTAAACAGATAAAAAGAGTTTTTGACAGTTAAAACGGTAATTGATTGCAGTTGAAAATTTGTCATTTTTGACAGTTTTTGACGGTTTTTGGCAGTTGAAAATTGCCATTTTTAGCAGTTAAAAATATAAGTTTTTAGTTGTTAAAAATGAACAATTTTGGCATTTCAAGATTGTAGTTTTTGGAGGTTGAAAATTGTCATTTTTTGTACCTCAAAATTATTATTTTTGACAGTTAAAAGTAGCCATCGTTAAATTTGTAATTTTTGTCGCGATTTTGATATTTGAAATTGCACACCTGCCGAATGCGTCGTCCGATTTTGATAATTTAAACACGTCAAAATGTGGCAAATTTAGTGTAATGTTAAAACGGATTACAAAACATTTTCGTGAAATTAACACAAAATGCAAAAATCTCACTTTTTAAAATCGAAATTTCGATTTTTGAAATTGCACACTGCCGAACGCGTTGTCCGATTATAATTATTTAAACTTCTAAATATGTCGAATTTAGTTTTATTTTATAATGGATTCACATATTTTCTCGCGAAATTAACGCAAAATGTAAAAAAATACAATTTTTTAAATTTCCAGTATTTAAAAAACGCGATTTTACTTTTTGGAATTGTACACCTGCCGAATGCGTAGTCCGATTTTAATTATTTAAACGTCAAAATATGGCGAATTTACTGTTATTTTTAAACGAATTACAATATTTTCTCGTGAAATTAACAAGAAATGCAAAATTGCAGTTTTTAAATTTCGAAGATTTTGATTTTTTTTTAATTGCACTACTGCTGCACGCATTGTTCAATTGTGATGATTTAAACTTCAAAATATGGCAAATTTTATGTAATTTTATTACGGTTTACGAAATTTTCTCTTGACATTAACACAAAATGCAAAAATTGCATTTTTTTAATTTTCAACATTTTAACTTTTGAACTGAGGACGAGATTTGTAAAATTCTTTCGGCAAAGTCTTATATTCGTTCGGAAGATGTAGAAAAAATGTCTCGAGTTAATCTATGAACAAAAATATTTTCTGATGGAAAAAGAATATTACTCAGTAGAGGATTATATCAATTGCAAATAATTTTGTTCTTGTTTTCTGTGACGTATATAGAATTTGATTTTGTTGTGATGTACTTTGTTATAATTTGTCATGTACTATATCTAAATTTGAATAAAATTTAAAAAAAGAACCAAAAAATTTAATTTGTTCAATTGTTTATCGGGTTTCACTGGATAACTCTTCAATGTATGACCAAATTTGGCAAATTCTTCCAGCAAAGTGTTGTACTCGTCGAATGGATGCAGATAAGACCAAAAAATTAAATTTCTGGTTTTTGGGGATCGAATTTGGGAAATTTTTCCAGCAAAGTCGAATAGATGCAGTTAAGGCCAAAAAATTAAATTTGTCATATAATTGTTTTCTGGACTTTAAGGACAACTCTTGAACGGATAAACATATATTGAAAAATCTTTCAGCAAAGTTCTGTGGTTTTGAGAAGATAGCTTTTGAACAAAATGGCCGATTTTAAAAATTCCTCCTGAAAAGTATTTGTACTCATCGAGTAAATGTACAGGACCAAAAAAATCATTTACTTAAGATAACTTGTGAATGGATGACCAAATTTGGCAAATTCTTTCAGCAAAGTGTTGTACGCGCCGAATAGATGCAGATAAGACAGAAAAAAAATAAATTTGGAGTTTTTTGAGGACAATTCTTGAACGAAAGGGAAGAAATTCTTTATGATAAGATAAGAGTTGGTCCTTTGCATTGTATTTACAATGTGAGATACGTCAAAATAAAGAGTAACCTAGGTCAACTAACAAACCATTACCCAAAATAAACTCAAATAAAATAACTTAAAAATAACTTACCACAACTCAACGTTTTAAATCTTCTAATTTTTCATTTTTTTTTTCTTTCGGTAGTCATTAAAGAGATATAGATAAGATAAAAAATAATTTTCCGTTTTCTAACCAAAAATAAGTTTTAAATTCTTAAAGTGTTACACTGTGCGCCACTACAGTGGCTTACGCGGACGCGATTTTCAAATTGAACTCTGCGGTACAGAGAAACAGCCCCGTGCAAAATTCAGCCGTGCCTAAGAGGTTAAAGAGATGTAGATAAGGTTACAAAATACAATTCGTCGTTTGATTGATTGCCGTGGACGAAGAACGGTATTACAGATTTAATGCGGGCTATTTTTCGTCTTTTTTTTTAGCGCATTTGCAAAAAGTGAAGGTTTTTAATGATCGATTTTTCATTCTTTAAAAATGAGACGGTGAGATATATTGTGTATGCTAAGTGGCTCTACCGTCAAAATTTTCCTAGAGCCGCCACTGCTCCGGGTATAAGTTTAATTATTATTTTTTTTAGAGCAAAAGTACTTCATCTTATCTGTAAAAATTGGGCTTTTGACTGTTATATTAATTATTTTAAAATACTAATAGCTCACGAAGATATAACAGTAGAAAACTATTTGTACCATTTTTTTGGCTCACTGAGCATTATTATATTATATGTTAAGTGGCTCTACCATCCAAATGTTCCACGAGCCGCCACTGTATACACCTGTTCCATGAAATCTCCCTATCATTTTCCAACGTTTTAAAGCGTTGGAAAAATGTACCCGTTATATATATTATTTGTTTGGAATATGGAATATCGGTAATTTTTAACAATAAAAATTGTTAAGCGAAAAATTCTTAGGGGGGGTAATTACCCGATTACCCCCCCTTTGAAACCGCCACTGCTTACCATGCGACGTTGTTAGGGAGCACTAAAGGAAACTCAGTCGACGTCACCAGATATTCTTGTCCTTCTACTGATTCTCATATCAAAAAGAGATTTGGAAAGTTGTACATATACTTATACATTTGTTTATACCTTTCCCATTCAGATGGTGCCATCCTGCTTTATCAGGTTGGAGAAACCAGTCATTGGCTCCAACTTCAGGTTACTCTTACACTATTGCATGCAAAATATGCTTGTTGGGCTTCATTGTTAAATAAATAAAGAATATTTTACTGCTTTTAAGTCAGATTTATCATCTAGTCAATATGGTTTTTTAATCAACACTAAAAGTAATATAAGGTGTGACATTGACAGATGGATGTTAGTTTCCCTTTCTAGAAGTAGAATGCTTCGGTTTGTTTCTACTTGATTTTGCTAGGTTTATTAACCATAGGATGATTCTTTTGTTATCTAACAGTTATTCTAAATCATTATGAAACTCTAAAATTGGTACGGAGGTGCGGTTTCAGCTACGAGTAGCAGGTATTGATATATTTCTATTAAATTATGTACTTGTATCTCGCTGATATTAGGGTTTCCGGTGATAGATTAAAATGTTTGAAATTTAACCAGATGCCTCTTTACAAAATACCAAGATCTCTTCTGCACTTTGGTGGTGGAGGCTTTTGCTTTCTAATAGAAAGCCATAATTTGATTTAATCTGTAAGTATTTACGAGGAATCGAATCTATTTGCGTTATGATTTTGGGAGTCTACCTCAGTATTTTACAATGTGGGTGCATCGTTTCTCTTCGTTAAATTTGATATACCTAGTAACGTAGCTATCATCCTTTTCATAATAAATGTGAATCAGGTACAGCAGGGCTTTCATAGAAGCTTCGTGATACTCAAAAGATAGTTCCACTGAAAATGGTTCAATATTCAAGAAACAGAAATTGAAAATAAAGCGATAATAGCATTGTGGCATAAAAACAATCTTAAAACAATGATCTTGTTTGTTTTAAAAGTAGTGTCATACCACCTTGCTATTAACGCTTCATTCTCAATTTCTATTTCTTGAATACTTTTTCTCATATTTTAATGACTTCAATCAATTACTTGGTGTTGTTTGTTGACACCATATGAGCCAAACGTACTACCAGACAGCTCGAACTCCAACAGACACCACCGGTACACGACGTTGCAAACCGACGATTTTTCATAAAATTACTTTTTTCCGAAAAAAAAAAATAAAAGTTCGAAATTCCTGTCCCATCACTCTTGGTAGAGCTCTTCCATGAGAAGCGTTCACCTTGTTCGTCATTTACAGCCCCAAAGTTTTTTTGGAAATTTATCAAGGCAGCTGTTCAAAAAATGGACCTTGGTACTCATGTTAGTGGAAAAAATTACAAATTCCAGTAAACAGACGCTCGCAGTTTACACACAAGTCACAGGTCTAGTGGCTGTTTTTTTTTTGGCCCGCTCGAGAAAAATTGTTTACGCGGCAACTGATGATGCGCCCAACCACGCTTGACATCTATTCAAAATATCAACAAAAGAAAAACACCAGGTTATTCGTGAGGTTTCTTGCTACAAAAGTATGGTGAACTAAATTTAAATAAAACAGAAAAATGAGGCGAACATTTTAGATAGCAATAGCTGTCCACTATTGTTCGGCACCTGTGCAAAATATGAAAAAACCGAAAACAGAACGTTGTTCTTGAGGTTTTTTGCTACAAAAGTATGGTAAATTGGATTTGAAGAAAACAGAAAAATGAGGCGAACATTTTAGATATCCAAATTGGCCGAACTCGCGTGATTGGGCAGATATTCCTCGGCACCTGTGCAAAATATTAAAAAAAAAAAAAAACGAAAAACGGGAGGTTATTTACGAAATTGGTTCAAAAAGTAGGCCAACCCCATCATTCTGACGTTATCCATTGGCAAGCAATTATAATAATAATAATAATAAGTTTATTAACGGATAAACCATTTATAAAAATTTACAGTAACAAAAAATAGTAATACAAAAGGATTTAATAAATTCAACACCCAACTACATAAATAATGACAAATCAAAATGTTAAATTGCAATGATAACCATAGCTTGCAGAAGAAAACTGATTTCAAATTTGAAATCTGCATTGCCAAAATATCCAGAATCAGTTGGAAAATCTCATGCAACAGGAAAAATATTTGCTTCGTTGCCCAGTGTCATCTACCATTAATCGATTTTTTTTAAATTTCACATTTTCCAATTCAAGTGCAAGTACAACTTTAAAGTTGTTGTCTTGATGCAAGCACTTGGTAAACATGAAGATTTAGGATAATTATTATTACTTTGTCGATACGAGAAACTAATGTTTTCTTCAAAATTTTCGAATTTAAAATATCGAAAACGATTCTGAACATTTCTGAAAAAATGCCTAGCTGTCTGTGAGCGTACCAAAGATTTTCAGGTGAAATTTGAAATTTATGCTTTTCTCAAAAAACTTGATATTGAAAAAAAAAATTTGAAGTGTTTTTCTATACTTATATAAGTTAAATTTGGATGAATAGTATTTGTAGAGAATGCCAAAACTAACAACTTATAAAAATTAACATTTTTTTAAATCCCACAACTAGTGGGATTAACTAAAATCGCATTCTTTAAAATTTGTTAATCAAAATAAAATAATAAATTGTATATTTTGAATACCGTATTATAAAGCATTTCCTTAAAAAAAAGGTACTACAATTAGTAAGGCGCAAATGTCACCCTCTTTATACATTAGATATTGCTTTATCTGTCTCCTACTATCAACTGCCATGTTCTTTTCATTTAATTACATTTATTTAAATTAATGTTATATGTTGCAAGCTTAATTTATTGAGCGTCTTGAAACTATTTATGTCTTAAGTGCAGATGCGCACCAGTAGTGTCCGAAACCTATGTACAGAACACTAGTTGATGCCCCTATACCCACAATAAAAAATCACTTTATAAACCTATCAATGAGTACAAATGAAATACCAATTCTTTTTCTCATAAATTTCCTCTTCGTCTGATATTTTTAGCGTATTTGCCATCCGGGTGCCTGTGTGCGCCCCATAATTTGCACTTTGGATCGGTGCGCCCCTGTTTATTAAATATGTGAACTACTCGGTGACATTTAAGATGAATTTCTTTAAATTAATTGTGGTTGCCATCAACATTATTTAGAATTAAATTCTATTAAAAGGGATCCCCTATGAGCGTTTCAGTCAATGCCGGGAATGTTGCTTTATATAAAAAATATTCGATTTGTAAAGGATTGTCAAAACGAATAAACTGATGTAATAAAGAGGTGTGTTGAAATATGTTTGTACCATTTGTTATGCGGCGGAGGTACATTGAATTCTTTTGGAGAATTACCTCTGGGCGCCGTAATTTATGACAAGCTAATCTATTACTGTCCAAAATGATTTCCCAGTTTCAATTGTCGAAACAGTATTCGTGTAATGGAGGCGAGGAAGGATGACAAGTTAATTTATCATTATGTGACATAAAGGCATTGTGTCCGCATTGATGATGATTAATCTGCGTGTGGGTATTCCCATGGTAAGATGTTTAATGGTGCTGTTGGACGAGTGTGGAAATGATTGTTGGGGAGGCGGTGGCGGCGGCGCCCTCCCATCGCCCATCGGCAGCCATCAGACTGATTTATAAGTTCAGAAATGTTAATGCGCGAGGCGAGGGACGGCCCGGCATATATTGTGATGTTGTGACGGGTCTGAAGGGCACGCCAGGGTATGAGGGAGGATGGCGGCGATGATATATGTAAGTAATCGAAGAGCCGGGCATGTGTTTTTATTATGAATGGTCTGACAGAATGGTGGGCAAGGATGTCAGAACGGGGTACGGGAATGATTAATAACCCGCCCGCAGGCAGACTTGCCCAGCTAGCCTACATATTAGCTGGCGAACTCGGTAATAACCACTCATGTTGGATACACATCAATCATGTGCAAATTATACAGGCGAGCCTCACACATAAGAATTATGACTGTCATTCATGTAATTCCACGGCACGCCACAAACTCTCCTCGGTTTATAATCAAAGTCGTCCTTTTTCCCCATTCGCTCAATTCTCCTCACTCGCTCTTCAAACCAACCCATAGCTACGAACCGAAAGCAGATTAATGATATGCAATTCGCCGTAATTATATATCAAAAAATGAACAGCCCCAATTTAGCCGACAATAAAAAGCGTCGTTACGATAATAACCGTGTTCAACAGTTTGAATCGTTAGGCATAAAACTTAATCACGAGAAAACGCATCTAGTCGCTCTATTTTATTTATTAGAAACCCACTAATTATACAAACCAGCAGACTCCTAACGCTAATCCGGAGGCAATTTCAATCGGCCTAATATTTCTCACCCTAATAGCTTATTAAATAGGCAACTCCTCTAATACCAGGATCTTCGCCCGACCCATTAGGGACACTTGCTCCAGCATTCCGGGCACGGCGACTTCATCAAAACCCTTAAGCCCGCCTTGATAACAACCAGCTAATCCCGGTCTTCGGGAATGCAATCCCGGACCGCAAATTTATAGCGGGCCTCTCTCACTTAGGAAATCTGCTCGCCAACAATTTGCTGTAAAACGGCGAATTGCTAATTTTTGGAGTTTGTAGGGAGGTCAACTCTCCATCTACTTATCGATTCGTACCAGGAAACACTTCTGTGTGAGTGCTGTCGGGGAGAATTATTGCGTTTTTGCATGTTGCCGAATTATCGATCCGGTAATTAACAGCGTGCAAATTTAGCACATGCCCTAGACCGGTCTCTCGCTGAAATGTACAAATGCGGTCGTTATTCAACCCACAATTACTACACCTGTAAAAATATTATGCAGAGCGTATGAATCACCGTAGAAATATTAATCGTTTCACTCGATTTGCATACTGTTGCACGTAAATCTATCCATTTTTTAACAGTTTTTTTTTTTAATTTCCGCAAATTGTGTTGGCATCAATTTATTATTCATTTGATAAATTGATGATTAAATTTCCTTTCAAGAAATCTGGATCATCTTATCGAACAAGAAAGAATCATTTGTAGACTTCAGACTAGATTGACTCTTTTTTTGTAAGTCGACTCATTACATAGAGTGGATTTAAAAGAGTAGATTCTTTATATGACTTATGACTCTATTAAAAAGTTAAAAGTATGTTTGGCAAAGTGATGAGCAAAAAATCGTCCTCAGTTCAAAAATTTTATGACAATGAGTAACTTCTCTCCTCAGCTCATTACTAAGAGCTCTAAGACTCTTCGAATAGACTCACTCATCTCTACTTCAGACATGTAAATCAATAAATTCCTTTAAAAGAGAACCAAAATAGCTGGAAAGAAGCAAACACAAAAGCAAGTCATGGTGATGGTTGCGACCGTTACTACGTTACTACGCTACAAGCAAGTTTATATGACATATTTATATGTTGGAATGAAGAAATTTATTCCAGGAAATTGATCAGCCTACTTGATTATTTGGTGTATTGACTAATATGCATAGGGTGTTGTAGAAACATTATCATCACAAAACCAGGCTGATATCGCAACAAATTCGGGCACTTAAAAATGTGCATATAACTACGAGGTGTATAAATTAAGTAATGGGACTGGCAACGTAGCGTTCGATCTGACAACATTTGGAACGAGGAGGTGCTGCAGATGCACATGTGATAAACCTTCATTACGAACTTGCGAGAGTCATTAGTGAGTTAGTTTTTTTCGTGAAACAGTATTTTCTGGTGCGTTCTATAAATGAGTGACAACTATTTCTAGCAACAGCCTCCTATCAAGCTTTGCTTCAGACTTGGGCACTATATAACGGAAACTGAAACTGAAGTTTTATATCAGCAAACCTACGGAGACAATGTTTCGTCAAGAGCCCAGGTTTTTCGCTGGCTTAAGGCAATTAATTCAGAAAGAATAGAGTCGTTTAAAAAAGAACCACGAAAACACGCAGACACGAAAGTCCTTCATCTTTAAGTACCGATAAAATTTTTGACAAAATCTGGGATATTGTGCATTCAGATGAGGATGAGAAAAATCTGCGCAAAAATGGTTCCAAAAAACTTTGCCAGACCGAAAGGACACCAAGAGGGAAAGGTGTCGTGACTTTTTGGAATCGCTTGAAAATGATCCCAATTTTCCGAAACGTGTCATCATGGTGACGAGTCTTGGATGTTTGAGTACTATACAGAAACCAAGCGCCAACGCATGGAATGTACACTTCAACCTCTCCAAGGCCCATACAAGCAAGAATTAGTAAATCAAAGACCAAAGCATGCTTATTTGCTTTTCGATAGCCAGGGAATTGTCCACAAACAGTTTGTGCCTAAAGGTCGATTGTTCAATCCACACTTTTAGCGAGAGGGTCTTGAAAAACTTCTAAAAAGGGTCATGCGTGTGAGACCAAACATCGATAACAACTGGGTGTTGCATCACGACAATGTGCCTTACCAACCTCCTTATTCGCCACTTCCCGAGATTCAAAAATCACTTCAAGTACTTATTTTGGGGCACTTCAAAATATTTAAACGACTGTAACTGATCAAGTGAAGGATATTTTAGTATCCGTGTTCCTGCACTGCCATGAGGATTGGAAGAACCGTCTCCAGCACTGTACGGCTTCCCAAGGAAGTTATTTTAAGGGAGACAATATTGAATTATTATAAGGTGTGAGCCACAGAATTTTGTTTCTCCACGACCCCCATAGAATTTAAGCATTCTGAAATCAATTTTGATTATAGAACGTACACATTCTCACTCTTGTTATGGAACAAAACACTATGCGCTTATGCGTTTTGCATGTAATTCATTCCATAACAAGGGATAGAATGAATATTCTCACATCGTTCCGAATAAAACAATTAGCCTTGGATATCACAATTGTCAAAATACTATAAACATAACCACAAACGTGATAAAACGTAAGTTCTTTCTGTTCATTATTTTATTAGTCTATTTTATCTGGTCGAGGAGAAAGTATAGTCTGATACTCGGTAAGAATGGAAATTCAGATGCTCGTGGATCCTCGCGCTCGCCTAACGGCTCGCGCTCGAAATATTCCACTCGCATCGAATTTCCATTCTAACCTTGTTACAGAATATACTATTCTGAGTTGGCCATGCCTGAGAGAGAGAAACATATCAGTCATATCTGAGATTAATTCATTTTTTAAATCTAATTCAATTGAACTAATATAGTCTCATGACGTAATAATATGCGACATGCCTCACTTATCTCACAGCCAACTCTGAAACAAAATTTTGTGGCTCACACGATACTATTCGAATTTAAAAAAATCCAAAAATCAGTCTCATTACTTAATATTCACACCTCATATATAGAAAGATAATTGGATTCTGCTTAAGAATACGTTACTAAATACAGGGTGTGCCATTTGAAAAACCGAAGTTATTTAACTTTATAAGTTCGGTTTTTCTACCGCATTTTTTTTATCACCCTGTATATTTTTTTGTATGGAATCATGGTCTATAGTTCGAACCTTCAACCAAATCATAGAAATAATTTTAATCGTTCAACGTCAATCACTGGATTCTGCTTAAGAATACGTTACTAAATACAGGGTGTGCCATTTGAAAAAACGAAGTTATTTAACTTTATAAGTTCGGTTTTTTTACCGCATTTTTTTTATCACCCTGTATATTTTTTTGTATGAAATCATGGTCTATAGTTCGAACCTTCAACCAAATCATAGAAATAATTTTAATCGTTCAACGTCAATCACTGGATTCTGCTTAAGAATACGTTACTAAATACAGGGTGTGCCATTTGAAAAACCGAAGTTATTTAACTTTATAAGTTCGGTTTTTCTACCGCATTTTTTTATCACCCTGTATATTTTTTTTGTATGAAATCATGGTTGGCTCTATAGTTCGAACCTTCAACCAAATAATAGAAATGATTTTAATCGTTCAACGTCAATCACTGGGGCAAAAATAAAATTTCACCCAGACCATGCATTTCAACAAACCTTCAAATATTCTGAAAACGGCAAACAATAAGTATAGGGAGTATTGAAGTAACTCACCTTTATTTGCTCCATATAATTCAAAAATGAAAAAAATACAGGGTGTTCCATTAAAAAAAAAACATAAGTTTGGTCTGTAACTTTGTTATCAGACACCCTGTATAAATTTAAATATTTTTAGGGCGTGCAGCTCACTATTATACACAACTTTTGTATAAAACATTTTTCAAAATTTTGAAAAATAAGCACGTGATTGACCGTTCCCAGAGCTCTGAAACACGCTGTATATGCTATTGACCACACTTCATTTTTCGCTCTTGATTCATGAATCACTATTTTAATTTAAAAATAAATTAATTACATGTCCCTCATTAAACATTTGTAGCTGTCATTCAGACAGTTAACATAACAAATATTGACCATTGTGCAAACAAGCATTATCAGGGACATGCGCATTTCAATTAGTAGGCGACTGCGATTCATTTCTTTTTTTAAACACACCGTACAATAATGTAATATAACCGAAGATATCGTTTTATTGAACTGTGTATAAATTACTTTTGTGTAAAATTATTCGGAAATAGTGTTTTGAATAATGAATTGATGGCACCAGAATCGGGTAATAATTCATCAAAATTAGACAGTGGCGCGCGCGTTAAATTATGCAAACGCGCAACGATAAAGGAGGGTGGTCCCTTTTAACGAGAATAAATGATGAGAAACACAATTTACAAATCGTCCCGTCGTCGGCGTCGCGACGGAACACCGGGGCGGACGGAGAGGGCGCTATCGCGACCCGCTGCGGTGGGAGGGAGACGGCGCGGGCCTCGAACCCTTGTGAGTCAAACTGTCAGCGAATAACGGGTCGACCGTAAATGGTATCTGATTACACAATTCATATGACAGCCGCTTTTGTTCCATATTGCGTTGACATACTGAATACAGAGAACGTTTCCCAGGGTAATTTGTAAAACTAGCCCATTTATTTTAAGTGGAATGTCACATATTTATTGTGCGGATCGTATAAATCATCCGGCGTGCCCTTTTTCACTGACAACCCGACGCTTTTTCACTATCACTTAATTATATTTCCATGACAATGCCCGGCACCCGAATTTAATCCTAAAAAATAACTGGATTCGGGGATTTCCATGCCACAGCTGAACACACATACAAGTGCCCTTTATAAAGTCCGAGATGATATGCGCTGGTTTTCTTTCCACCTGAGCAAATTTTCCCTCTGCAGTAAATTCGCGACGGGGAGAGATTTATCAGGCGCTCGATTTTTTTTTTTTACTTTATTTGAACCCTCGCCGAGCTTTATCGACTAATGCGTTTACTGTTGTTATTTATAGAGCGATAAAACGGACGGAGAAAAAGTGCCACCGCAACACTTTGATGCCATTCCAATAGTGAAATGATTAATTACCACTTGTAATTTCACCATGATTGCCATCACTTAATTTACGACCAGTTTTTCGACCATTCCCAGTAAACACAAGATTTTGTGAAATACGTTTGTTAAATGTATATTGTGTAAAATGCGCATATAGTATATTTGCAACTGTGTACAGTATTACCGAGCACTCGAGACGTGTGGAGGTAAAGCTTGCGAAGGGTGAGAAAGTATTCGGAGAACGTGAGAACAACACATCTCTGGAGTCAATTGAATTTAAGATGGTCACTGCGCAACACGTCTCGAGTGCTTGGTACCAGGCGCGCACCCAGGGGGTGGCTATCAGGCTTAAGCCCTCACCCTCAAGACATTTATATAACCATTATATATGGCCAAACCTGGCCACAGAAAAAATAGTTCTTTTTAGAATTCTATTTAATTGTAATTCCATTGCTATGTTACACTTTATTTAATGTTATATTCACGGATTTTCTGTTCACACATATGTCTGCTTGTGTTATATCAACTTTTTAATTTAGAGAATATTTTGATGAGCTACCGAATCTGTGAACCATCAAATACACCGCCCTTTACCCTCTCAAATGATAGCCAAAAAAGGTACTGAAGTAGTCTCCATTAGTTGGCAATGAAAAACAGCTGAAAAATGGAACTCAACAGAAGTTAGTGAAGTTAGTGAAGACGCAATGAGCAGACAACATGAAGCTAAATGATGTCGCTATTTTCAATAGGGTATAGACGATGTGGAAAACCACAATAGGTCAGCGAGAAGCCATCCAAGTTCGTCACCTACAAAACTCAACACGGTACGAGTTGAAATGATGATGGGTGGTTATTAATCTGCGGGCAATCGTCAAAGCTAAGGCTAAACTCAGACGTACCACTTTCCGACCACATTTGAACCACAAAAAAGTGGTCGTATGTTGAGGGTACTCAATTATATGGAATGTTGTGAAAGCGCTCAGACGGACGACAAACTGTGATCGGTTTCGACAACAGTTGTCGTCAGTGGGTGATATCACCCACAAAAATGTCGCAGCAGTCAACCGAACCCGACTCACACGTGCAACTCGCCGAACCCCAAACCGACCACAGACTAACCACCGGCCACAACAATGCTTCCTCTTCAAAATACATCATTGTACAGTCTGTTTTGTGTGGTTCATTTGTGATTTAATACAACCACTGCGCTCCAACAAGCGCCCACAAAACTGTTGTTGGAAAGTGGTCGATACGGTCGACAGTTCAGCCATATTACGGCCACTGTTCTGTGGTTGAAAAGTGGTACGTCTGAGTTTAGCCTAAGACTGAGCTATGGTGCCGTGCAGCGTATCGTTTCTGATGGGTTGCGATATTCTAGGGTCTGCGCCCCCTGGATACCATGTGTGTTATCCGAGGAGCAGAAAGCCACACTTATGATGGGCAGTCTCACGTTCACTATTCTGGCAGCCAACACATCGTTACTGGAGACGAAGCATGTCTTCACACAACCACAATAGCCACTAAGGATAGAAATCAAGCTAGATCACCAACGAGAAAGAAATTGAAGGTTACACCCTCTGCCGGTTATGGCAACCATATTCTGATCGAGTATCTGGAGCGTGTCCATACCATTACTGCTACCAATCGTTATTGTGCCAATTTGACAACGTTACTTAAATCCATCCGACGAAAACGCCCTGGTATGTTTAGTGACAGTGTTACCCTCCTACATCACAATGCCAGGCCACATACTGCTCGCCAAACTTAAGAATTGCTGCAAAAATTCAAGTAGGAAGTCTGAAGCCACGATAGCCCGGATTTGACACCCTACGCCTATTTATTTCTTCAAATACAAACGCCCTGGCATGTTGAGTGATAGTGTCATCCTCCTGTATCACAATGCCAGGTCCCATACGGCTCGCCAAACTCAAGAATTATTACGGAAGTTTAAGTAGGAATCATTTAATAAAACACTAACACAGTGTATGGTTTCAAATTAATTTTATTGTTCTACAACAATTGTTTCACGACACAGTGGCTGTGTTAGTGTTTTATTAAATGATATAGTTTCAACAAGTAACAGCCTCATCGATCCAATATTTAAGTAGGAAGTCTGAAGCCACCACAGCCCAGATTTGGCACCCTATGCCTATTTCCTTCTTCTGCAATTGAAGGTAAACTTATCTGGAACAAGGCTCTCTTCAAATAGTGATGTGAAAACAGCTGCCGCGAATTGGCTCAATGGGCAAGGGCGCGATTTCTACCAAGCCTGGTTAAACAAATTAGTCCTGCGTTCAGATAAATGCTTAAATAGACTTGATGATTATGTAAAAACATGATTTTGGCCATTAAGATAACGGACGTGTGAACTGTCCAATGTCTTGATGAAACAAAACTTTCTTTTTCGCCAAATGTGGCCGGTTTTTCTTGATTTCATTGTTTTCTCCTTTCTGGAGATAATCACAGACTGATGCCATGACCTTGCCTGCAGATGGAACTGTCTTCACCTCATTTAGAGCTAATTCTTCCCTTTCGGTCCACTGTTCTGACTGATAGTTCGTCTCAGGAGTGAAGTGATGGAACCATGTATTACCTATGGTTATGAATCGACGCAAAAACTCGCCAAACCCTCGACAAAACATCATCGCGACACTGGTTTTGTTCCTTTGTGAATAATCGTGGCACCCATCGTGCACACAGCTTTCTCATGTCCAAATTTTTAATATACCCTTTCTGGCGTACACATTTGGTCGATAATTGTCCGATCGGCCTCGTTTAAATTCTCCACACATATTTCTTCTTCCATTTGCTCTATAACCCTGGGTGGATCTTGGCCTGCTCTACCATACGTCTCCCATCTTCTCTATCCTCCACAATTCTCCTAAATTCAATTACATTCATTATCCTTAGGTCCTTCATTACCTCGCCCTCCCATCTCTTTCACGGCCTTCGTCTAGCCGTTGCGTGTACCACTTCCATTGTGTCATTTCCTTTGTCTCTCCTCCTTTCTCCGTCATTGTGTCATTTCCTTTATCTCTCTTCCTTTCTCCATTCTCATTATATGCCCGTACAATCGCAGCCTCTGTGCTTTGATAAATCTTACAATGTCTTCTCTATCTTCCACAAGTCTCCTAAATTTAATTACATTAATTGTACTTGGGTCCTTCATTACCTCGTCCTCTCTTCTCTTTCACGGCCTTCGTCTAGTCCTTGCGTGTAACACTTCCATTATGTCATTTCCTTTGTCGCTCCTCCTTTCTCCGTTCTCATTATATGCCTGAACCATCGCATCCTCTGTGTGATAAATCTTATAATATCCGCCCCTTTAGTTATAGTATATTATTAAACGAGTGAGAAAGTTGGCCATTGCTATGAGGGTGAAGATTGCAACACGAGCCGTAGGCGAGATTCTAGATAAATTTGCGTAACTGGCTCTTTCTCCCGCTGCGATTCTTCTATATATTTCAAGAGTCATGTTATCGGTGGTGTCTAGTTCAGATCCCTGATTCTGCCTTCCTCAAATCTATGTTGATCAACATTTGTTTGTCTTTAATTTCCTTGTGATGTTCAGTTATTGTTCTTGGACTTGGTTTTCATAGTATTGATGTGCAGTCTCACCTTTCTTGCTTCTTGCTTCCCTTGCGTCCCGTTTTTATTCCTAGCCGTGACCACAATGTCGTCCGCATACGCCCCTACTTGTTTTATCTCACGACTAACATTCTCTAATATTCTCCACTGTTTTTTCGACATTGAATTATGCCAAAATTTAGGAAAGTCGTATTTAAAACAAAATTACAGAATTGTAATTTGGGATGCAGTTTAAGTAAATTTGGATAGTCGACGGCAATTTTTTTAATATTTTTTTCGTGCAACCAAAATGATTCTCAATTTAACGCTCTGTTAATTGTAGAATTATAATTTACTTGAAATTTGACTTGCTTATTGATCAAATTTGTAAGGTTAACAGTGGCATTTGTTTTTTACATTTTTTCGTGCCACCAAAATTATTAAAATTTTCACAATAAACTTTTTGCTTAAAGTTTTTACAGAATCACAAACGTGCACCGTTTTTGTTTAATTTCATGGCAACTATTATTTTCGTGAAAATGATCATTTGTATTTTATCATTTTTTAGGGTTTTTATGAATGCTAAAAAATAAATAATAGCATAACTGCATGCAGGAATTTTTACTCTACAAAACATTTATTTACATGTTTCCTCTAAAATGATCAGGGAAGGTAATATTCCAGTATAAAGAAATTCACATTGAAAATCCTGTTCCATTTTGTTCCACTACACCCTGTATGTTATTTAGAAATAGTACTTTAGCATTTCATTAAAGTAAAATAAATAAACCAAGAAAAGCTAGGATGTCGCCACTACCGAATGAATACGTCAAATGTACTTATTTGGAGCCAATTTTTGAAGACCTAATGCTTTGTTGATAATAGCATGTGAATTCAAAAGTAAAACCAAATTTTAGGTGTGGTCTCCCACACCATACTATTTGTTGGCAAAATCCCTCACCATACTATAGATTCTATTTACGAAAACCATTGCATAATTAATTTTCAACCTCCATTGATCTGCTTTTACTACAAGAACAACTTTCTTAGAAAAGTAAATATTTCAATAATTATTAATATTAAAAATACAATCTAAAAGCCAAAAAATTATCGTTTATATCATTCAATATTCATCGTGGTATGCGCGAGGAAAGTAGTTGTTTCAACGAACAACTTGTTTATTGTTTATTGTAGTCTTTTTCGATTGTAAAAGATCCTTACCGATATCGTCTTCTACAATCTTAAAGTCTTCAAAATGATCATTTGCATCATTCAATATTCGTCGTGGTATTAGCCATTATTTCAATGGACAACTTGTTTATTGTAGTCTTTAAAAGACACTCAGCTTATCGAAGGCGATAAGCATTATATTTCTCATTTTTGTTTTATTTATCTACAAGAAGTCGGGGAATGTTTGCTTTAATTAAAGCTATTTGAAATTCTCAGTAACTGTATGCCTGTCAGAGTACAAACCTGTACCCTATTAGTATTTTACAAATAAAACTGCAACATCAAATTAGTCCTTAAATCTGTGTACCATTCAAAACGCAACAAAATAGTGTTAATTCGATTAGCCAGTTATTTGTCATTTCACATACCGTTATCACACAGGGTCGTCGATCGTCCAATTTTCGCTCTATATTCAAACCAAATGTCACCGGTGGGGCAAATGGAAAATCCCAGATTTTATAAATATTTCGCGCGGAAATAAAACGCGATGTACGAATCATGGCGGGCGAAAAATGAAACCATTGTCCTCCATTGAAAACACAATTCCTCGACAATTGAAGCTGTATTTGGGCGTGTAAGTACTTTATCACCACTCCCAACAATTATCCACGAACCTTCGACACTTATCTGTCCATTTTTGTCGTAACAATGCGCTTGCAATTACCAACTTACTCTCTTGACACTCGTGAATACGTTATTGTGTCGCCCCATGCTGATAACAAAGCGGATAATCCGCATGCAATTTGTATTAGCGAGCGAGTGAATGGTATATCCTTACTGATCTCCTGGAAAGAAAGAGCCGCCGATTAGGGCACCTGTCGAAAAAGCACCTCAAAGATGGGCCTCTAAGCTCCCCAGGACTGCATTAAAACCCTCCCTTCTGGCAGATCCTACGTGTAATGTAAGTACTTTGCGCCAGGCATTGTCCTGCTAATCCTCAACTACGGAGAACATAATCCCGGCCGAGATATATTGTCTAACGGTTTTCGGAACGATGTTGAGAATTGTTATTCGCACCTTGGAATCCTACCCCTTTATTATGCCGGGCTTTAATATACTGTTATTGTAATTATTTCCACCGCTGTGAATTACCGGGGATCCTCCCTCGCGGCCATTAAAATAAATTTTAGGCAAATATTTACACTGGATGAGGGTTAGAAGTTCAGTTCATTGCACCATTATGAGATACTGGGGCATAATGAAAAACCCTCTCGGAGATTAAGGAAGGAAGAAAAATCACCCCATCAATTAAATTAAATGTGCTAAGGGATGAACGAAATTTACGTCATCAATATCACTGAAAGATACACCTTTCTCGTTTGGAATAAGGAAAATCTTGCTAAGAGTGTGTTTATCTACTTCTCTATAATTAATCAAGTAAACTTTGACGCTAATAAAAGTTTACGTCTTGTGGCAGTACTTGCATGCGACATTCCACAACTTTCAAATGTAAATTCGAAAAATAAAAACAAATAATCGGCAAGATTCTTACCCGTATTGTGTCCATTGTTACTGTTACATTTATTTATTTCTTATTTTTTTATATACCGGGTGTTTCAGACCACTCGTACACCCCAAATATCTCGCGAAATACAAATCGGATTGACATACAAAAAAATAGGTCTAAATTTTCTTTTGAGCTCTATCATGTGGTGTGAAATTTAAACCACCACCCCTTCCCCCTGGGGCGGGGTGGGGGGTAACTTTGAAATCCTAAATAGGTACCCCTATTTTTTTATCGCAGATTTGGTTTCTACTCTAAAATATATTAGGTTTTTTTTCGAAACATTTTTATCGATTACCAAAAAAAAAATTTTTTTTTATATTTTTTTTTTAATTAAACAAATTCTGTTTGTCGATACAAACATTCATACATTACCACAATAGAAAAGAAAAGAATGGAATTTGATAATCAAATTGATTTTTATTCGTTTCTACGATTTTTTTTACAAAGAATTTCTTTTTTGCTTATTTCTGACATAAAATTACGAATGACTTCAATCAACGCCTTATTTAAGAGATAACTACGTAAAAAATATCGTAATTTTTCATTTGATGCGAGAAATAAATATAATTCAATAAATGTTTTTGCCGAATATAGCGCCATCTGTCGCTCATCGAAATTTTTTTTTCGGATAAAAACCTAATATTTTTTAGCATAGTATCCAAATCTGCAATAAAAAATAGGGGTTCCTATTTAATATTTCAAAGTTACCCCCTCCCTGGGAGGGGGGTCGGTTTACATTTCACACCACATGATAGGGCTCAAAAACATTTTTGGACATTTTTTTTTATCTCAATCCGATTCGTATTTCAGGAGATATTTGGGGTGAACGGGTAGTTTGAAACACCCTATATACTAATGAGATAAGAGGTACCCCATTAAAAAATCAACCGATGCAACTAAAATTTTCAGAGTGTATACTAGACAAAATTACAAGATCAAAGTCGTCGAAAGGTGATTTTTTCGAATGGGTTGTTATACAAGTATTTTCGATTTTTTTCAAAATTTTTGATCATTTGGCCTAAATATTCTTTATTTTGATCTAAATTTTCGATTTCATTGTTAAAATTTTTGACTATTTGTTCCGCATTTTTTATTTATTTTATTTATCCCGACGAATCTTTAGTTTTTAAATTTTTGACCTGTATTTTCGATATTTTTGGTCAAAATATTTTAACTTTTACCTTAAATATCATTTATTTTGACCTTTTGCCATTTAATTGTTTAAATTTTTGACTTTTTGGCCCGCAGTTTTGATTTTCGCTTCGAATTTTTAATTTTTAGATTTTTGACCTGTATTTTCGATTCTTTTGGGTCTAAATTTTTGATCTGTTGACCTAAATATTCTTTATTGTTAAAATGTTTGATTTTTGATTTTTCGTTTAGTTTGCATTCATTATCTTTAGGGCCGCGTTTTCGATGTTTTTCTAAATTTTCGACTTTTTGACCAACATTCTGGATTTTTTTCTAATCTTTGGCCCTACATTTTTCTTTTTTTTTTTATTTGTCTGTTAAAATTTTTCTTTCCTTGCTCCACTATTTTTATTTTTAGGCCAGAATTTTAGATTTTTGGTCTCAATTTTTTATCGTATATTTTAGATTTTTGCTATATTTTTTATCCTATGTTTTACATTTTTAACTTGGATTATCGATTTTATTTTTTGCTATTATTTTCGAATTTTTGGCGGCTGAAACTGGCAAATTATTTTGCTTCTACCTAAGTTTTCGATTTTTTGTCTGCGTTTTTTATTTTTAGATCAGAATTCTTGATTCTTTGGCCCATATTTTAGATTTCTGTATTTTCGTTCCAATTTTTTTATTTTTCTATATTTTGACTAAAATATTCGATTGGTTTGTAGAAATTTTGGATTTTTACTTTTTTGGCCTATATTTTTTATTTTCGATTATTTGGTTTCAATTTTTGGTCTTTTGGCCGAAATTTTCTTTATTTCGACTTAAATTTTCGATTCGTTTGTTAAAAATTTTGATTTTTTGGTCTACCGCTTTGATTTTTGGGTACGAATTTTAGATTTTTTGTCCCATAGGTATTTTAGATTTTCTTGCGAATAATTTTTTCATTTTTATTTTTGCTATTATTTTAGAATTTCTCCTTGGAACTTATTTTAAGCAAAAAAGAGTTATTTTTGGGCTGAAAATGGCAAATGATTCTTCTTTTGCTTGTTTTCAATTTTTTGGTTTGCATTTTTATTTTAAACCAGGATTTTTGATTTTTTGGGCGATATTTTAGATCTTCTGCAGTTTTGTTAAAATTTTTTGATTTTTTGGCCAAAATATGGCCAAAATATTCGATTGATGATTATTTAAACGTGAAAATGTAGCGAATTTAACACATTTTGAAAAATCATTGGAAAATTTTTGTCTTGAATCAAAGCAATCTGCCAAAATTGCAAATTTTTAAGTCAAAACAAAAAATGTTATTTTTTTTTAATTACGTAACTGGTGAACGCGTTATTAGATTTTGATTATTTGAACGTGAAAATGTAGCGAATTTAACATATTTGGAAAACTCATTGGAAAATTTTCATCTTGAATCAAAGCAATCTGCCAAAATCGCAAATTTTTAAGTCAAAACAGAAAATGTTATTTTTTTAAATTACGCAACTGTTGAACGCGTTGTTAGATTTTGATTATTTAAAAGTGAAAATGTAGCGAATTTAACACGTTTTGAAAAATCATTGGAAAATTTTCATCTTGAATCAAAGCAATCTGCCAAAATCGCAAATTTTGAAGTCAAAACAAAAAATTTAATTTTTTTAAATTACATAACTGGTGAACGCGTTGTTAGATTTTGATTATTTAAACGTGAAAATGTAGCGAATTTAAAACATTTTAAAAAATCGTTGGAAAACCAACGCAAATTGCAAAAATGGTTCTTTGTTTCTTGAAAAAAGGAGGGGGGGGGGGATATTGTATAAGTGGCTCTATCATCAACAAGTTCCACGAGCCGCCACTGTATATATGTATACTATTTTTTTGCAAACGGGATATTTTAAGAGTACAACGTTCGTTTCTAAAACCTAACCTAGAAAAAAATGCTGTCAGCCGTGACAGTTATAATATACATATAATGTAACCTTGTAAGGAGCGAAATGACTACTTCTCTCCCTAAGGGGAGAAATAATTATTTTTCTCCCTAGGGAGAGAAATGCTATTTCTCGCACGATTTCGACGTCTGAGAAATCGACTTTCTCTCCCGTTTGCGAAAACCCAAAAAATCGGCAATAACAATATTATAGTCATGTGGCTGTATGTATTGTTTCTCAATAGAAATTATTGCAAAATATCTAAAGCTATATTGTGATCACATGTATCGATAAAATAAATGTGTTAGACTACATAATTCTCGGTAGATGTATTGACATCATCAGCTGATGATTTTAACTACGGTTGAATGTTTCAAACCTAATCTAAAAAAAAGACAGTTATAATAAATAATGGAACCTCGCAAGGAGAGAATAGTTGATTATTTATCAAGGGAGAGAAAAGCGTAATTTTTCCTGAGGTGTAAATTTGTATCCCGAGGACTAAAGCCTGAGGGATACAACGCACCGATTGAAAAATAACATTCTCTCCCGAGGTATATATGTACACTATTTTTTTTCGCAAACGGGATATTTTAAGAGTACAACGTTCGTTTCTAAAACCTAACCTAGAAAAAAATACTGTCAGCCGTGACAGTTATAATATACAGGGTCCGGCACTGGAATGTGACACATTCTGACGCGCCACTGCCTGACACATTAATGGGTGGAGGAGTTCTGTTTATGACTGATGTGTTTGTTATTGTATGCAGTTTAGTAGCTATGGATAATTGGCCGGTAAATCAACGCGTGTTCGCCGTAACGGCTTACATTGAGACGAAGTCTGTTATTACGGTCCAAAGACGATTTCCTAAGACGTGGTCGCATTCCATCGCGGAACATTATTTTGCAATGGTTTAAGAAGTGGAATGTGCATGGAACTGTCTGTGATAGGTTTGGTGGTTCTTCCTGTAGTATGCGAACGCCTGAAAATATTCGAAGAGTTGAGGAAGCAGTAACAACCAGTCCAACACGTTCAGCGAATAAACATGCAAGGGCTCTAAACCTATCAGATCGTACAGTGCGCCGTATTTTGCATGATGATCTTAAGTTTCATCCTTAAAAAATACAGATTGTTCATCAATTATCCTCACAAGATCCACCTAACAGACTTGCATTTTACAGGGAATTTGTAAGATTGTTGGGCGAAAGACCAGATCTGATGGATAATTTAATTATGTCGGATGAAGCTCATTTTCATTTATCGGGTTTTGTTAATAAACAAAACTATCGATATTGGTGTGCAGAACAACCAATGCAGTTGCATGAGAAACCTTTACATGCTGAAAAAAATACGGTTTGGTGCGGTATTGCAACCTTTGGGATTATTGGACCGTTTTTTTGTAGAGAACAATCGAACTGTAATCGTTACCTCGGAGCGATATTTGCAAATGCTACAAACATTTCTTACTGCTGAAATATGTAGATTGAGAGTTGAAGATCACGAACTATGGTTTCAACAGGATGGGGCAACTAGTCATACCGCTAGAATAGTTATGCAGTTTTTAAGGAATAAGTTTCTTGGGAGATTAATTTTCCGAAATGGAGACTTTGCCTGGCCAGCACGTTCTCCTGACTTAACGGCTCCAGATTGTTTCTTATGGGCGTACTTAAAGTCTAAAGTGTATCTAAACAAGCCCCGCACACTGGATAAGCTAAAGAACAACATAACTGAGGAGATAAGAAGAATTGATGGAAGACTTCGTGGCGCAGTTATGAACCACGTCCGAGAAAATATTGAAAAATGTATAGAGTTTAATGGTGGATATTTAAATTCTGTAATTTTAAAAAAATAATAAAACTGTCAAAAACTGCATTCAATGAGTATTATTTTTCAGATTTTTATTTCTTTTTACAACAAAATATCTAATCACTACAGTGTAGCGAAAAACGTCACATTCCACTGCCGGACCCAGTAATGGAACCTTGTAAGGAGAGAAATGAGTACTTCTCTCCTTAAGGGGAGAAATAATTATTTTTCTCCCTAGGGAGAGAAATGTTATTTCTGTCGCGATTTCGACGTGTGAGAAATCGACTTTTTTCTCCCGTTTCTAAAAAAATGTTATTTCTCTCAGGATTTCGGCAGCTAAGAACTCGCATTTCTCTCCCGTTTGTGAAAACCCAAAAAAATCGCCAATAACAATATTATAGTCATGTAGCTGTACGTATTGTTTCTCAATAGAAATCATTGCGAAATACCTAAAGCTATATTGTGATATCTAAACTTGAATGATTCAGTATTCAAAATTTGAATGGTACATAGAAAGGCAACGAGGAGTAACAAATGTGCTTTTAATGGACAAAGATGAAAGGCGAACGGAATCAAATTCATTGTGTACACAGCCCCCTTTAATCACTAATTCAGTGGCACTCATCCACAATAAACGAAACGCACAATTAGTCTTTTATTTGTAACAAAATACAGCACAATAGGATGGTCCTCGGTATCAAAAAACCTGGCCCCTGTTGCAGAGAAGAGACTGGAATTGAATTCGATCAATGAACGTGACATGTTGTGATTAAAATAAATATGGACAGCGAGGCAGGGCTTTAATAAATAACTCCGCTGTCTGGTTCGTTTTGTTTCCTGTCCGCGGGCGTCGAATCTGAGTAATGTAATAACATGTCAAACGCAACAAACGTTACGGAACAGAATCGCCAGAAACGTTATGGCAGTGAAAAAATACGTATGCTTCGGCAAGTTGAAAAAGGCTTTATCGGCAATTAACGACAACTTAAATTTCGATCCAATTAAGTCGATTAAATCAATTTAGATATAAAGCTTGGTTGAAAGTAAATTATAATTTAGAACGTGTAATTTGCATGGCTTGGGGCGCGGCCGTTTCATCTCGCATGGTAATTTAAAAATACAAAAAAGGAATGCAAATAAATAACTCCCGACAGCGCTGACCCCCTTTTTTAAACATGTAATGCAATAATGCGTTTATAATTCAGTAGTTTTGTATTTCTCTTCCGTCGATGTTTATGTATTAGGAATAGAGTTATTTAATTCCAGAATCCTGTCCTGATATGTTTATGTGAGCTGGTGTTGGTGTATGTTATGCTGCGGGCATGAATATGATGATGAAGTAGTCGTATAGCGAGGGCATGTCGGTCTCTTGGCGGCCTGAACATGTCTGATGAGCGCCGGACACGCTAGAATGTAATTACTATTGAATTACTCTTTTATGCTCTGACAGCATTATTAATACTTCGCCCCGATCCGCTCTTTATGTTTACATTAAATTATCATTAGTTTCGAGCCTTTGTTATTGTTATCGCTATCGGGGCGCTCGTCCTTTTTCAGGGCTCGCACCGCATAATTCATCCGGACGTCCAGGAGGCCATAAATCAACCGGATTAACTGGGACGTGGCGTCCCGGCGCTTTTTCACGTTACGGTGCACGCGCCCCGACACTATTTCATATGCCCCAAAGCACTGTTTCAATCTACAATCGTATGACTCAACTTGGCAAATGCCTTCTGGAGAAATACTCGCCAAACAAGTAACATGCTCGTATATCTAAATATTATTTTTTGGGCAGGTAAGTGAGAAGAATTAGTGAAATAGAAAACTTTATTACCTGTTTCATCTGTGACGGAAAATTACATGTATCGTGTGGCATCAAAATAAGTGCAACGGTAACTGAAAATATAGTAGATTATTATATATGAAGGGAGTGAAATGTGGTATTTTTCCTGAGATGCAAATTTGTATCCCGAAGGCGAAAGCTCGAGAGAGAAGAAATAATTTCTCTCCCTTGGGCGAGAATCTCCCACGATTTCGACATCTGAGAAATCGACTTTCTCTCCATTTCTTTCTCTCTCTTTTCAGGGTGAAAAGGGACATTTCTGAGTCTTTAAAATTATGAGTCAACTCTATCATTTTGGAGGCGAGAACCTTTTCTTGATGATCAACATTTTTTTGGGAAATACAGCATGGCTATTAATTTACAGCACTGAAACTGAAACTGTCAAACTTGATTCACTTAAAAACGTATGTAACAATAAATTAACACTTAAGTCTTGGCGTTACGAATAACCTGTTTTAAGTGCCTTCCATTACATTTAACGCACAGTTCGTATCGTTCTTGCATATTTGTAACCATATTTGAAAATTATTTGTTGCATCTGTCGTATTGCTTTTGTAATTTTCTCTTTTAATTAATTAATCTTTGTATTGTCGACGGAGATTTATCTCGGAAAACCTATAACGCCAAACATATGCATCCAATGATGTAAATTCCGGAGAGTGAGATGGAAAAGAAAATTCGGTGGAAAATGAAATTACATAGTTTCCAAACCTCTCCCGCAGAATGTCTTGTAGCATGTGCTGTGTGACACGTTGCCCCATCTAGCTGAAAAAACTGGCTATCGAAGGGAAAGTTTCTTGCTCTGTAAAATCTCCGAAGGTCATCTACAAACGGTATGAGTACTTGTGTAATATAGCCCTCTTGATAAATAGTTGCTGGACATCCGTTTTCCTCAATAATGTAGTTAGGCCCAATAATTCCTCGTCCAGAAACTGCGCACAAGATACTTTTTCAGTACCCAGCGGTATTTCTTGCACCTCTTCTGGTCATTGGAAACATAAAAATCTATTACCACTCCTGTGTACATGATCCGACAAATGAGAATGACATTCGTCACCTCTACTGATGAAACTTGGATTATAATATTTCAAAGCAAGGATTTTGGTACAGTATTCAAGTCTTGTAGCAGAATCACCCATTCTCAATTGTTGGGACGTCTGAATAACGTATGAAATTGTTGAAATGGTATCTAGGGACCCTAAAACGGATATTTCCGTAAAAAAAAATTTGAAAAAAAAATCACGTTCACAATACTTTCTCGTACTTCGTAATGGAGAAAGTTAAAACTATTAGCTAAAGAAAACATCACAACGAAAGTCTAGTTAACTGAAAGAATCTTATATTTGTGGAATCGCAATGAAAATTTAAAAGAAATGGCTGCCAATTGTATAAATAGCATGCCAAGAAGAATTGATGCTCTTATAGCCGCAAAGGGTGGTTTGACAAAATATTAATTTTTTATTTTAAAGGTAGAAACGCCAAAGTGGCGGAATCTAATGCCTGAATCCCCATCAGCAACTAACTACACTGATGAGACATGAAAGGTCGAAACCGGTCTGTAGGTGTTCTGATGGGGGAACAATATTTAATGTTTTATTTTAAACTTTGACATTTAAATTATTTAGTTAAGAAGTTTTATGTTAAACTATTTGTAAAGTGTTCCAAAATAAATTTTATCAAGAAATTTGTGTTTCAAAATGAATTATTCACATAAATATAAATATTTTCAGGTGAGTCCATTAATGTGGTCAGGGACTATTCAATGTTGGAGCAGTTCTTCGTTGGCTACCATGTGGTGAGTACCTAATTTGATACTCGTTCCTGATTTTCGTTGGTATCCGCTGTTTTTTCTTCCAGCTTTACATTTTCTTTGGTCTAACACACCTTCAGTTTTTCTAAAATTGGTTATAATGCTCAGTACAATAGCAACTTGGTGCATGTTTATTGAAATGCTCCGAAAATTGCTTGCACCCAGGGGGTTAAAAAATCATATCTCGAGAACAGGGTAAAAAAATCAAAAAAGTGTGACTAAAATTTGTAGAAGGATTTTTTGAGTATTTTGAGATTCAAGCCAATCGTATAACTCGAAAACCCCAAACGTAGATGGGATTTATGGGAGAAAAGTGCTAATTAATTTTTCCTCAAGGGTGGGGGTGAGGTGAGAAGACCGGATGGATATGAGTAGTTGCGTAAACAGTAGAGCCACAGTCGCAACGGTCGAAGAAGTTGTTTTTTTTTTTAATTTTCGCAGGGGGTTGACTTGGGAGAGCAAAATGTTCCATCTCTTTTAACATTTTGATTGTTTATTGAATAATTGCACCTTTGCACGTTTTTTTCGTTCTCTCGTAATTAATGGTTCTTGTCTTGTGTTTAGTATATATCTAAATATAAAAGTCACGAATTTTAACATGTCGTTAAATTTAAGGTTTCACATACGAAACATATTCTAAAAATAATTATGTTTTCAGTATTTATTCCGTGTATCTGGAAATTTTTTGGTATGACTTGCAAAGAAACTTTTGTGGAATCATAATCTTGAATAAATTCTGAATAAATCTGCGTAATTTCAAGTCGATGGCTATTGTTTTCATATTTTTTTCAAGTCGACGAAATTCTTGTGTTTCCTCAATTTCACGCTCTGAATTGAATTATCTCAAAATTTTTGGGGGGTTTACATATTTGTGTAGAATCATAATCCAAAATGTATTTTAAATAGATTTGTGTGATTTCAAGTCGGTGGCAATTGTTTTTATATTTTTTTCAAGTCGTTGAAATTATTGTATTTTTTCCACAAGTTCACGCTCTGTTTAAATTGAATTATCTTAAAATTTAGGGATGGGGTGTTTACAGATTTATGTAGAATCATAATGCAAAATGTATTTTAAATAGATTTGTGTGATTTCAAGTCGGTGGCAATTGTTTTAAAAAAATTTTCATGTCGTTGAAATTATTGTATTTTTTCCACAAGTTCACGATCTGTTCAAATGGAATTATACTCAAAATTTAGGGATGGGATGTTCACAGATTTGTGTAGAATCATAATCCCAAATTATTTTTGAATAGATTTGTGTAATTTCAAGTCGGTGGCAATTGTTTTTATATTTTTGTCAAGTCGTTGAAATTATTGCATTTTTTCCACAAGTTCACGCTCTGTTTAAATTGAATTATCTTAAAATTTAGGGATGGGGTGTTTACAGATTTGTATAGAATCGTAATCCCAAATGATTTTTAATAGATTTGTGCAATTTCAAGTCGGTGGCAATTGTTTTTATATTTTTTTCAAGTCGTTGAAATTATTGTATTTTTCCCATAATTTCACGCTTTGTTCGAATGAAATTATCTCAAACTTTAGGTATGGGTTGTTTACAGATTTCTATAAAAACATAATCCCAAATGATTTTTTAATAAATGTTTGTAATTTCAAGTCGATGGCAATTGTTTTTATATTTTTTTCAAGTCATCGAAATTATTATATTTTTTCTATAATTCTACACTCTGTTCGAATGAGATTATTTCAACGTTAAATAATAGGGTGCTTACAGATTTGTATACTAGCGTAATTAAGAATGTATTTTGAATAGATTTGTGTAATTTCAAGTCAGTGGCAATTGTTTTTGTATTTTTTTTCAAGCCGTTGAAATTATTGTATTTTTTCCACAATTTCACGCTGTGTTTAAATTGAATTATCTTAAAATTTAGGGATGGGGTGTTTACAGATTTGTATAGAATCATAATCCCAAATGATTTTTGAATAGATTTATGTAATTTCAAGTCGGTGGCAATTGTTTTTATATTTTTTTCAAGTCGTTGAAATTATTATCTCAAAATTTAGGGATGGAGTATTTACAAATTTGTGTAGAATCATAATCCCAAATGTATTTTGAATAGATTTGTGCAATTTCAAGTCGGTGGCAATTGTTTTTATATTTTTTTCAAGCCGTTGAAATTATTGTATTTTTTCCACAAGTTCACGCTCTGTTTAAATTGAATTATCTCAAAATTAGGGATGAAGTATTTACAGATTAGTATAGAATCGTAATCTTAAATGATTTTTTAATAGATTTGTGTAATTTTAAATTTTTTGCAAGTCGTCGAAATTATTGTAATTTTTCAAGTTCACGCTCTGTTTAAATTTGAATTATCAGAAACAGAATTAGCATTGAAATTTTGAATTATTGCAATTAGGGAAAGATTGACAAAATATTTGTTGTTATCAATTCAAGGAAACAGATTAAATTTTAAATAAATTGAAAACAGTAATCGGGGATCAGACGTTGTCCGAACTTAATGAATAATGATAATTGACAATGTTTACGAATTATGTACTTATCAATTAATTTATATTTATGAGTTTTGTGACATCGATATGTTTGTTTTATTGTAATATAGTCAATTATTCCAGAAACATTTATTTGGTGTTCTCAAATTGTTGCGAAATTCTGGTGGAATTAGGTTGACTTTCTGGTGGAAAAATCATGTTACCAGTAGGCATCGCTGTTGAAATTACGATAGCGCTAAGTCGGGTGCCTATGCGTTATATTGATGCCCGCTTTAGCGCCAACCTAATTCCAAAAGTACGGAGGATTGCGCTAAAAAGTTGCTCAAGAAAAACTTGCCAATCCGATAAAAGGAGCACATATTATTCGAAGAGGAGGATAAGAGGACATTGTGGTCATCAATCCTAATTCTCTGTAGCGTCCAGCATAATTTATAAAGGATAACCAAAATAAAAAATACCGCAGTAAATAGAGTGGATGTAAAGGATGTCTCAACAAGATTGTCGGATATGAATTTGCCGCCATTTTGTTTGTGCGAATGGTACGCTGATTATTTGTCGACAGCTATCATGTACAGACCACGCGATTTGAACTTGTGGGGTACTCAAACGAGCAACGTTTGACAATTGTGGAAACGCACTACAAAAATGGTGAAAGTTTCGCGGTAACAGTTCGCAAATTACATACAATTTTCAGTCGCAATAATGCGCCAAATAATGGGCGACAGTTCGCCGTTTAATTAAAAGAAAATGAGACAAAATTGACGCTGCTGGATGAGAAGTCCACTGTTTGTCGCCGTCCCTCGAAAACATAGCCACAGTGAGAGAAAATGTGGCTGAGAGTTCAGCCACTTCCATTCGGCATCGTTGTCAAGAACTGAACATTACCAATGCCAGAGGTTTCGCGGTGGCCATTTGCTGGATGCCCAATTTCAGGTTTAATGGCAACTATTGCTCTTCACGTTGAAATATAAATATTTGCTTAATTAAAAAAAAATGTGTTATCTATAATTGATAGCTTATGAGGCTCATTACGCGTACTGTGAACTACAGAGAAATTGGTGATAAATATTTCTCCAGTTTATAATACAGATTGCACGTGTTGTTAATTAAAAATAAGTGCTAAATTGCGTTTCGCAACAGGGATGATGTAATTCGAATCAAATGAAATATACCGTGTTGTTTTTCGGAGCGTGTTAATTCCCCTTTGTGTACTTGAGAGGGTGAAAGGGTTAGCGAGTAATGTTTTCAGGTTTGTTTAAATGCGTAAGGTAAACAGAATAAAATTGCCGGAGTTAATTATTGTGCATTAAGATGTTTGTGTGAAAATGTGTGTAAATATTTGAGCCGGATTGTGCCGTGGGGTGGAATGGAAAGGGCAGAATGGTGGAAGGGGTGGTTTGGGAAAGAAGGTCGTCGGGGGCGGCGGAACGACAGCGAGGCGAACAGATAAGGGCGGAGAAGATGAATTGACGGGGTTAGGGGGCAGCGGACACGGCGGCGGAAGAGCAGACAGCACTCTCTTAGCCTGGTGGCAGCAGCGATTACTCACTCTGCGACCTGGCGTGTCCCGGCGGGAGCTCGGAAGTGGCTCTCCCGGAGATAAGCGCTTTACATTTGTAGCCTTTCAGCTAACAAAGCCACGATACAGATAAACGCCTGGGTGGTGCCAGACAGGCTCTTTATTTATTTCACTCCGCTTAATTATCTTTTCAAATTTAAAATCTAAATAACAGATTATGGAAATCCACTGTCAGATCGAGTCGGGCTTCACAATGGAGTGTAAATCAAGTAGAGGATTGGCATGTGGCGAGGCGCGCCCGACAACTCGACAAAGATTGATCTGCCTAACGGCGTGGCACGATATGCTCGCATTATTCACTGCCACACCACGGCACGGCTGCATCATTGTCCCAAAGCACCACCAACACACCAACTCCAACAGCTCCGGTGGTAAGTTCATTTGCTGCGCGGCTATTTATAACGCCCCATATGTCACGGCGTCATCAGCACTGAGCCGATAAACATATTAATATCAATCTTAATTCGTTTCATCTGCCACGTAATAATAAATCCGATATTCACTCGGCTGTCATGCGGAATTGATACCCTCCAGTGGCGGACTAGGATCGTAAGGCCCAGTCGGCAAAAATCAGAGGGCCCTAAAAGAGACGTATACAGTGCGCGCCACAAATATGGAATGAATTCATAAAAAAATGCTTATTTTAAAAATTCCTCGGTCATAATTTTTGATTATAAAAATACACTTTCTAATGTCAATTTCAATTTCTGAGTGTCAATCAACATCAACCTCCTGTTTTTTATTGATTTTAATGGAGCTCTTATTCCTCTAACCCAGTGGTCGCCAATCCACCGAATTGGTCGATTTATCGAGGAATCATTTGTGAATATATAAATTATATAATTACAGATATAATTTTATTGTTTGCAGCACAACTAGAATTTTTGCCGTAAAGGTAGATCATTCGGTCAAATTGAATATAAAAGGTGCCCCTCAGCCCCTGGATAACAAGAGGTTGACGTTCGCTGCTCCAAACCATTTCTTAAACAATTTATCATATCATATAAGAAAATTTGTAAGAAAATCCTAATTCAAAATTTTGAAAGTCTGGGTTCGCTGCTCTAAACCATTGCATAAACAATTTATCATATCATATAAGACAATTTGTGAGAAAATTCTAATTCAAAATTTTGAAAGTTTGGATTCGCTGCTCTAAACCATTGCATAAACAATTTATCATATTACGTAAGAAAATTTATGAGAAAATCCTAAAACAATAATGTGAAACTTGGATGTAGCAAAAGTATTTTAAAAGAACCGAATTAGACAATAAGCCAAATCCTTTTGAGAACAGAAACTGGTTTTGGGCACAAGTGTTCAGATCGTCGGTATAGTGGCCTAAAGTAAAACAAAAGCAAGAACTCTCTAGGTACCTGTTTGTCCATCACGAGTGCGATGCGAACCCCACCAACTACACCCACGGAGGTCCTACTAAATCTTCCGCATCTTGACATATACACAATAGGGAGTAGACGATGGAAGCCCACAGGATGAAATGCAACTTCCCTTGTATCTAAAAAATGAAAAAAAAAATACAAAACTTATAAATCTAACATATTTGAAATGTTGAGAGATATAGAACCATATAATTTAAAGGAATACCTAGAGTATCAGTAGCTATAGGTTCCAGTATATCCGACGCGTATTCTAGTATTAATTATTGCAAATATTTTTATTGGAATAAAGTTTTTTTATTATTATTATTATTAATGACGACTGGAGAAACCTGACTGGTTCGGGGTACACCAAGATGATAAACAAGATATTAGAACCAACTTCAGATATGAGAGTAGAGACAATGCCTCCAAAACTCTCGTTTTGGTGACATCCTCATTAAAACCAAAACAATTTGGGAAGAAGAGGAAGGAAACTATAGATACACCCGATGCATAAGGGCTGCTTGATACGCAGACGGCTCTAAAATAGACACGGGGATAGGCGTTGAAGTTTTTATATAAGCCCCAGAATGCAAAATGTACATTTCACTGGAGAACTACATAACAATACTCCAAGCAGAAATCCATGGAATGGTGGCCTGCACTCGTGAAATTATTAGGAGGTACTATCATAATAGGAGAATCCATATTTTTACGGACAAAAAGGCTCATGCCAAACCATCATATAAAAATGGTTTGGCACTGCATTCAAGACCTCAGATAACTGGCTAAACATAATAGGATCACCAGGACATAAAAGGATACAAGGCAATGAAAAGGCAGATGCCCAAGTCAGAAACCATGAACAATAATTACATTGGGAACAACTCAACCGCAGGAGAAATTGAGACTTCAAACACACTGAAACAAAAGAACCCCAGAAAATCAAACCAATGATGAAGGCAATATCGGATTCTTTGGCATGATTCTAATTAGAAAAAAGATCAACATCGTTACTGGACTATTTAGAGGATATTTTGCGCAAGCACAGCGGAAACAGCTATCATCTTCGAATGCGAAGCAGTTGCCCGCAAGCGGAACAACGTCACAATAGATGAGGAAGGGCCAGCGACCAACATATTTAAGAGCTCCTAAGACTAGTAGAAGGAACTCGAGGTACTTGCATGAGTAATAAGTATGAGGAAAATACAAGGCCAAAAGGCTGTAGTACTTAGTGGGCTCCTGCGGCCCACATTGCCGTGAAAATAACTGTCCAGAAAATACCTGATGATAATTAAAGATTAAATAACGACCTGAAAAAGGAAGGGAGGGCTAGAATTCCATACTTGGTATGTTTGATCCGATTCCCATCTGATTTTTGAGCGGTGATTGCGATATCGTTGCTTCAACATTAATTGTAATTGCACCTTAGCGTAGGTTTTGATGTCGGAATTCGATTTTTTTTTAATTCTTATTTCACCAGCTGTATTTTATTGGAACTGGTCATGCATGACCATCAATTTACATCTCATGTTTCTTAAAACTAATTGTTTACTTTACCAGTGTTTATCCATTGATGTTAAGAAGTTTTCCGTGCTTCTGCGACACTCCATGCACTTTGCTCTGATTTTACTTACTCGAAGGGTTTGGATCCATTTAGGTCGACGATGTACGTCTGTGTTAACCTCTACGTTGGGGTGTCTATGAAGAGGATCTTGTGCCGTTCAGCTATTCGTTTGATTTCTTCTTTTATAGTAGCAATTTTCAGGTCCTCATGTAGGTCCATATTTCTCACATACCATCAGAGGCGGCTCGTTGCATAGAGCCAAAGAGCCATGGCACTACTTTTAATTAATTCTTAAAATACTTTTTGGCCAATTACTTTGGTCCAGGAAGATAAATCGTTCTTTCTTTCTTCAAAAAAGAGGTAGGCGGTTGGTTGGTATATTGTAGTGGCTCTACCATCAACATATTTCACGAGCCCCCACTGCGTACCATGAGGCATCTAAGATGATCCGCAGCATTTGGTTCTGCCACCTCTGGCTAATTCTGACATTGCTGTCGCTTGTATATCCCCATAACTGAATGGCATATGTCCAGATCTGTTTAAGGACTTGGTTTATATCATTAGTTTGGTTTGTATTGATATTTTGGAGTGTCAGTACAGTTGTCGCACTCTTATGATTAGTTGTTTGCGTTTTTCTGTAAGTGCGCTTTCCATTTTTGGTGTCCATGGTCATGCCTATGTATTTTGCATTGTAGCCATAAGGTACTACTGTTCCGTAAATGTTCACTGAAGGTATTTCCTTCATTCTACAATGTGTGAAGTTTACGTGTGTGGATTTTGATTCATTGAGCTTAATCTTTCAGTTTTGTGTTCCCTGCTGAACCTTGTTGCTGGCTTTCTGAAGTTTATTAGTGGCTTCTTGTAGTGTCGATCCGGTAGCTGATATGGTGAACGTTGCTGTATTTACGTCTTCTGTTGTGGGTATATCGTATGGTTACAGTAGGTATAGAACAGATCCTAAAACACTGCCTTGTGGGACGTCTGCTCTGACCTCTATGAGGTTTGAATATTTATCTTTTTCTCTCACTCTAAAGAGTGAGAAATACTTAAAGGAAACTCCCTTGAAGAACACAAAAAAGAATGGCTACAAACTGACAAGTATGTGGTCGCCAAAAAATTCACCCACTCGCCAACACCGAAGCTGAGCAGGAAATACATCGAATTACCAAGAAGTAGTTTGCGGCTGCTAATCGGTACCCTTACTGGGCACTGCAAACTAAACAAGCACCTCCATAACATAAGGGTGGTAAAAGATCCCCTATGTTGGAAATGCGAGCAAGAAGAGGAGACCCTAAGACACATCCTGTGTGAATGTGAGTCACTCAAACAATTCAGGTGGTTCTTATTCGGAGAGGAGTCGCCAGATTCGTCACAACTGGGCAACACTCCACACGGCCAATTGACTTCACAAGAAGTTTAGGTTGGCTTGAGGAGTAGAGCTCAGGAGGTGGCACAAAGGACCAACGAATGGTCTAAGTGCTGCGACCATTTGGTCGCCCTTCACAAACCATCATCATCACTCTAAAGAGTCGTCGAGTAAGATAGGATTCCATCAGTTGCGCTAGTTTGGCTGGCAGAATTCTACTTACTTTATAGATTAACCCTTGGTGCCAGACTTTATCAAAGGCACATCAAGTAATATTACTGAGCAATATTCTCTATTTTCTAGGGCCTCCTCAATTATATTCGTAACTCTGTGGACTTGGTCAATGGTAGAGTGTCGATTTCGGAATCCGAATTGGTGGTTTGGAACCAGGTGTCTACTGATTAGGGGTGGCTTCAGTTTTTAATAATAAGTTTTTCAAGTGTCTTTGATATGATTGGGAGCAGGGATATAGGTTTCTAGGAGTTTATGTTGTTCGGTAGTTTACCAGGTTTTGGCAGCATGATCACCTCTGATACCTTCCAACAGTCTGGTATCTGTCTGTACTGCGGTGTTGGACAAATACGTCAGCATCTCGATTTTTCTAAGATTATTTGTAAGAATTTTGGCGACGCTATGGTCCTCGATATCACAATGAGGTGATAATGATAATGGCCCTCTAGAAGGCCATACATTATTATTTTAATAGTCATGTTGATGGTAATAATTAATGTCAGTTTTGACAGATTCAGTTTTACGGAACTTTCAATTCTGAACGCAGAGTCTTTCTTCTGGAAGCTACTTTCGAAATGCTGCAATTGAAAAATGAAGCGACGAGTGGTGCTTCGTATGGAAAATAGAGGAACTTACTTTAGGCATTTGCTGTAGTCGTTTTTGTTACTAAAATTTATCCAAAACATTTAAATGCCGATGTCACATGTCCCTTTTACTACCAACATACATTTAAAATATAAATAATTTCATAGCCTTGTAGAGGTGATAATGTGCTCATTTACAATGTATTGTTCTGTACCATTTAATCTCATTGATACTGGAGATCATAATAAGTCATGAATGAGGACTAGAAGAGTATACTCTGCAAAGTGAGTCGCGGTGTCAAGTGAGTCCTGTAAAAATTTTCAGCTTACATTCGTTTCCATGGTAAATTGTTAAAGAAATGTTTTGGTGACGAGGACCTGTTTTTTTGCTCTTTTCCGCTAACTCCATTTCTAGCATCCTCTGAACATTTAGATTGGGCTAAAAATTCATTTGACATAGTGGTGTTCTGTTGCAGTGTCACAGCTATGCCATTATTCCATCTTCAATTGTAGTTACGTGAAACCAGGTGTGTGTAGGGCTACCGGGACACCGAAAAATTTCCCCACGGGGTGGTGGTTTGGGGGCAGAGGCCGGTGGTGTTTTTGACTATAAAATGAATATAATACAGATGTTATAAAAAATTATTGTCAATGTTTATACTTTTTAGTAGATGGCCGAAGGTTAGAACTTAGATCCTTCCAGATCACGCCTGCCTGGTTTCCGAACTCTAAGTTTTGAATGCACCCGTTTCTTAAATAAGAACTTTTAGTTTACTTTGTTGTGTACGATGAAGTCCATAATAAAGAAGAGCTTATTATTTCTAATACATGTAGATCGTGTCGCCACCATCAGATATGTGGGTGTATATAAATTATTGTGAAGATCCAAAGAAAAAATACGCAAAATTTCAGTCATATCGTTACAGTATTTTCCCCAATCACAAACATGAAACGGACAATGAAAGCCCTCTGGATTTTCAAGTGGTAAAAGTTATAATATATTGTCAATATAACGATGGACTTTTAATGAAACCATTTGCGTCCATCTGGGATCTAATTAAGGAATGTGCAGGTCGTAACGTCTGCAAACGTGGCAATCTATGTTTTCGGGCGAGACGCGACGCAGCGGTCGTTATCGAGTTATAATGTAATCTGGAACTGAAATAGCCGCAGTTGTGACCAGGGTCCGAAATACTAACTCCACTTAGTATATTTTTATGGGGAGCTGTTATGGCAAGATGGTGTTCCAAGATGGCCGCTGAAAAAGTAATATCGTGCCAGTAAGATACAAATAAATGGCCCGTGCCCTAGTATAGGTATATATGTGTGGTGAAGGAAGGAGGCGCAGGAGGAACAGAGACGGTGGTTCCCGCGTGATTTACAGCATGGACAGCTGTCGCTCCCCGACGACGCTCCTCGGGACTTAAATTTTTAACTCGCCATAAACGCAGCTTTGGTTTTACTCAAATTTACGACGCCTTAATATTTCACTCTGCCCCGCCGTTAAATAATTCAGCCGACGCGGCTCCGATGTATCGGGTGTCCAATCCCCCGGTATTATCTTTCAAATTTAAATTGGATTGATGTTCACGTTTTCCTAAAAATAGCCGCACACGTGCTCCAGCAGATAGATCCATCAAATCAAGCACCCTATCTACGAAATTGTACAGTGCAATATTTATATATAACTTTTTTCTTGGTCTTTCAAAGACAGACTTAAACATTATTAACGGTTGATTATTGATACGTGCTTGGCAGCCAGTTTAACCCTTCGTTTTCTAGAGGTCTCCCACGACAACCACAAATTAGCAAGATAAAAACGATAGCTACCATTTTCTATTGGCCTCGAAACATACCGATGGGGGCGCTACAATCGCGGTGAACAGCTGTAGAAAACGAGTACTCCGTTCGTTTTCCCGTTTAGTTCTGTGTACAAGTTTTTCATTTTATTTCAAAAACTGTGTTTGATAACTCTGTTTAAAGTGGTGATATTTTGCAGTGGTATATTTACTTGATATTTAAATCGGCAATTGTATCAAAATTGCTTTAAAAACTTTTATAATAAATACCTAAATTACCCATTACACTTTTACGTCATATGATGGAAAATAAATATTTTTTAAGCCTCGGCCATATATATTAATATTTGAATGCCAATCCAGACAGCAGGTGTATTGTTGAAGGGGAAAAGATTTTAAATGTCAAGCATTTAATACATAATTCTGATTTAACTGAACCTGATAACATATTTGGACTTTGTTTGCAAACAAGTCATATACAGGGAAAAAAACATCCCAACATAATTAAAGGCCAGCTTAAATTAGTAGAAATAGTGTCCATAATTAAATTTGAATGTAGCTGTAAAGCAGGTTTATCTGGAACGTGTAAACCACACCATGCTTGTTGGTTAGGTTAACAAAACCGGCCTTCTCTTTGGGAAAATAGTGAAAATGAATATTTCTATCCTTTCTTCGAATGACCCGTGTTTGAAGACAGGTGGCGTTGCTGAAGAAAGTTGGTATTACCGTCGTGTACTGCCATCTGTCAAACGACACCGTACTAAAACTGATTCGTAGGTAAATTTTTATTAGGCAGCCAGTTGTAACACACGTGTTTCATATTTCTCTATAAACTGAAAATAGAGCAATATCGTTCTCTAATTCGCTATTTTTGGATGGAAAAACGTGCGAAGAAATAAAAACGAAATTTAATGATATCTATTGGGACCCTTTAAAAACCTCACCATAATTTTTCCGGGTGATTCTGTTCCGAAGAAGGCAAAGACGGTTCCATCGGCCGGAAAGGTCATGGCCCCGGTTTTGTTTTTGGATTCCTTATCGATTTTCCGAAGATAGGAGGAACAATCACGGGGAAGGACTACAGTGACTTATTGTCCAGATTAGATTTAAAATGTAAGGAGACAGGGCCTCTTTTGGCTAAGAAAAAAGTTTCACGACGATAACGCACTAGCACCCACATCCAGAATTATCGCTTCCAAATTGCAAGAACTTTGATACGAATTGCTGCCGCACCAACCGTACTCGCCCGATCTGTCTCCCTGCGACTTCTTTCTCTTCCTTAACATGAAAATCTGGCCTGGGGAAAAAATCAGTTCAAACGAGAAAGTAGTCGTCGAGACAGAAGCGTATTTTGAAGAGTTTGATAAATCGTATTTTTTTGAGGGGTTAACCTCTTCACGCCCAGGTTCGCCATATGTGGCAACAAGCGAAAAATGAAAACAAAAACATTGTACAAAAAAATTACTACTATAGCGCTATCTATGGAATATTTTTTCATATTTTTTTGCATAAATGGGAAAGTTTGTGACAGTGAAATCATATTTCGTAGAAAAAGTTAACAACAAAGAAGTAATTTTCAATCAAACCTGGGTTTAAATCAAAGCAGCATAGACGCGAAGTTGTTAAAGAAATGGCAGAAACGCTGGGAATCATGTATCGTCCTAAAAGGAGATTACGTTGAATAATAAAAAAACAAAATTTGCGAAAAACCTGCGTCTTCATTCATAACACGGGTACTTATTGATCGACCCTCGTATAAATAGAACTGTACAAAGACAGGTAAATTCTAGGTTTCTATAAATTCATAGAAACTTACGACTATAATACACTCTCCTACATATCTGTCTCCGAAAGGAATCAAAGATTATTACATAAAACGGGATTCAAGCCATAATTATTATTTGTAATGATAAACTAAGAACTATGTGATTCATCGTAAAACTTGGCATTTAGCTTTTGTTGTACAAACAATTTGAATGAGCTTTTCTGTGCCGGTGATAACTTTGAAATCTCAGGTAAGATACTCATCAAAAACGGAAGATCCAATTTCACTTCATGGGTACTATCACCATCGTTGAAATATGTTCGAGTTGATGGAACGTGTCTCTTATAGACGGATGTGTTAAGTTTTTGATTCCGAACACTCTATTTTCCTAGTTGTATAACTTACACTGTTTACATTTATACTGTCAATTTCATCAAATGCCTCAACTAGATATAATTTCCTTAATTTGTTTCTTGAAGCTTTATTGTTGTAGATTGAATGTTAGTTGTGATTCATCTACTATAAAACAAATTAAGAAAAATGAAACCTCTTTTACTTTCCTGAATTCGTAAATGACGGGAAAACTTAAATTAGTCCGAAAGGTGGTAGAGTTTCTTCTTTATAAAACTGGGTCTTAGGTGTCTCGTCCAAAAGATTCTGCAATTCCTCCGTTTGTCTTTACTGGAGCTAACTCCAATGAAATAATACAGCTCCTCTTCTATATAAACCAGATGGAGTTTCCTTAACTTGTTGTAGTACTTCTTCTTCTTCTTCTTCTACTTCTAGCGTCACTGAAGGTGGTCTACCTGCACCTCTAGCTGTTCCATTAAAGGAACCAGATGGTGTTTCTTTAACTTGATGAACTACTTCTTCTTCTACTTCTAGCGTCACCGAAGGTGGTCTAGCTGCACCTTTAGCTGTTCCATAAAAGGAACCAGATGGCGTTTCTTTAACTTGATGAAGTACTTCTTCTTCATCTGACACCACTGCGCCGGATCTCTCCCCTTATTCGAATCTATACTTCCCTTATTTAAAGGATTTTTCAGCAGTTAATTTATTAATTCATTAATCTAACGAGTGACTACGATTATGTCGGCAATGATTAGCGTTAAGATCACGACTGCTTTTTGCGGCAAAAATCGGCATGACTGTGAAGCAGGAGTGCAGATTTTCTGGAAGCAAAAATAAATTGATTGTTGTAAATATCTAAAATAATTATATTAAATTTAAAAATTGTGAATAGTTAAAATCTTGATTTTGATCTTCTGCTACCACCTTTGCCTTGGGTGATTCTCTCTTCGTCTGAGTTCTGAAGTGACCGTCTGCTCATTTTCACTGCGGTAGTTTGTCGCTTCCGGCGTTTCTCTCGCAGACGCCGTTCTGTAGAGACCTCCTACCTCCGTGGGTGATTCGGTCGTTGTCGGTGTTTTCTTACATTCCAATTCCATCATACCGCTGCTGCTGCTGGAGAATCCCACAAATCGTCATAGTCATAGACCATAATTTTGATTTATGGGTAAGCCATTTTGTTCTAATTTCCTATTTCGATTTCAGAGTGAAAGAGGTTTGATACAAATAGTCGCTCGACTATTTCCCATTGACTAGCGTTAAGCATAGAAAGCATTTACTATTTAATTGCATTATTGTTTAATTAGTTTAATCGGCTCTTCTTAGAAACAACTCCACACTTTAAACAATGAATAAAAACTGGCTCAAGAATATTACCTTGTGACCGAGGCGCCCCTTGCGGACGAATTTTGAACTCCAGTAGTCGACAAACTGGTCGTTTTATGGTCGGTGAAAGTGTATAACAGTTGCAATTTTTTGCTGTAGCTGCGTACTTAAAAAGTTTACTAATCAAACTGTTTTGCAGACACTATCGGTCATCAGATAAGGTACTCTTACATTTTTGTTTTATTTTTACCCGCAGTAGCTTAAGTGCAATAATGTACTAAGCGTAGTTTTTTTCTCACCATAATGTGCTTCACCGTTGATCTTTGATTAGCTGCACATAATTTGCGGCATATTTTCGTTTGCATTAGGTTGCCACTGCTCTTTAGTTGCACTATCGTTGTGGCCCTCTGGTGTCAAATATTCTCCCTACGCAAAGCCAGAGTCGTGCTTTTGCCAAACCAACTTAACTCAGATACCAAATGTCAATGTCAGTTGACAAGTGACGGTTCGCGGGGTTTTTTCTGGTACGGCCGAGGAACAAGAGGTGGTAATACAGATAGGTGCGGTCACGCAGCCAGCCGCTTCTGCAACTGACCCTACCTATCTGTATTACCACCTCTTGTTCCTCGGCCGTACCAGAAAAAAAACCCGCGAGCCGTCACTGCAGTTGACTCGGTTTAAATACTGCTGATAAAACTGGTATTCCAAATAATGGAATTTGGAAGTTGTACATTCATGGATTCAAGACGCTAATTGACGTTATCAGAACACCTTAGCAGGTTTTGCCAAGAGGCAGATCCCTACCTGGCGCGACCATAATATTTTGTTATTGGAAAACGTGTGATAGAAATGATCCGAACGTGTAATTAGGGCGGAGCATTACAAGAAGTAAGGGATAAGATGTGGGAGAAAACAAACCAGCGAGAGTTAGTCGGGAAATTTGTTAGTTGTATGAGTGATTAGTAGCGGTGTTAATCAGTTAAGTGGAAATAATCTAAGAAGAAGAAATACTTATCATAAGTAATTAATTGATTATTTTAAGAGGAATCTCTATCTCCTTTTCATTAGCTTAAGTTACTATGCTGGATAAAATCAAGGCGTGATAATATTTTACAGCAAATCATATCAAAAATTGTATGCGGTATACATACTGATGCCAACACAAATAAAAAATAAAGGGACTAACTGACAAACGGAGTTCGAATTTTATTTATGTAGATGGAAATATATATGGTTAAGAGGGTATCTGATTAATGTTGGCACTAAAGAAAATAGTCTAAACCAGTGATTCCTAACCTTTTCAATATTTAGGAAAACTGATTTTACCCCGACCTTACATTATCAATACAAACAATTAAAAGCAAATGTGCAATACATTTTTATTAATAACACAATTTTGACAACTAAATAAAATTGAGTAAGTATGGTTACCTACCTATTAATGCAATGAGGTGATTGTTCTACAATTGAACATAGGCGTTGGCGATCATATGTTCAGAGTTAAAATAAAAGCCCTGTATATAAGCTATGGTTCGTTCGCTTGTAACGCGGCCTAACCCGCCAAGAGGCCGGTCGCGTTAATCAACTGTGTGAAGTTAACAATAGATCCAGCAATATATTTTAAAAATTCATATCTCGGAAAAAAGAAAAGCAATTCGAAAAAAAGTGAACCATACCATTAGGGAAGGTCTAAATTAATAACACAAAAAAAATCAACCCTTAATTTTAATCCTTTATATTTTTTCACCCCTTTCAAAAAAGTTTTTTTTTTAAGTTTGCAATCTGCCACAAATAAATAAAAATGCTTATTCTTATCACTAATACAAGTACTTTAATAATCAAGAGTCAAAAAAACGTTACGGGCACTGCTTCAACAAAAAAAAGAAAATTCTCCGTAAGTCGCAGAAAACCACACCTCGCGATATAAATTTTTGACGAAGTTTGCAATCAGCCATAACTAAATAAAAATTCTTATTCTTATCACTAATATAGGTACTTTCATAATCAAAAATCAAAAAAACGGTACGGGCACTTCTTCAATCCAGAAAAAAATAATTTCTCCGTGAATCGCAGAAATCCACATTTCGCGATATTAATCTCCATTTTTGACAAAGTTTGCAATCAGCCATAACTAAATAAAAATTCTTATTCTTATCACTAATAAAGGTACTTTCATAATCAAAAGTCAAAAAAACAACCCAAAAAAAAAATTTCTCCGTGAATCGCGGAAATCCACATTTCGCGATATTAATCTCCATTTTTGACAAAGTTTGCAATCAGCCATAACTAAATAAAAATTCTTATTCTTATCACTGATAAAGGTAATTTCATAACCAAAAGTCAAAAAAAACGTTAGGGCACTCCTTCAACCCAAAAAAAAAATTTTCTCCGTGAATCGCAGAAATCCACATTTCGCGATATTAATCTCCATTTTTGACAAAGTTTGCAATCAGCCATAACTAAATAAAAATTCTTATTCTTATCACTAATAAAGGTACTTTCATAATCAAAAGTCAAAAAAACGTTAGGGCACTCCTTCAACCCAAAAAAAAAAATTCTCTGTGAATCGCGGAAATCCACATTTCGCGATATTAATCTCCATTTTTGACAAAGTTTGCAATCAGCCATAACTAAATAAAAATTCGTATTCTTATCACTGATAAAGGTACTTTCATAATCAAAAGTCAAAAAAACGTTATGGCACTCCTTCAACCCAAAAAAAAAAATTCTCCGTGAATCACAGAAATCCAGATTTCGCGATATTAATCTCCATTTTTGACAAAGTTTGCAATCAGCCATAACTAAATAAAAATTCTTATTCTTATCACTGATAAAGGTACTTTCATAATCAAAAGTCAAAAAACGTTACAGGCACTCCTTTAACCCAGAAAAAAATAATTTCTCCGTGAATCGCAGAAATCCATACCATAACTTAATAAATTATTCTTGTTACTAATACAAGTACTTTCATAATCAATTTCTTTAATCTAAAAAAAACTAATAACTTGATGAATAAGATGAATAATAATTTCTCCAAGTGTTTCTCGGTACTCGTACCTCATGCCAAACGTCAAGGAGGAAAATGTATTGCCTCAACGATTTATTGCAGGCAATACATTTTGACAAAAGGACCATAAATTCCTGGATGGACAGGACGCATCTCCGAGTTAAACTCATAAAAAACGAACAGGTTGAATATTCATTTATTCAGGCTATATTTCGTTTTTTTGAATTAATAAAAAACCGATTTTAAACAGGGCAAACGGTCAATAGTAAAGAATCGCACTTGAAAAAACTCTTAACTCACACTGCAGCTTTCAAGTATTATCTGTGCGCTTCTGAGATTTTCGAATTGATTTAACAATATTCTGTGCAATAGTGTGTTTTTGGTTAAAATCCACATGTAAGTAAAATAAAAATTCAATCGTTATTAATGTAAGGTGAATAATAAAACAATATGATAATAATAATATAATATTGTTTGATTTCTTTTAGGAAATGATTTCTTTTTGAAAATCTGGGGATATGTAAAAACACTTCATAATTTTCTTTTAAAATTTTAAAACTTTAGAAAAAAGGCAGTCTCATCAACGAAAAGCTTCGCTATATATATTTTGAAAAGAAGTTTCAACCGTTATAATTTTTTTTAATTTCAACTTCTTACGCTAATGGAACGAGTTCTAAAAAAAATTGTTAACTTTTTTTTAAATCTTTTTATGTTTCCCATGAAATCAATAATTTTAGTATTGGCATAATTATGAAATATGTATTTGCTACTAGACTGTTTTTTTGACTTTTGATTATGAAAGTGCCTTTATTAGTGATAAGAATAAGAATTTTTATTTAGTTATGGCTGATTGCAAACTTTGTCAAAAATGGAGATTTATATCTCGAAATGTGGATTTCTGCGACTTACGGAGAAATTATTTTTTCCTGGGTTGAAGAAGTGCCCATAACGTTTCTTTGACTTTTGATTATGAAAGTGCCTATATTAATGATAAGAATAAGAATTTTTATTTAGTTATGGCTGATTGCAAACTTCGTCAAAAATCGACATTTATAACGTCAAGTGTGGATATCCGCGACATACGGAGAATTTTTCTTTTTTGTTGAAGGAGTGCCCGTAACGTTTTTTTGACTCTTGATTATTAAAGTACTTGTATTAGTGATAAGAATAAGCATTTTTATTTATTTGTAGAAGATGCAAACTTAAAAAAAAAACTTTTTAAAAGGGGTGAAAAAATATAAAGGGTTAAAATTAAGGGTTGATTCTTTTTGTGTTATTAATATAGACCTTCCCTAATGGTATGGTTCACTTTTTTTTTTAATTGCTTTTCTTTTCTCCAAGAAATGAATTTTTAAAATCTATTGCTGGATCTATTGCTAACTTCACACCCGTCTGTCAAAATGTGGAGAGGCTTTAGCGGCGTCGTTAATAAATTTGGTTTTGTGACTGATGATGATCCTCGTCTTCTTTACCCCTCAGAAAATCCCCCCAGGTTAGGAACCGCTGGTCTAAACAATGAAACTACTAAACATGGCTTCGTACGAAGAAAATAAAAATTAAAAGAAAATTAAATAACCACTCATTGCAATTTTTTTTAGATGACTTATTGGTCAATTTTGATGATTCGCACAGAATTCATGATTCTTAAATTTAAACAAGTTGCCAAAATCACATTTTAGATTTTTGAAAGTTGGTGCTCGCTGCAGTTTCACCAGGCCCAAAAACCTTTATTGGACTGGACCATACATAAATTGTAAACAATTTAATTAAAACAATAATTATTGTATTCACTTAAGCAAATAATTTTGTTTGAGATTTGCGTACCATCAATTTAATCCCGACGTTACTATTATTATTCAGTGCATCCAAATTGCACAACATTCTAGTTTGATGTTAATTTATTGGAAGTAGCAGGATAATAAATAATTTAGGAATATATCTTCGCACGTGAGGTCGGGGCGTCAGAGGGCGGGTGTGCAGCCCTCACCGCCAACATCGGAGACTGACCCATTCTTCTTATCCGATATCCCGACTGATATAAATTTCCCTATATTCGCCGCTCGTGTCATGCGGAATGGGGCAGTTTTCTCGAAACCTAATGGTTATTGCCTTCCTCGAACGGACATATTGCGTTCCATCTAGTGCAATGTGTGCCGGCCATAGATCACCGGATATATAGAACTGCAGGGCCCCGTATTGCGCATTATGAAAGGTGTTCGAGATGAAAAGCGGGATAAGGAATGGTCAACCGGAGACTTGATAATCTACGACGGACAGTTAACAAACTCGTACACGTGGACGTGTATAACTAGAAGAAGACGCCGCGCCGTTGCACTTAGACTCCGGTAGTTTCCGGGTTTAATAAAGCCGCCCGTAAAATTCTCCGCACGTCCCCTTTACTACCGACCGGAGCCGCAAACCGTGGTCAGCAGCTTCCTGTTACGGATTTTTGACTATATACCCGGAATCCGAGAACGAGCTCCAATTTAACTAAATCCCTCACAAAGAAGTCATGTTTAAAGATAAGATTGGAAAAGTTGTATAAAGTGAGTTAAAGTTATGTTGCTATAACCATTTATTGGGCGATAGGGAGGTCAATAATGTAGCTCAACTGTCTTCGAACATAAAAGAACTACACGGCAATTTTCTACGTATATCCCATGGTGAACTCCGGGAGAAAACTGTTATTTTACAATTCGAATCACAGATAAGGATCAATTTATATTGGAATGATGTTTGGGAAGAGGACTTATTTTAAATCTCACTTACATACGAATTTTTGTTATTATAGACCAATATTATAATTAAAATCTCTTCCAATTGTTTTTAGTTATCTGCAACGATCATCCATCAGTTTGGATGCATAAAAATAGTACCGCCTTGAGGTATCTAGGTAAAAGGAGATCCCTCATCAGAATAATTATTAAATAGATTTTTCATGTCTGGCCGACGTTTAGGATGATTTGTTGGCCTTATCCGCGTTCGGGGATAATCTGCAGTCAGTTATGGCTCTATAAATCAAGCCCGTTGCGGGGGCTCTAAATCACGGCGCGAGGAAAGTACATAAGCTATCATTCAGGCGGATGCGGAAACTTTTTCATCGGGAACAGCCATTACAAGCGATTTAGTACTTAGTTGAACACTCACTTAAATATCGAGGTAAAGCGACTGAATAATTTTTCAATTTATTATTTGTTTCCATTTCGTTCATTACTCACTCCAAGCGCACATCAACTCACGTCAATCATTCGTTTTCAATTCCATAAATCATTCTTATGTACAAAAATAATATTTCCACATTATTCCGCTTCACTTTTCTATTTAATGAAAACTGTGAAAAAAATATAATCAATTGTAGAATATCTGAACCCTGAATAATGTTCGAATAGATAAAACAGTTAAAAGTTAAAGGAGAATAAGGTGAAAAAGTTTAATCCAATTATAATCGTACTCAATATAATTAGAAATTGGACTCAAATCTGTATCTTCATTCTTTGATTGATACTAACAAGCACAAGATGACGAAATCACCAGATCATAAATGATTATATTGTGCAAAAAGCCGAAGACTTTTGGTGGATCGAGTCGACAAACTTTTTCCAACTCGGTACACGTTGCCAAAGTTAGACGTTTCTTTGCCCAGAAACGTGTTTTTTTTGTTCGGGGTTTGAAGGGTTCGAAAAGGTATCATTACAATCTGAGTGTACCCCCTTAAAGTAGAGCCAAAATGGGATTTTCTCCCGAAAGAATCATCAAAATCGGTTGAAAATACGCTGAGTTATGGCGGTTTGAAAATGGTCGAAATTTCACGAAGTGTTTCATTTTTTTCCACCAGTGTATATATTACATACATTTAAAAAGACGTTTTACACTTCTTCTTTTTAGTGAGATTGTTGTCTCAGCAACCTAAAATTTGATTTATGTGTGCGATTAGGTACATTAAATATTCTATGCAAATTGACACTTTTTATAAACATCCCACCCCTGTTAACTACTAATTTTTTAAACCCCACGATACGCGCTTTTAACGTAAATACGTGTCCATCCAAATACCCCGGCAACTTGTCAAAACCGTTGATGAACGACACACATTCCCATCCACAGAGGCAGGAAACTTGTCTTGGAAATGTAAGTCTTTTTTTGTTGTGTTGAAAGGAAACAGCGGAGCGTCATCAATTACATTATCTAATGCTGTTGTGATGGATTTGCGGTTGATTTGTGTGCGGAGGACCAATTAATCTTGCGGCCTTAAGTGGTCGTCGCGGGCGCGAGAAAATTCCCAAGAAAGTTGTACAAAACAATTTTGGGCTAATTCGTCGAATAAACATATAAATCAGTGCCGGGGATATATCGGGGGCACTTATTTTAATGGAATGCCTCGCACATTTATCAAAGTCCCGGTCGGGCTTCGCGCTTGTTACAGAGACATAATTTATGAGGAAAGGAAATAGTTATTTCAATTTGAATCGAGAACGTGCACAAGGGCGCAATTAAGAACTCCGGTTATGATCAATAGGGCGAGCCGGAGCGCTCATTAATCGTCTTTTATTAAAAGAATGGGAGAAAACTTGATATACAGAGTGTTCAAATTAACGCTATTAATATAGGTTCTCTCCTACAAAACTCAATTCCTAATCACTACTATATTTAATTAAAATGGCAAATATTAATTTCAGTTCTGTGAACACAAATACCATTAGTACAGTCACATTTAAGACTAGATAGATCTACGCCACAATATATGGTCCTGCGGGCGTATCATTAAATGTCAGTACACTCCACATGCTGTAAAATGCCAAGGTCTTTTTTTCGTGGAAATCTTCTAAAGATACCCCCTGAAGGGAGCTAGTATCAAATTCACCTAAAAAACGGCGCCTATTGACTAAAACCACATCGACTGCGTAAGGCAGACTTCTACCGATGGCATCTGGATTTACTGTGCAATGTCATTTGGAAGCTGTTCATGGGTCTGTTGAGTCTGGGTCTGGGTTACTCCATGGCAACGGCCTCGGTAACGTGCGGGGTGGCTACTACAACTATATTAGCATGGTCGGCGGTGGTTTTGGCTGCGATAAGTGATTGCAGCATTGTAGCCACAATATTCCCCACTTTCAGGTATTGGCCCGATGTTGATGTTGGTATCTTTTCAGAGGTGGCTGCCGTTGGAAGCGGCAGCTGCGTAGCTCAAGCCTACTCTATTCAGGTTTCGGTGCGATGTCGATCTCCACTATATTGCGTCAGCCATTGAAATTGGCCTGGTAGACCTCACCGCAATTGACGCAGGTTGCGGGGTCATCTCTGGGACGGGTGGTGTTCTTCGTTAGATGGGTTTTTGCACAGTTAACGCATGCTGGTGGTCAGTTGCAACTGCTCTGGGAGTAGACCAGCTGCTGGCAGCGGTGGTTCTATTACCCAGCTCCGCTTTGTCTCCACTTGGGCTTCACGGTAACGTCCAGACCGATTTTGGTAAGGTGGAAATTCTCTTTCACCTTTAGCTTTAGCTTATCGGGCTATCTGTCGTCTTATCCTTCCCCGTTATTCTGGTGGCAGCTATAACAGGTAGGTTACGGGCCAGCAGCACCTGAAGGAGATCTTCCTCCTTGATCGAAGGTGGAAATCTGCGTATTACCAACTTCAATGTTTGGTCCTAGGCCAGTTAGTAGCTGTGGAATGACATGGTTCCTGACGTCGGTCGGAGTGATGGTGCTACTACCATCTAAGAGTATGCTACACGGTTGCTTTTAAAAATGTTTGAAATTGCGAGCCAGTTAGAGCAGGCAGGCAAGACTACTCGTGGAGATCTATATGCAATTGTAGCTATGGTGGTAGGCCCTGTTGGGGCTGTGACGCCGCAAGTGGGGACCATCGGCTTGGTGACCTCGGGTCTCTGGGAGCTCTAGCTGATGGTGGCCTTTTTGGCTACTTGCCCTGGCTGGAAGAGGTTGATCCTTTTCTTGGCCCCAGTTTCTGCGGCAGCATCTTCGGAGGTATCCATATCCAGCCAAGCAAAGATGTTGTCCATTGACATACCGGGAACGTCTACGGTGGCGGTCTTCGCCGCTGCTTTGGCCTTTAAGGCCCTGATCTCCTCAGCGTATGGTGCGATTGCTGCTCTGATGCCCGGAGCAATTTTGCCTTCTTCGTAGTTCTTTAGAATCATGTTTTCATCTGCGTGTGGTGTAGTTGCAGTGCTGACAGCCACAGCAATATAATCTTCTTCATGGTTCTCCAGATCGCCCTGGAATCTGAAACGTCGAAGATATAATCCTGTGTAGTTTTATAGGCCCGGACGGGAGGCCAATGACCTGGGTGCACGGTTCCAATCGTGATTTCTGAGCTCTCGATACATCTTGCCCGAGAGTAGTCGCTCGACTGACGTGGAACGCAGGGCCGGAAGATCCGCCCTTGGTTACACAGCTTTACCTGCTCGTTATTGGTGTACTATACGCTTTTATTTATATATCAGTGGTTTTTAAAAGATTATAGATAACTTTGGAAATAAGTATGCATGCAACCCAGCACCGTACATTCGCTTATTGAGAACCTTCGAGAGCTAAATACCCAGATGCAGGCATTCCTTGTAATCGCGTCAGTTGGCTTCTTAGAGCGTTCTGACTAAAATGGCATGTCTGGTAATAAAAGAGTGAGGTCCCAAACGAAGCAACGAGAACCGCTGAAATATTAGCCGTACCAATGAGGTCGACGCACAAATTATTTCTGGGCGAATATATGTGAGTGTGGGAATGAAGAGAAGGATCGAGGGGTAAATATCGTTGAGGGATACCAGTTGTGTTTTTTGGTGAAGTAGAAGATGTGTGGGATCATGGTGTATGAAGGTATTGTTGAGCAGCTAAGTAGGAGCATGAAAGGTTTTTCAAGGAAGGAGTGTAAGTGGCGATGATAGGATAGAGGCGTGCAACCTGTTCGTGCAATACAGGATAGAAAGATGGAGCTAGTTGTTATATCGGAGGCGCTGTCTTTGCTGATGTTTTTTTTTTATTATATTGTAGTTTCTATTGCGGATGTAAAGTTATACCAAATGGCATTATTATTTTATTACCAACACGCTAACATGCGTGGAATGTAATAATAAGATCTATGTAAACTTAAAATGACTTATTCGATTTATCATTTAAATTAACCATAGAACGATTACACTTATCTGTCTGTCTAAAGAAATCTAGTGCAAAAGATTGGGAACAAGATAGATATGATTATTTGGAAGAAGCAAATCATCTCTGCGCATGGGCTACTACAAATAGCGCCTAATACAGAATGACTCGCAGAGTGTAAAACGGGTCATGCACGATGAGATTTGTTGCGTGCGTGCGGCGCTACATTACCATCAGAGACAAATCTCATCGTGAATGGCTTGGTATCAACTGACGCATGTATCTTTGAGACCGTATACCGACTAAGGCGGAATACGGAGACAGACGCTACGAAATAGAACAAGTCTCAACGTGAATGGGTTAGTATCGCCGCATGATGTGATACCGCAGAGTGAAATCTATGAAATTAACGTAAGTTGCTGGTAATTTTAGAAATTTTTCAGAAATTACTAGGCTAAGAGCGACACCAATTGCAACACATTGCTCACTAGTCAATACGTCTACAGATGCCATAATCAAACACTTTACGATCCAATAAACCGAAATCGACTGATGTCTCAAGCGACAGATTGAGACCGTCTCAATGTGTATGGTCTGATGTAACTTGCGACCATCTGCATGATACATGCGCAGCGCCGCATGCGGCGCAGCTAAGTTTCATCGTGTGTGGCCCGTTTAAGGTTTAGAAAGGGAAAAAATGAAATGTATTATTATGATGGGAACCGCTCCGGTAAGCTTTATAATTCGAAGCTACGATCAATTCGTAATATTCGATTAATGTAGTGAATTTGAACATCAGCCTCTCAAGCGAAATTAGAGGGAGCAAATATGTTCAGGATGGGCTGCAACAAACTGCTAACAACGACCAACGCATTTTGGGCTATTAAACGTGAGGTTTAGAAAGTAAAAAGATATCAAAGGCTTCAGATTGTCAAATAAGGCTTAAACTTTTTATTTGAAAATAACTAAAGGGTTTTTCAGTGGGGACGACGCATTTTGTTTTCGACATTTTTCGAATAGGAGTGAAGTTGGCTTCGCAATTCTTTCACATTTTGAAACGTCAGTCTATGCCAGTTACTCACGGGGAGATACAGGCTTCAACAGAATTTAAAAATCATTAATAGTTATTTATTACACGAGTGTGGAATATACGTAATTAGTCCCGCAAGAAAATGTTTTTTAGATAATTTTCTTAAGGGACTAATAAGGAATTCCATATGATTATAATATACCATTTTATTCAAAATCATCTGTAATTGCATTAAATATTGAAATAATGTTTATAAAATGTTGGCAAGAAATTTTGACATACATGGTGTCAGTTTTAATTGTTTCGAAAATCTAACGAAGGATCTATGTATTTCATGAGTCCGTGTTATTCTCTCACTAGGGAGTAATGAACAACATTACATCCCTCAAATGACCATAGTAATTCTTTTATTACACAAGATTTTTGATAAACTTTTTTATCAAAGTTCACGTTCTATCGCGAATACGTTGCGCGAGCTTACGCCAATTTTTGGTCGACGAAATTGATCGTTTGATGCAAAAATTCGAAACAACTTATGCATTGCATAATGCCCCATTGCCTGTGCGACAACGTAATGCTCGAAGTGAAGAAAACATCGTGGCCGTTCGAGAATGTGCGTGAGCAGTCAAGGATGTCGATTCCACGCCGATCGCAGGCGCTGAACATCAGTGTGACCAGTTTGTGGCAAATTTTGCAGAAGGATTTGCTCTCCGCCCGTTTAAGATTGCGTAGACTCAAGAACTGAAGCCAACCGACCATTTTAAGCGTCGCACATTCTCTATTTGGGCTCTGGACCAGATGCAAGCTGACGACAACTTTCACAAGTAAATCATCTTTTCGGATGAAGCTCACTTCTGGCTCGATGGTTTTGTCAACAGGCACAATTGCCGCATTTGGTCGAGTAAGCAGCCTAAAGTGATTGAAGTGATGCATGAGACACAACTTTATCCGAAAAAATTCACCCTTTGGTGTGGTTTTCATGCCGGCGGCGTCATCGGCCCATTTTTCTTTTTTGATAAAAATGGCGCGTCAACAACCTCCAACGGCGATCACTACAGGGCCATAATATCGGAGTATTTTTGGGACAAGCTGGATGCTATGGACTTGGACTATATGTGGTTCCAACAGGATGGCGCAACGTGTCATACAGCGTACAACACAATCGAATTATTAATGACCAAGTTCGGCGAGCGAATGGCCGGCTCGTTCGTGCGATTTGGACATTTTTTCTTTGGGGTTACATTAAATCGCTGGTCTATGCCAAAAAGCCAGCAACGTTAGAGGAGCTGCCGGCCACCATCGAACGCAAAATTCCTGGTATTTCGACCGATTTGTGTGCTCGAGTCATGAAAAATTTAGTCCCGTGTATTCACTCGTGCCGGCGCTTTCACGGTGGACATTCGAACGATGTCGTATTCCATAATTAATGGCATGAAAAACCTTTTATTAATTTTTGAGATAAAATAGATATTTCGTGCTTTACACGAGTAAAGTAAAATTTGATTATAATTATCAATCTTCATCATTACAAACATGAAAACAATATTAAGTTTGTATGATCTTAAGGATTTATTTAATTGCAGTAAAATGTATACAGGGTGGTTCAAAAGTTTGGAAACGACAAATTTATTTCGCGCACGGGTGGAAAATCGGAATTCTGATACTGGGAGCTTTAGTAATTTTGCCCGAGGAATCGAATGGGCCCATCAGATTTTGGGCTCGATGGGGCCTTTTTAGAGATATGAGGCCTAACTTTGAAATTTCAAATGTAAACCTATATTTTTTTTATTGCGGATTCGGATTCAGCGAAAAATTTTACATCCAAATTGTCTAAAACCCAAAAAATTTTGGTCCATTTTTGGGCCCTACTGTGCGTTTTTTGCTCAAAAGTCTGGAGACGTCTGGTTCATTCCTGTCGAAAAAAAATCGAAAAACTGATCTTGGAGTCTCTAGGACTTTGCTTGGGGAATGAAATGGGATTTTGGGTTCTATCAGGTCTTATGGGACTTCCATGCCAGAATGCCTTGAAGACTAACATTTAAATTTCCCGCCAATTACTGATTGTGTTGTTTGGGCTTAGGAAGCCTCAAAGCGATGTTTTCTCTCGCACTCACTAAGCAAGATAAATACAATAAGACTCGACGCACACGTACCCATACATAACACGGGAAATGTTTTCTCGTGTGTTATTAGATTTATGTTATCAAATTCAATATTGAAATCAATACGCTCAATACAATGTTCCACAATAGTTACGACTTTTGTCCGCGCAAATGATTTTGTATTTTCATGTTTGTGCGAAATATAACATTCCCTGCTTGCTAATGACAAATCCGCAATAAAATGTGAGTTTCAATTAAAGTTCCCGGGCAGGGCCATATACCTGTCATATGGCCCTATGAGACTCAAATGGTTTACCCGTGTCCTAGAGACTCCAAGATCAGTTTTTCGATTTTTCTCGACTGGGTTGAATGAACCAGACTTTTGAACAAAAAACGCACTATAGAGCCGGACCAAAATTTTTTGAGTTTTAGCCAACTTGGATGTAAAATTATCCGCTAAATCCGAATCCGCAATAAAAAATATAGGTTTGCATTTGAAATTTCAAAGTTGGACCTCATATCTCTTATTAGGCCCCATCGGGCCCAAAATATGATGGGCCCATTCGATTCCCTGGGCAAAATTACTAAAGATCCCAGTATCAGAATTTCGATTTTCTACCCGTGCGCGAAATAAATTCGCCGTTTCCAGACTTTTGAACCACCCAGTATATTGAGTGCTCTTTGCTATTTCAACGTACTCTATAATCTTTACAAATATCTCAAATTATGTATTAACGTATTTAATGATACTTTTTCAATTCTTCGTTATTGTTCGTTAATTCCACTGTGGTACCTATGTAGATGTACCATTCCATCCTCCATTTCATGAGATTCGATTGCTCCTTATCTAGCAAATCTGCAAAAAAATTATCTAATGTAATGAAAGAACAATTCATTCATTGATATATTTTTCCGAGAAAATAACTAGGACAGAATTAGAATTAGCGCGACACATAGCACATATGATTCAGTGCAGAGGCCTGCATGAGCCGGGCCGTGTTTTTCAAACTCCCGGAGCCGGGCCGGGCTTTCCGATGGATAATTTAGATCGGGCCTGGCTTGGATAAATTTAATTTAATTATAGTTTGGAAAGTAACAACTAAGTGCACTGAAAAATAAATTGAGTTTTTTTTATTAACATGAATTCAATGTATTTTACGAATTGTAAGGAATACATGGGTCTAGTAATTTTATTTATTTAATTCAATCTTTTTCGGAGCCGGGCCGGACTTTGAATCCTCAGCTCCGGGCCGCACCGGGCCGCACCGGGCCCGCAGCACATTTTCATTTCATCGGGCTGGGCCGGGCCGGGTTTTAAATTTTCACCATCAGGCCCGCCCGGGCTTTAAAAAATCCGCTTCTGCATGGCTCTGATTCAGTGTCCATTACTATAGGATACATTTGTAATTATTTAACATGGCGAGACGGTGATTCGGCTTTGTTACTAAATACAAGAAACACTCTGTATATGATGTAGGCGGAGTTGGAGCCAGGATCCTCATGCCGATCTGTAACGCTTTGCGTTTAATCAAGTGGCAGGGCGAGCAATTGAATTAACGGGCTACGTGAGGGCGGAAACTTGTAAGTCGATGGGCCATTAGTCTTTCCGAACAAATCAGCGCCTTTGTCGCTCTATTACCGAAAATTTTTACCGTCTCGAAGGAATTAAACGGCGGCCAATATATTTTTCCAGAAGTGGACTGGAGCAATTAGTGATCAAATGCGCTCGAGGGCCATCAATCATCCTTTATTAATACGTCGAGAGTAGACGAAGAGTAATTATCCCGCCGGCCGGCAACAATAAATAAATAAATTGAAAGTTTCCCAAACATCGGTCATATTTCATGGGAGTAGCTGTTGGGCGAAAAAGAGAATGTGGCGACAATGCGGCAACTTAAACAATGGTCTATAGCGCACAGCTGCACACAAACACCATTAGTAATCCGTTCACGGTGGAATGACTTCGCACACGAGAACTTCAATATGAACATTAAACTGTTTCGATATGGTATTAGTGTCGACCCAAACAAGCACTCCATAATGGGGTTGCGCTCCCCGTGGCGACGATGACGTTGTCGAAGTTTTGTGTGGTTGGTTGGACCTCTTTGTTCGGCCACCACCCGTGGTGGTCGCCATTAGTCCCGCGGGGGTTGCGTGGAAAAGAGTCCAATTAGCGGTTTTCAGAGGATAAGAAACACATGCTGCAGCGTCGGTTTATTAAAAATGACATCCATAAATAAAGGGAAGTTAATTGCTTGTAGAACGGTCGTTAATGTATAAAGCTCGGTGTGGCTTCAATTTGCCGCGTGGCTGTGTGTTGTGGTGCGCATCCTTTGAAGTCGAGTGCCGGCCTCACTGATATCAACATCCGCACATCAATCTAATTATACGGGCCCGAACAACGGCCTCTCCTGATAAACGAGCCAACTTTAGACGCTGCCATAAATAATACACGGTGTCGCCACTAAAATTCTTTGTTGTAAAAGTTTCGTGTGTGTGTATTTTTCCTCCGGGCCGCAGAACAAACATTTATTCTTCCTTCGTTCCTATCTGCCAACAAACACACAATTAATACTTTAATTATTTATTTTCGTTGGTGTTGGTAGTGAGATAACACCCCAAACCATTTCAATATTGTATGTACAACGTTTGATTGGACTTCGTTTACTCCGGAAACTACGGAAATTATGGAACAATAAAGCAAATACAAATTATGCCCAAAATCTGATTTTACCTCAATCACCATCCTCAGTGATGGCGAAACTTTTTGAGAAGTGGGTAAAATTTTGTTCATTATTTTTTTTTAAATATTAGCCCGTGGGGCAATAAGTCAGTTGGAACCCTTTCCAAAAAAAAAGCGGACCAAAAATTTTTAAGCACTTAAAGAATAACTTGACAGTTGACCATTTTTTTAATCCCCACTTTTAAAATCCTCTAAAAAAGGAGGTGGGGATTATAAAAGGGTACCAAAAATTTGTCAATCGAAAAACTTGACGTTGACCACTTTTTTGGTTTCCACTTTTAAAATCCCCTAAAAAGGTTACGGTTTCCCGGAAATGCGTATGCCACTGGCAACATGCGACCGTTAGAAATCTAAGAGCGAGATATCCGCTGTGTCAGTCGGTCCCATACGGATACCAGCTATCCGACTGACTACAGGGAGTGCGGGGACACCATAGAAAAAGCGGAATGCGTTCCCAACGATATACGAAGTGGAGGAGAAAAAGGAAGGAAACAGTTGTTGGAGAATAAAAAAAAAGTGAAAACCTAAAATTCAACGTCAACAAAAAAGTTGACCCCCGTTGAAAATTATTGATTTCCAGAAAATACCTTTTGAATTTTTTTTTCGCATCTTATTAAATAATATAAACGTTGTTAAATCGTTTTTGATTGAGAAAGTCGTCCATTATTCGGCCGAATCATTTTCTCCACATGTGACGTCCAATCAAATGATAGCGGTTTCATTATTCAACAGGTGACATCCAATCAAATGATGGCGGTTTCATTATTCAACAGCTGACGTCTAATTAAATGATAGCGGTTTCATTGCCCAACAGTTTAGTTGTTACTATGGTTACGATTCGTTTTTTGTCAGCGAACTGCCGCAATTCCCAAATAGAAAAATTATTCGTTATAATTTAATACAAACAGAAAAATCTTTAGTTAATTATTTAATATGATGCGAAAAAGTATAGTATTAAACTCGTGAATAAGTTGGCCATTGCCACTCAGGTAAATTGCAAACTTCACCCTCGTGGCAATGGCCAACTTTCTCACTCGTTTAATAATATACTATTACAATTTTGAGCTAATGACTGAAAAGTAGAAAAAAAAGTTTGACCTTGACTTGACCTTGACCTTCAAGGTCAAGAGCCCAGGGGTACAGAGGACAAGGGTAGGGGACTTGGGGATAAACAGGAAGAGATGGGAGGAACAGGGATTCCACTTCGCGAAAATTTTCCAGACTGTGGACTTGTGAAAATTTTTCTAACACTTATTGTTCCCGGCACTTCGTCTCTATTCAAAGGAACTCTACATCCCCCTTCTATGATGCAACGAATATACGCGCTAAATTTAAATCACTCGACATTAAATATTTATATTTTATTTTTTTATATATTTAAAGATAGAACCTTTTATGACTTAAAAATAAGTTAACAAAAATCGTGGGAAGTGGAGACGTCCTGCTGAAACTATATTCTTCAAATATCCATACCAACATTATGAAGTTATTATTATTAGTTACGCAATGCCTGTTTATAACGTTGTTTTGTAACGGTAGCAGTTAAATATTTTTCTCAAAGGACGGCCTAAAAATTCCAAAGGCACACCATATACTAACTTTTTCTTTATGAAGCGGTAATTCGTGCAATTTCTGAGTCTTTTCCGTCGCCAAGTAATAAAAGTTTTATTTATGAACAAAACCTAAAAGATGGAAATTACCTTCGCCAGACAGCAAACAATCAACGATATCGGGTTTTCAGCAAACAACGCTTGAAATACACAAGTCAACGCGTGTTCCAAAATTTCGTTGCAGACGTTTTTGTACGATTTGAATTTTGTTGGTATGGAAGTGCAAGTCTTTCAGAAAACTTCGGTTCGAAATATTGATTGCTAATACTTGTCGTTTAGCAGATCGTTTAGGACTTCGTAGCACAGCTGCTCATCTTAAGTGTGCGTACAGAAAGAGTTCTTCCTTTCGATATTAATCCGTGTTTCCTCAAAAAAAAATCCATAAAAATTTAGCCATTAATAAAAATGACTAAATTTGAAATGGATACTTTTTGCCTAACTTTCTATACATTTAAAGATTTGAACATTTCGAAGGTTCACAGAAAATCTTCAAAGATTGAAGTTTCGCAGTTTCGATTTTTCTTTAGTTTCGAAGTTTTGCCACAACAGGCAATTTTTGAAAGAAATACAACGATAGTAAAAAAAGAAAATAAATGAGTTACGCAATGGCTGTTTATAACGTTGTGGTGTAACTGTAGCAGTTAAACATTTTTCTCAAAGGACGGCCCAAAAATTCCAAAGGCACACCATATACTAACTTTTTCTTTATGAAGCGGTAATTCGTGCAATTTCTGAGTCTTTTCCGTCGCCAAGTAATAAAAGTTTTATTTATGAACAAAACCTAAAAGATGGAAATTACCTTCGCCAGACAGCAAACAATCAACGATATCGGGTTTTCAGCAAACAACGCTTGAAATACACAAGTCAACGCGTGTTCCAAAATTTCGTTGCAGACGTTTTTGTACGATTTGAATTTTGTAGGTATGAAAGTGCAAGTCTTTCAGAAAACTTCGGTTCGAAATATTGATTGCTAATACTTGTCGTTTAGCAGATCGTTTAGGACTTCGTAACACAGCTGCTCATCTTAAGTGTGCGTACAGAAAGAGTTCTTCCTTTCGATATTAATCCGTGTTTCCTCAAAAAAGAATCCATAAAAATTTAGCCATTAATAAAAATGACTAAATTTGAAATGGATACTTTTTGCCTAACTTTCTATACATTTGAAGATTTGAAAATTTCGAAGGTTCACAGAAAATCTTCAAAGATTGAAGTTTCGCAGTTTCGATTTTTTTTTAGTTTCGAAGTTTTGCCACAACAGGCAATTTTTGAAAGAAATACAACGATAGTAAAAAAAGAAAATAAGAACAAATGTTAACGATTAAACATGTATTTCATTGGATTCAATGAGTGTTAACATGAATTAATGGAAAGGTATATTTGTGTGACAAAAAAGTTAGGATTAATTTTGCAAGAAAAAAAAGCAACCTTTATTGGCATAAACATCAAAATAGCATTTCCTTATCTCATTATACTATTACCCCCTCCCTACTGTGCTCTTGCTCCCATTCCTATCTCTTCAGTATCCTTACCCCGGTCCCATCCTCTATCATACATTCCATTACTCTTCTATAGCCCGTTCTTTGGAATCTGGCGGCTGTGGTCGTAAAAGAGGGCCGGAGCTTGGTAAGTAGGGGACGTAATATTTTTTTATCTCAAACCAATCTTTGTTGAGAAGTACTGGTGTAAAAGTGCGTATACCAATAGGAGCGAAGGACAGTAATAAATGTATGGGATGCAATTCGACGAACCACCTATACCTTTTCTTCGAGGGTGCGTCGATCCTCAGGGCGGACCGACCGTTTTACGACCTCGGCCGCCAGATTCTACCGAATAGGCTATATACCTTTTTCCTCTCGCCAATTCCTCCTTCACCCTCTAACATTCCTCTGCCAGATGACTCCACGTATCCCTCCCTCAAGCGCACATTACACATCTCCAATATTCCTCCCTCATCCATTTCTTTCTTCCTCTTTCTCTTTTCTGATCCACACCTAACCCTTGCATGTGTCACCCTTTCATCCCTACTCCACTCACTCACGCTCAAATACCTTGGCAGTCTTCCATACATCTGCCAAATCGCATACATGCCATCATACTCACTCCTCCTAATGCATCCCTGTCTCTTCTGTGCTTCTACTTCCTTATCCTTCTCCTTCACACACGCCGCCACATTCACTCCAACCATTCCTTTAGTTTCACTTACGACAGACCGACTCTCTCATACATTTTCCTTCGCTCCATCCTCCATTTGCTCTCTCATGTCCACCACACCGCTTTCAGCAACCTCTCCTCCCCTGCCTCACATAACCTCATCTCGTACTTGACCAATTTCACTTTACCTCACTCCCCAGATTCTCCCTTTTTGTCTTCTGAAGCACTATGTATCCGGGAGTTGACTTTTCCACCCCCAACATATGCTTCAGGAACTACAACAGCTCCCTCTCCATACACTCATATGACCTTGTCTCCCATACTTAAACCCCATATATTAAAATTGACTTCACACACGCATCCCATACCTTACACGCCACTCCGAAATTGTTTCCCATCCTCTTACCAAACTTTTCCCATGCAATACTCCACGCTTATCTAGCCTTTCGCTGCACTCATCTTCTATGGTCCTCATAGCCTCCCGTCACCAAACTTTTCCCATGCAATACTCCACGCTTATCTAGCCTTTCGCTGCACTCATCTTCTATGGTCCTCATAGCCTCCCGTCACTTTAAATAAAAACCCCAAATATCTAAACTTTTTAATCCTCTCTATTTTCTCCCCCTTCCATTCCATCATTTTGCAAGATATGTTATTATTTTTTACCTTGTCAATCATTCATTTATTATTATAGCCATTTATGTTTCAGGTAAAAGGTTTTTGAGGTAAAAATTTTTAAATTGCATAAAACTTTAAATCCCTAACTGCTTAGGGTTTTGGGATTAAAAAATCGAAAACTTCGTAACTTCATAACGTCGATTTACACGAAAAATTCGGAAATTTCGAAACTTCAAAACTTCACAACTGCGAATCTTCGAAAATCTATGAAAAATTCGAAAACTTCGATATTCGAAGTTCTCTCCATTTCTTCGGATTCTTTGAAGCTTCGAAGTTGTTTATTGGGATCACTAATTTTTAGTTCAGCTTTTTAGTAACTTCTTTTAGGAACAAACTATAAAGCCTTTTTTTATAACAACCCATTACAAATAAATTTTAAAAACTATAACAGCAATGGCACGCAATAGTTTATCTTCCTCTAAAATTAAGTTCAGTTTTCTGTTACTTTGGCAAAATTCGTCTAATATTTTGGTGAAAAATTCGAGTATAGTCACAATACGATTTCAATAGATGCTCAACAGTTGTAGACCAGAACCTAGCTCTTACCCAAGTTTTAATCCTACGTAAGCTGATAAAACTGCGTGCAAATTACAAGGGAAAGTAAGCGATAGTTCAAAGCTATCTTTGATACTTTTGATAATTTGATAAAAGTCAGTGACCCGAGATCTTTTATTGTTATGTTTTTAGTTGGTTCAGATTGAGCTAAGTAGTCTTCCTAAATACTTAATTTGCTTTTCAAGATTTGAATGTTGTCCAGATCTCCAACCTTAGCAATAAAAGATTTAACATCTAAAGAATTCATATTATTTTGTAGAGTATAAGAAAAGGCGATTTCATGTTCTTTTGAAAAAACTTTGTTTTTATGACAAGAATCAAGTGATCTAAGTATGGAATAAATACCGATTTTCTAAAGTACCCCTCAGCTGAAAAGTGTCTGTAATAGTTTCAAATTCTGATCGATATTTCTCATAAGCAATAATAATTAAATTTATATGGTGGTCAACATCGACAAAATGAACCGAAATTCCTTGTAATGTATTTTCAACATATTCTAATATATTTACTTGCCACCTCTAATCAAATAACGAATGTAAACGAATTTATTGCAGCTCATAACTCTGCTGCACTTTAAAATTTCGTCTATTTTTACATTAAAAAAAGTTTTAAACAATATTAAAGTTTTCATGAAAAACAAGATCTATTTTTAGATGACCAATGAGTAGTACAGTGATGGCTCGCTGGGTGACTCATGGTACGGCCGAGGTAGCAGAGGTGGTAATACAGATAGGTGTGGTCACCCCACGAGCCATCACTGTAGTATATATTTGGGAATCAGATTCCTTCTCAGTTTACTCTCCTTAAAAATATTACGTCCTTTACGGTACCTGCAGTATTGCGAATTTTAGTTACTTTGCTGATGGCATGTATGACTAAATTTAACCGAAATTTCACTCAAAAAACCTCAAATGCCAATGGCTATTGGCAACAATTGGCAACCTCTGAATTAAAATAAAGGTCTTTAAAAATAATGCAGCTAGAACATAATAGAGATGGAATACAGACGTCATTTATACAATAGCTATATTAAATTCTATACACAAACTTATAAAAGAGGGCACGACGAAATCCATAGATGCAAAGCCACCCTGCTTTATAAAGAATATTTTTTATAACCCACTATTAGTTCCTTATTATTGTGGTCACGTGGGAGCAGAAACCCATTTATTACAGTAGGGCTCAACAAATGACAATATTATATGTAAATGCCGTCCGGAGGAGCTAGATCTACAATAACTCAGCATGTAACCATACACCCTATCTCGTAGCCGCTCTATCAAACTGGAAATCGTCGGTCGTGACACTCGCGTCAGTAACGTAATAATAAACACAACAATAGATTAGGCCGCCCACATACCCACGCCGGGCCCCATTGATTTATCTCCGGCAGACGTCGGCTTTTTTTAATTAGACAACCCCCAGAGCTGCTCGTATGCAAATGCGAACAGATGTAGTTATACTCCGCGAGTCCGGAGAAACGTCTCCTCAGACAGTTCAACTTCATATTTAATTTCGGCCCTGTCAGCGAAGTTTTATTGCTTCGAGAGACGTACCATTTCTTTCTGCATCTGCTGATGTCAGACTGTTGGTCCCGGAGACGGAAATTGCGTGACGCCTTTGGCACTACTTAATTCTCTCCCGGCTCCCATCTCGCATCCAGGAGTAGTCGAAGAAAAATAAAAAAGGAATAAGACATCTCATCAGGCGAACAAATCATACATTACGGAAACCATCACGAGCACACCTCCTCTATTTATATTTGTACACGCGAGACTTGTAATTTCCGAAAAACTCGAACGCACTTCCCTCCGCCCGATTCCTAATTGAATATTTATGCGGCCCCGAATTATCCATCCCTCTGTTTTGAATCATTCATGGGCTTCTTTGTGACTACACTTTTTCATGGTAATGCGACACATTGGAATGGATTACGTTTTAACTCGCACAAAAAGAATAAATGCATTTTATTTTAGAAGAGTATGTAAATGAATTCTAATTTATCCAATTACAAAAATTTTATCGAAAGTACATCTTTGTAGGCTTCACTTGTTTATTGTATAACACCTGGGAAGCAATTGTTGGTTAGTGATGGCTTCCAATATGCTATGCTTCATATCTAGATTCATTCTTTTTGGTTCAAATTTACACAACGAGGGAAATAAATCGTAAATCCCTACTTGGAAATGATACCACTGCACTGCACATCTGATCGCTATTCTTGCTATGCTTCATAATATGGTGTCTGTAGACAAGGCATTCGTTTTTGCTTGGAGTCAACTCAGTCAATCATCATCGTAATTAAGATAAAGAAAAATCTCTTTTAACCATGCTGCTTTTACTTTTTACTTTCTCCGTTACGAAGTACGAGAAAGCAGTGGCGGCTCGTGGAATATGTTGATGGTAGAGCCACTTCGTCAATACCCCCCCCCCCCTTTTTTAAGAAACAAAGAACGATTTATCTTCCTATGCCAAAGTAAGCGTTTTAAGAATTAATTAAAAATTCTTGCCGAGCTTGAAAGTACAGAGTAGTGCCATGGCTCCTTGGCTCTGTATATAACGAGCCGCCCCTGACTGCGATTTCTATTTAAAACACATTGTATAAACTAATCAATAATAAAGCTTCTGCATTGCTTACAATTGACTCCCATCAATTGTTTTTTTAGAGGATAGTTCTTGAATGCATGACTAGATTTCGAAAAAATTTCAGATTTGGTGTGGATAAGATATAGAAATTAAATTCGCACTTCAGTTGTTTGTTTTTCTCGGATAATCTTTGAACCAGCGGCGGCTCGTGGATGTTCAGCGAGGAGGCTACGGAAGAAAATTTGACCAAAACAGCAGCGTAATATTTTCTTCCTCTATACGAGTGAGTAGTGCAGCAAGAGCGACATCTCTGTCGTAGCCTCCTCTATAAAGATCCACGAGCCGCCACTGCTTTGAACGTATGATGAATGAAGTCTAGCATTGTACTAGCAAATAAGTTTAGATCAGATAAAAACCTAAATTAGACATTTAATTGTTTGATGAAAAAAATCCAAAGTTCCTACAAATATTTTAAAATTAAATAATTCCTTAACATAAATCCGGGAGACTATATTTTCCAGATAAATATCAAAGTAAATTAATTTTATATAAAAATAAACCCCATTTTTAAATTAAGCCCCACGAAAATAAAAAATATGAAATTAAATAAATAACCTGAAATGAATACAAAACCCTTGAAAATACATTAACAATCTAAATTAAAGGACAAAAATAAGAAACTTTGACCACCCAAAAAAAATTCGCAAAAAAATAAATAATTCAGGTTAAAAAAAAAATAAAATGAAGGACAAAAAATAAAAAAAATTTGACCAAAACGGAAAATCGAAAATGCGGAAATATCGAAAATTTTAACAAACCCATCAAAAATGTAGGCCAAAATAAAGAATTATCGATTTATATGCGAGATTTTATTTCCGGTATTTTCGAATTTTCGATTTATTTTTGTCTGAATTTTTCATCTTTAGGTCCGAGTTTTCGATATTTCGCCTAAATTTAGGACAAAAGGTCAAAAACTCAGGTCTAAAAATATAAAATGCAAACCCAGAAATTCAAAATTTCAACAAAAAAATCGAATATTTTCGCCAAATCAAAAATCAAAAATTTGGAACAAATCTAAAAAATCGGCAAAAAATTAAAAATAATCTGATCTAAAAATAAAAATGCAGATAAATTTAAAATACAAGTAAAAAAAAAATTATTTGCCACTTTTAGCCGCCAAAAATAAGTTTCTGACCAGAAGTTGAAAATATAAGCCAAAAAATTAAAAAAATAATACGAAATGAAATCAATAATCCAAGTTAAAAAATCTAAAATACAGGATAAAAAAATAGACCAAAAATCTAAAATATACCATACAAAAATTTAGAACAAAAATCTAAAATTTGGCCTAAAAATAAAAACGATGCACCAACAAAAGAAAAATTTTAACAGACAAATAAAAGAAAAATTTTAACAGACAAATAAAAAAAATCAATGAAAATTTAGGGCAAAAGATACAAAAAAATAAAATCTACAATGTTAGCCAAAAATTTCAAAACATCAAAACTCGGGCCTAAAGATAATAAATGTAGACGAAAAAATCGAAAATTTAAACAAACAAAACTCGAAAATACCGGAAAAAAATTAAAAAAATCAAATATTCAGGTTATAGATATTTTAACTAGAATCAATTAAAAAAATTGGAACTAGAATTAAAAATTCGGCCTGCAAAATCAAAAATGCGGACAAAAAAATCAAAAATTTTAAGAATCAATTCGAAAATTTAGGTCAAAATAAAGAATAGTTAGGGCAAAAGATCATAAAATTAAAAATGCACGTCAAAAATCTAAAAATTAAAAATTTGGCGGGAAACATCAAAAGTGCGGACCAAAACGTCAAAAATTTTTACAATAAAATCGAAAAGTTAGGTCAAAATAAAGAAAAATTTAGATAAAAAGATTTAATAAAATAATAATAAAAACCTGTCATGTTGGTCAGAAAGTCGACAATTTGGGCAGTACATGAAAACTAGGACCTAAAGATAATAAATGCAGACTAAAAAATCGAAAATTTAAAGAAACAAAACTCGAAAATACTGGAAAAAATAAAAAAAATCTCGGACATAAATCAAATATTCAGGTTATAGATATTTAAACTAGATCTATTAATAAAAATTGGAACTAGAATTAACAATTCGGCCCGTAAAATCAAAAATGCGGACCAAAAAATCAAAAAATTTAAGAATTAATTCAAAAATTTAGGTCAAAATTAAGAATTGTTGGGGAAAAAGATCATAAAATTAAAAATGCAGCTCAAAAATCTAAAAATTAAAAATTTGGCGGGAAACATCAAAAGTGCGGACCAAAACGTCGAAAATTACAACAATGAAATCGAAAATTTAGGTCAAAATAAAGAATATTTAGGCGAAATTATCAAAAATGTACATCCAAAAAATCGAAAAGTACAGGCTTAATAATAAAAAATGCAGAATATTTTAGTAAGAAAATTATAAAATTACTATTGCTGAAAATAATTTTCCAATTTTTTTAATTGCAAAACATTTTTGAGTTTGAAACTAAAGGTAGTACCATGGCTCCGTAGCTAAATATAACGAGCCGCCCCTGCGAGATATTATTGTGATCGTGAAAATTTTTCAATTTTTTTTTACGGAAATATTCGTTTTGGGGTCCCTAGATGCCATTTCAACAATTTCTGGAAAATGTTTTTTGTGTCTGTGTCTGTGTATGCGTGTGTGTGTCTTTCTGTGCGCGCTGTATCTCAAAAACTAATAGAGTAATTGATTTGAAACTTTGAACATAAGTCTTATTTGATAATCCGAAGAACCGAAAAGCTTTTGGTAAAATTTCGTACACCGAAAGTGGGTGTTTACCTTAACTGTTTTTTGTTTTTTTTCCAATATTTTTGTAAATATGAAAAATATCAAAAAAGCATTTAAATAAATATTGAAGACAACAAAGAAATTAACATAATTGGTTTGAAAATATTTTTCATAAAATCATTGTTATTCGAGAATTTTTTTTTTCATTTTTGGTTTATAATTATGAAACGATAATAGTTACAGCAAATTTATGTTAATAATAATTGTGGAGAATGCCAAAATGAACAACTTAAACTTATAAAGAATAAGTTTTTTCTGAAATCTTTTTAGTTTTTGAGTAAACTCAGCTTTTAAATTTGCAATATAACTTTTCCATCTTTCATAATTTTGATGTTTTAAACGTCAGATTCATCCGAGTCTACAAAGTTCGATGTACATTTAAAATATGAATAAACCACGAAAGCGTAAATACAACCAGTACCATCAAGTCGGAGAAAGTAACATGATGGCCACATCACCATTTTTTGCTGCTGTTACCATTTTATCCGAAATATTAGATTGTGACAATCTTAACTATCCATGCAAAAAAATATGAACAAAATATTCCGTAGATGGTGCCAGAGAGGTTTTTTTTCTATAAAATATATTTGTTTTCTTTTTTGCTTCTCGCCAAATGTGGCGACCTGGGCGTGAAAAGGTTTAGAATTTTCTTTAACAAAAACTATGCTACCACTAATCACAACATTTTTAGAATAAAATAAGAGGTAATTTGTTTTCTATCAGGTGAAAGATAATATTAAGTGGCGTGAAGTTGGTTACCATTCGTAAGAGCTAATTTTGGTAGTAAAACTTCAGAAAATATTAATTCTTGAAAATTGATACAATCAACATATTCATTCATATCTTCCCACTGGGTATTTATAGCTTAACTTAGATTCCGTTTTTGGCATTAAATGTAATTGGGCCATATGCAAATGATTTAAATCGGCTTACTTGATTTATTTACATCATCCATCTTCGTTGTAACATGATTAGTTTGAAAAAAATAAATTTAATAATACCCAACTAGGAAAGAATTATTATAAGCAAATTAATTTCCACCGTATGACAGATCGTATTTCAAAAAGCGTAATTAATTTTTCTTCACGGACTGACAATACAATCTCGACATAATAATAAATGATTTGAAAAATCATCCAGATGATGGCCGTAATTATTTATTCATGCACAAATAACTTATTATTAATATTTTCACCCGAAGACAATTCATCACCGGCAACTGTTACATCCTTCGAACTCGACTTATCTTGGGGGAATGATTAACGACACCAACAGGAGTTATCAAACCGAATGCTACCAAATATTAAGCACCAATCAATCAGTGTCCGACGGCTCAGATAAATCCGCCTCGCGTCTTGATCTGCACAAATTAATCTCGAACTTATCCGATCAATCAAAAATTCATAATTCGCGCCCACGCTAATCGATACCCAGCCTTCCGTTACCGCCCGAAATTAATAATTAGGTATAATGCTATTCAGGAATTTCCGCTATTAAGTAAATAAATTAATCTATTAAGCGTTTATAAATGGCATAAAAGTCGACGTAAATTTAAATAAAATAGTGAACCCGCTCAGTCATTAGCCGAGCTTCCATTAAATTTAATTGCCTTATATTAAACCATAAAATGGATATAATTTATGTAATCTTGGTTTATGGCGATTTCGTATGAATTATTTAATTAATTTTTACTGCACCGCTTCAATTAATTCAAAATGTTCGGTTTTAATCGAAGACATAAGTTTATCTAGATATCTATTTTGTGTTAATGAAGAGGACTTTATTACCGGCCTCATTTATTATTTTTTCTCGTGCTTTTGAAATTGTTTCAAGCGCGGACTTATTCTGGGAATGTGGCTAATTTATGGGTGCTGATATAAATTTATGAGGCGGCGTCGAAAGCCCCTTCATAAATTTTTCTTAATTCCGAGCGTTCTTTTAATCTTCCCGCGGTCGCAAATCGCACACACAACCAGAATTAGAAGCGTCGGGATTAATGGGGATAATAAACGTTATTTTTATCCTTTTGTAACCTTTGAATCCTCCGATGAACACGGAGGGTGTCGGATGCTATTTACAAGCGGATGATCTACACGACGTCGATGGATTTTGACGAATGTCTGGCAAGGTGTCAGCTGTGTGCGAATTAAGCGGACATGTCCAGACTCGTTATGCCGGAATTGACAGCTGTTTTGGCACGGCCCGTAATTGCTCTTAATCTTTCCACACTTAATTTACACACAGTTATACAGGATCGAAAATAGAGGAGTTAGAAATTTTTCGGCCGCTCGGTTTTTCCACGCACACTTTCATCTATGTCAGACTGTTAGTTTATAAAAAAAAATCATCATTAATCAATACCGATGTATTTGTTTCCGATCGTATTTTCAAACGAAAACTTATTCTAAATATCTACATTTACTGACAATTAAACAAACTTGTGAACATATAAAATTAAATGCGTGTGGTTGGTGCATTCGGTCTCAATCTCTGTCTGAGCAGTAATTGCGAGGACCTAGCAACGTTGGCTCAGGTCTATAGTTGATTAGGCGACAAGCTCAGTTGCCAATCTTGGTCAAAGCTGTGATTGTGAGAGCCTAGCAACGTTGGCTGAATAGGTGACAAGCTAAGTTGCACAAGCAGAAATTTGCACTTGAAAGCTACGCGCACACTTATCGGAATCGGACGAACGGCACGCATCGGCAAAAATTGTTTAACACAGTTTTAAACGAGTCAACGCACATTTATTGGTACGGCATGGAACGGATAAATGTGCGTTGACTCGTTTACAACTGTGTTAAGCAATTTTTGCCGATGCGTGTCGTCCATACGATTCCGATAAGTGTGCGCGTAGCTTTAGACGGTGGAAAGTTTTTTGTAACAAACTACTGTGAATCAAATATTGCTATTTCCAATATAACATAATAGTAGCGTCGTGTTAAGAAATCAACAGAGGTGATTAACACAGGATCGGGAGGACTGCCCGCATCTGGGTTTTGAACGAATGCTTTGTGGTTTTCGAATGCAGATAACTTTGGAACTAAATATACGTGCAGCTCCGCATGGCCGACCTTCTCAGTTCAGTACAGCATTCAGGCAATAGATTCCGCCACTTTGGCGTTTCTACCTTTAACGGTGTTTGGAATACTTATATTCCAATAGTAATCTCGGTTTCCCTATCGCTCCTCTGCGGTTGACCCAGGTCAAGGTTCGGTCTCCTTCCGCTCTACTCTGAGCAGAGTTTTTAGTTGGTAAACTCCCGCCCTTCAGGGGGAGGACTTCAACACTGTCCCACTATAAGGGCGTCTATAAAAGATCTTCTCTTCAAAAAAAAAAGTTTCCCTATCAGCAACTAACTACACTGATGAGACCTGAAAGGTCGAAACCGGTCTGTAGGTGTTCTGATGGGAAAACAATATTTAATGTTTACATTATTATTGTTATGTTTGCCGCCGTTGGTATTTCCATATCTTGTCGGTGGTTAAGTCACTCGGGGTTTGTTGCCAGTGGCATACGTATTTCAAGGAACTGTAAACCCATTTGGAGGGTTTAAAAAATGAGAACATAAAAGGGGTCAACTATCAATATTTTCAGTTAACAAATTTTCGGTGTTTAAAAATAATTGGTTCTCTTTTTATCTCTAAGTATTGCTTTAACAATAAAAATAATAACAATAAAAATATGCAAAATAATTACAGACATACCTGCTTTTGTAGTTGTTGAAGAAGAGCAATTTTCGTAACATATGCATGCTTAAAATTAAGTAATACTGAATATTCTTCAATTTTATCAAGATTGGCATTTATAATGGCGTTCAAGCAAAAATTTCTAGTCAGTATCCCAATGCTCCGTTTGTACTTTGTGGCCTAAATTCAATGTTTTTAGGCAATCGTAAGAGTCAGAAAAAATCTGATATACACGTTATTACCTCTTTTTCTGAAATAAAAACAGTAGCATTAACAGATTTTGGCCAAAATGATTAGTTTGGGAGATATCGGGCTTTTTTCAAATTTTTGCTGTTTGAAAATACATTTTTTTCTCAATAACTGTAAGATATACAAAAGAAAGTTAAATTGTGTGATTTGTGTGGTCTTATTCTCAGAATTCAGTGGCGAGCTAATTTTTTTATTTTGACTTTTAATTTAAGTTAAAAATATCACAAAAACTTTTAACCAAATATTAAAGATCACAAATAAATGAACATCTTTTTTTTTTTTTTTTTTGGCGTCGACTGCTTGGTCATCTGCCACTACCATTTGTTTGATATATATATATATATATATATATATATATATATATATATATATACAGGGATTAGATAGTATGAATGTATGCTAACCACAAGGGATACAAGATGGAAATCGGGTGTCAATGCGGACCGTCAATCTTTTGTTTGAAAATATTTTTCATAAAATGATTGTTATTCGAGAAAAAAAAATATATTTTTTAAATTTTTTGTTTATAATTTTGAGACGACAATAGTTACAACAAATTTATGTTAATAATAATTGTAGAGAATGCCAAAATGAACAACTTATAAAAAATTGAGTTATGACACAAAGTTATTTTATATATTTTTTTTAAATGGAACACCCTGTATATTTTTATGTCATTGGATAGAACTTTAAATCAGCTTTATATTAATATGACATGGTTAATAAAAATAATGTAAATTAACGAGAAAAGACGATTACAAACGATATTAGAAATTTTGTGTCATTAAATTAATTGTAGGAATAAAAAAAAAATAAGCACGCCACTGAATTCTGCGAAGAAAATTACACAAATAACTATTTAACTGTTTTTCAGTATATCTTACAATTATTGAAAAAAACTAATTTTAAAATGGTAAAAAATTGAAAAACGTCCGATATCTCCTGAACTAATGAAGTTCGCCATGATCTGTTAATGCTATTGCTGTTATTTCAGAAAAATAAGTCATAACGTGTAAATCAAATTTTTTCTAACCCAGATAGCCCATAAAAAACATCGAATTTGGGCCACCCAGTACACTGTGCAGCACACAATTTAAATTTAGTTATTGATGATTCCATCAAAGGGATACAAGAAATCAGAAATTTCTTTGATTTTATAGAACATGTATATATATTTTTGTCCACAGTATCAAAAGATGGGCATTTTTAAATATTTGCAACCAACAAAAAATTTAAATCTAATAAGTTAAGTCCTTCAAGATGGGCCTCAAGGAATGACTCCTCTACCATCTTTGAAATTCAGGTACACCGATATTTTAAAAACTTTAACACACATTTTAACTTCCACAATAAAATCTGAAATAGATGGAGCCAAAATTTTGAAAAATTTGAAACAGTCATACTTATTACCTCTGAAATAAAAATTAATATCACAAATATTGTTTCAAAAGTGATTCAGAGTGAGCAATAAAAAAATATTGATGGTGTTGAATTTAAAAAAATGGTGATGTGGCCATCATGTTACTTTCTCCGACTTGATGGTATCATTTATATTTACGCTTTCATGGTTTATTTTCAATTTAAATCATATTTTAAATACACATCGAGCGTTATGTAGACTCGGATGAAACTGACGTCAGTCAAAATTATGAAAGATGGAAAAATTATACTTCAAATTCAAAAACTCAGTTTACTCAAAAAGTAAAGTGATTTCGAAAAAAACTTGTTCTTTATAAGTTGTTCATTTTGGTATTCTCTACAATTATTATTAATATAAATTTGCTGTAACTATTATATTTTCATAATTATAAACCAAAAATGAAAAAATAAAAATAAATTTGTTTCTCGAATAACAATGATTTTATGAAAAACGTTTTCAAACAAAATAAGCTCATTTCTTTATTGTCTTTAATATTTGTCTAAATGTTTTTGTGATATTTTTCATATTTAAGAAAATATTGGCAAGGTACACACCCACTTCCTGTGTTTGAAATTTTACCAAACTTTTCAGTTCTTCGGATTATTAAATTAGACGGATGTCCAAAGTTTCATATTAATTGCTTTATTAGTTTTTGAGATACAGCGAGCACAGCCACACACACACACACACATACACACACATACACACACATACACGTCCCTACATATTTGTGGCACCGCATGATATATCCCCATTTGTGGCGCTTTTGTTAAGATACTGTCGTTCCGCTGCGCTTCTTTCCATTATTTCTGAATATGTGGTTAATTTTACGATACCCTCCATATAACAAAAGTTATTGCAAAAAAATCAAATGTGCCACAAATATTATGAAACGTGAAAAGTTAACACATGGTGTCACAAATATGACTGGTATCAATTTATGGTGCCACTAATATTGCATGCCATGAAAATGTGTGTAAGTGTGTGAAAAGCAATGTTGCCGTGGAGATGTGACCGTCTTATAATTTGCAAAGAAAGTCCTTGTCACGCATTTTCTTGCCCGCGCAACGCTTCCAATAGATAATAAAATAAAAATGTAATACCAAATAAATAAATAAATAAAATATAAGTAATTAAATGAATTAAAATAAAACATAAAGATTCAGATTCAAGATTTTTAACATTAAGCACAATATTGCAATTTGTATCTTATATACCGGGTGTAACTGAATTCTGGTAGACCCCAAATATCATTTGCATGTTTATATATATAAATATATATATGTATATATATATATATATATATACAGGGTGTGGCACTTAAGACGCCTCGGATCATAGCTCCTTTACGATAAAAGCTATCGAAAAAAATCTAAGAACAAAGTGGTGCATAGTTACCGTCGCTATGTTTCAAAAATATTTCTAATCATCAGTGGCGTGCCGTACTCCAGTGGCGTACCAAACTTATGTTTTTTTAAATGGAATGCCCTATTTTTTATTGCAGATTTGGAAAGTGCTCGACGAGTACTTATTTTTTTATCTAACATGTTATACCCTTCACTTTAGCGGTTTCGCTGTTATAACCCTTTTTTCAAAATTGCGCCCCATTTTTGAGATTTTTTTGTAGAGAAACTAATTGACGCCGGCGCCTAAATTTTGAATTGAGGTACAGGTTAAGACCTCGTGTACCTTCACATAATTTTTTTTCGGGTAATTTATGGAAAAAAAATAATTTTTTATTGATCTTCGCATGTTGTCATTTTTTCCGAAAATTTCAAATGGCACCCCCCTAAAAAAATTACGGCGTTGTACAGCCAAAACTCTAAATTTTTCATTGGTGTAAAAAAAATTACACATTGCATAACAAAATTTCGGAGAAAAAAGGAATTTCATCGCAAATGTCGGGAAACGTTTTCCATATGAAGTATTTTAAAATCAAAGTCAACTTGATAATTTTTTTATTAAATAAAGATCTATACTATAGATATGCATTACCATTAAATATAGTATAAACTCTACTTATTTCACTCATTTGTATTATTGTAACAATTAAAAATAAGATGTTTCTCTTAATTATCTACAACGAATGATTTTCTTTTATCACTTACAAAATTTCGATATATTGAAAAACTTCTGTTTACTTAAAAAAATATACTTCTATGAATTATAGTATTAACATAAATGGTTCATTTATTAAGGATTATAAGTTATTTAAAAGATTCATGAATGTATTTATAATTTATCAGGTTACTTTTAAAAGTTATATGTTTTGTGTATAAAATTTACTATGTAGCGGCAAGTATCGCTACAAACGACTATAAAAACCACAACTATAGAGATAATGAGAAATACTATTTAGAATTTGAATATACTCGAAGGATAAATAAAATATGAATTATGTTGTATAATATGTTTCGCTAACAACGCCTACCATTTTCAAACATGAAAATAAAACAAGCATTTCTCATCCGGTTCAATTTGAATATATTACCATGTTATACAAAACAAAGTGAAAAGTGTTTTATTATATTATTCAACATGTATAAAGAAGTGGAAGTCTCCAGAATAAACAATATGAATGATATTGGTTTGAACCGGATTTTGAAATGAGTCGTCTGTCCTCTTTTCTAGGAATTCCTTTTAAAAATTTAAAGGGACGCTTGGTACCTGCTTTCGACTGCTGAGACGAACAATGCCGACATCTGGATATTATAAATGTTTGAAAATACAACTTTCCTAGTACTATAAACACTAAAAATGCAGTTTCAATATAAAGATTTAACGTGAATAATATTTAAATCTAGAATTATTTTATCTTGAATATAATCCTCATTTATAAATCGTGAAGTATCTTCGTGAGGAAAAATTTCCGTTTTCAGTTGTTTTAAGCTCTTGTAGTTTTTTAAACCTTTTTTCCCTTTTAATTTAAAAGGTAGACAAATATTATTTTTCTTACAGTTTTTTACAATTAAACGTTTAAAAGTCACGTGAATTTTCAATTTAAAATAGTATCAAATTCAAGATAAATTAAATTTATAATTTTCATATTCAATGCCGAAAACGAAACACTGGTAATGTCATGAAATCAATTTGTCAGTGTCAATTTTATCATAAGGGCTAACGTATGTTTGTAATTTCCTTACCATGTTCAAAAATTGAATTTGAACATCCCATCATTTTTTAAAAATATTAATAACCCCCAAAATGTTTCCACATGTAAAGTTTATTGCCTTTGGCAAATCAATTTCATTACGCTAATGAGAGTTTTGTTTTTGAAAATAAATATGAAAATGTCTGTATTAACTTTCAAATTAAGGAAATAAAAATAATATCCACAAATTGAAGCAATGACTTTTTTTGTTAATACAATTTGAAAGATAAACCACTCAAAGCTACGCTATGAACTAGATTTAGACTCCTTATTTATATGTTTTTTTAAATTTATAACCATCACAAAGTTTCGGCTCAGAACGAAATCGAAGTCAAAAAATGGTAGTTGAAGAGGCCAAAAACGGAAATAATCACGTTAATATTACATAATTATGCATATTAGCAAACTCTTGTCTGTTATCCTTTTAAAATACTTTTGTATGTAACCACAGAAAACAATAATTTATAAATATTGGTTACTGGATAATAAAGGAACTTAGCACAGGAGAAAAACGAGAATGATTTCTTATGTACTTACCCTTCGGATTTAAATAATTATAAACAGCGGAGCATGACAATACAATTTTTCCGAAATTATCTCTCCAATAACCTAAATAGGCCCCCATAAATATTTTTGGGTCCCACACGACAAGGATTTGTACGATGAAACCATAAATTTATATAATATCTATAAAAAAACGAGTATTAAACTATACCCTTTGAACTAATAATTTAACCTAATTTTATTGTACAAACATTTTAAGTTTGGGTTTATGATCAAAATGTGCCTTATAAACTAATTGAAAAATGGTAAAATAAATATTTTAGAATAAGCATAGCTTTAGAATATGCATGGCTTAATTAAATAACCTTGACAAAAAGTGATTTTTTATGTTTGTGCTTGACATGCTCCAAGATTTCTGTTGGGACAATAAAAATAGTCTCTTGATGTTTTAAATGTATGAAAGCTCACAACTTTTACAGCAAACTTTTGTAATAGGATTAAAATTATTGGCCTTTTTGAAACTATTGTTACATCCAGTTATTTTAGGTAGGTTGATAATACTAATTATGTTACAACCGTCTTTAGTGAGGTTTATACATTTAAAACTTTTCTGGTATAAAAAATATAACAGAATATGCGAAAATGTTTTAAAGCTATATTTTGAGTAATTGTACTTGAATTGCCTCGTCAGCTATCGGGTGAAATATAAAGGGTGATTGAAATTCGAGGGCGAGTATGGGGATATAGCTTATTATAGGAAATAGAGGGTAGGTTTAAATTCGACACTTTTGCAGAATTTTATGTTGATTAATAATCTGCTTTAACATTTAAATTATTTTAACGGTTTCTCTGCAGTTTGGAAAGAAGTGTAAATCGTAATTTCGTAAATCGTTCCTACGGCATCTTTTTACGTCTTATCAAATGGCGAACGATTTTTATCTACAGGGTTAGTTTTTGTTTTTTTACACTTAGCTTTCGTTTTCATTGTGGGCACAATTTATGATATATACATATTTAAATCAGATTTTTTTTGCTGATTTCAGTGATGTGACACACGGGCATATCCGTTGCAATTTTATTTCAGTATTATGATTATTACAAGTATCATCTAGTACGAATCGAGCTAAGAGTCAATTGCCCATTGAATTTATGTGATTTGAATTCAATAACTGGCACAAAACGGTAAATAATTTTAATTGTATCAAATATTTTAATTAAATACAATTTCAATTTGTTTTTCTAAATTTACATATTTTGCTAATAAATGTCTTTCGAACATTGTAATTTAGTCAAATTATAGGTTTAGATGATATATTATTAATAGATTATGCTTTTAGGGGGTATGTTATAATATGCCGTGTATTTTATTACCACGGCCGTTAAGATTTTGCAAATTAACTTTTGGACCATATTTTAACATATGAAAATATTTGCTTAAAATCCATATTAAAATTTTATCTTTTTACAGCGAACTGATTGTTCTTATAATTAGAACATTTTTATAACAGACAATAGATTGTAATTCATAGGTTTTTGCTTAATTTTTAGGAAAATGACATTGACATGAATTACATTTTCTCGTATTTCGGTTATCAAAGTTAACATATCAACAGTTAAATAATTAAATTTTAATATAGTACCACTTAAAACTTAATATGAAAACTTTAAAAGTTCACAGTAAAAAATACACTACATATCAATTCATCTTATAAGTTGTGCTTATGTTGGTATCAATATATTTAATTTTTTTTTTGCATTGTAATAAATGATGTTAGTTTGCAGCTTCTCAACCATCCCATTTGAAAATTAATTTTAGGAAAAAAGTTATTCTTTATAAAAAGTTCTGCATGGTCCAAAACCTAAAATGCAACCATCAGGTGTCAAATTTTTTTGGTCATATACGGAGTTTGTGTGAAAATATGAATTTTGTTCCAGAATAAAGTACCTTTATTTTTGACAATATCAAGAACTGTTATAAAGAAAAGTTATTTAGAATTGAAAACTGGGTTCAATCATACAGTCATGTATACCTGTTGCTAAAAATAAGATTTTGTAATTTTTCTTTTTCTCTACAGTGATACATGCACATTGATATTTCAAATGTTGAAATGACAGTGACAGGTCTGTCATTAAACATCAGATATTATTTAAACATTATAAATGAATAGTAATTCCGGTGACATTGAGTTTGGAGAAAAAATAGAAATTGTATTAATTGTGATTGAAAATTATAAAACGTATCGGGAAGCAGCTGAAATATATTATAACAAACATCCAGATAAAAATGTACACAATACTACAGTAATGAATATTTATTTCGTTAGTTAGTTAGGGTTGAAGGTCATTCCATCATCGACAATTTTGGGAACTCACTGTACCATTTGAATTAAATGAAGCTTCATCTTCAAACATGATTATTCTAACCCAAAATGGATGCTCTCCTTGGATAAGAGAACAAAAATTGAAACCACTAACATAATCTCTAGGTTTTAATGTGGTTTATATGGGTGGAATTTGTGTGCTTTCAAAATATTTGCCATCATATCTTTACCCTTTTGCGCAGCTAATATTTAATATATTCTATTGTAGATAACATTACATTTAAAGTCCTCACTTTAAAGTCCTCAGTTATCGACGTTTGTTATTTAATTTATTTTTAACATATCCATATGTTTTAATTATTTTCATTTCAAAATATTAATTATTGTATGTACATTTGTGTCTGGATGTTTCTTATTAAATATTTCAGCTGCTTCCCGATACGTTTTATAATTTTAACTCACAATTAACACAATTTATATTTTTTTTACTTCGCAAATTTAGCATATCTTACTATGTTTATAATATTAGGCAAATTATTCTAAAATTTATGAATTCAAATTAAATTTTAAAATGAAAAAAAAAAGATTTGTCATTATGTTGTTCTGTCTAACTTTTCTCTATTACACACACAATTTACGGCACAAAAGGATTATCAAATACAGGTTTAATACCGTAAATTATGCATTATTCATTATTCGAAGAAAAATCAGTTTACTTTTGAAAATCAAAACCAATACATTTTTTATTAAATATTATATTGGTATTCATTATTTATTTCCGGCGATTTAGCTGAAAAAATATCTCAGATTTATAGCTCAGGCAAATATAAGTTTATAAAATCATCGAACGTTACTTGAAATAGTATAATTTAGGCTATTATTTAACCACCAATTTTTAATTTAGTAAATGTTATATACAATTTAAAATTGTTCGAAAAACTCTAAACTAGTAAAGTCATGAGTAAACAAACGGTAGAAAAAACCACTTACGATTCCGCCATATTAGTAACGTCAAGCCCTGATTTACAAAATTTTTGCTTTGAAAAACTTATTTTAGGATACACTCGTCATTTGAAAGTTTCGGTTCTCATTTAAAAAATTATTATGTCCGAAACTGACACACTTATTTGTCGAAACTATGTAGTCAGAAAAAAGTCGATAGAGTTATTCGAAATAAGGATTTGAATGTAGATGTAAGTCATATTTTTTTTAGATTTACAATATCTCCTTACTTTAGTAAGTTTTGAATTTATAAACGTCACATAAATGGACATTTCGGGTATTTCACACGTTCAAATATTCGCAAATTATGTATCTAATGTTCATTTCATGGTTTATTTTATCCATTCGCTGTTTTGGGCAGCAAAAAATAATGAATTCCTTAATAGCATAAAAATTAAAAGATAATAGTTTGATTTTTACCAACATTATTTTTTGTAGTAAGTTATTATTATTGATTGGTATTTATTTCTATATTAAAATCTATAAGAAATGTATGAATAAAGTTTTATTGAGAAAATGGACGTAATAAAAAAATCGAAGATTTATTTCTCTAGCGTGCATTACAATAGCCATTGAAATTCAGTTTGAAAGAGCAAGAAATTTACAGAAAGTTATTAATTTAAATAGCAATAATAAAAGTCTATTTTTAAATATGTATAGAAGTAGGAGCCAGGCCTCAAATATTTATCTTTCGCAGATGTTAGCATTCGTCACCCCCAAGTGTTCTACCTGTTTTGGACCGTCCCTTTAAATGTTAAAAGGAATTCGTCGAATGAATGCGTCACATCCCAATATCCGGTCCAAACTAACACACAATAGCAATTAACACATAACAACATTTACACATTTACAGTAAAATGAGAATGGATCAAATAAACCAAGAAATTAATATTAGACACATAATTGGAGCTTATTTGACAGTGCAGCATATACAAAATATCCATTTATGTGAGTTTTATGAACGTAATTTAATTAAAAAATCACTGAACTAATTGTAAGGAAGGAATGTAAATCTGGTATGAGAAAATGTTATTTTCATCAATTAAATGTGGTTGCAAATACAATAACATTTTCAAAAAAAAAATCGACTAAATAAGCGGTCAGGGTTTTGCGTAATGACTTTACTTTTATTTTATTTACCGAATCCGAAAATGATTTGTATACAAGTTCTTTGGAATTTAATAATGCGTTTAGTGATGATGTTGGATATTCGTTGGAACTTATCGTTTTGTTGCTAGGACAACGCACTGTTGCTTTTATTTTCAAAACGAAATTACTCAAAAAATTTCTAATAATGCAACTTAAAAAAAATTACTAGAGAAAAATCTCTATAAAGAATAAAAAAGTGTATTGTTATAGCAACAAAATAATCAACTTTAGTTTGATGCAATACTGAATTTGGTAAATAATTTAAAAAAAAATGTTATTATGCGACAAATTTTAGACACGCAGCGCTTATTTTAGTCAAATTAACTTGAAAAATGCCTTAGGCGAGGGTATAATAGTATACTCTGTAACAAGGTTAAAATGGAAATTCGATGCGAGTGGACTAGCATCAGAATTTCCATTCTTACCTAGTAGTAGACTATACTTTCTCCTCGACCAGATAAAATAGACTAATACAATAATTATTGTATTAATATTAATTATAATTAACACAAAGAACTTACGTTTTATTATCACGTTTGTGGTTATGTTTATAGTATTTTGACAATTGTGATATCCAAGGCTAATTGTTTTATTCGAAACGGTGTGAGAATATTCATTCCATTAGTTATTATGGAATGAATTACATGCAAAACGCATAAGTGCATTTTATTTTGATCCATAACAAGAGTGAGAATGTGTACGTTCTATGATCAAAATTGATTTCAGAATGCTTAAATTCTACAGTGGTCGTGGAGAAAAAATAGTATTGTATTGTAGTTAAAAATGCTCTATCTAAAAAGTAAACAACAAGGTAGGTTGTTATTTGAAAATAACAATATTTTTGCCATTCAAATGAAAAAATGAAATGAAATATGTCTCTCCTATAAACTTTATAAATTTACTAAAAATTAATTATAATTATTAATCCATAAAAACCTGCAAACACCCCATCCGCAAGTTGTGGGATAAATCCATGAGAATAAAGTATAAGTTCTTGAAAATCTGTAATAATTTAAGTGAAAAAATGTAATAATAATTACCATCGATTTGAAAATTTACTCAAAATTCATTCCGGATTGTATTTTAAGAAAATTATTAACAATCTATTTATAGATTTTCAATTGATGACAAGCGCGGTAACTCGTGTGAAATCCCAAATATTTTAATTTTATTTTTTCACTCTTGAGTAACAAGTTACAATACACGTTTTTTGTTATGCTATTGCCTTTTTTTGCCATCTGTATGGGAAGCAGGAGTTTGCATAAACATATAAATACAATGTAAATCACCAATGTACATTGCTGAATTTTCTATTCGATACAGAAACCAAATTAGAATGAGTTACATTTTAATTGTTGTCAGAATAAAGACAGCACTCTCATACTATTCAAAGCAATTATGGTGAAAAATCTAATCGCTCATATTTTCTTTGGTTTTTATCAACTTTTCCTAATATTTTGCAAACAAACATGTAAGTATATGAACCAACCTAAATATTCCAGCGTTCATGAACATATATTTAGGGAGATGCATTTCAAACGAACTTCTTACTTATTGTTAGACAATTTTGAAACAATAAATATTATTTTTAAGAAGTAAACATATTTTTAAAACAGTTTGTTTGATTATTGTCTTTAGATTATCACTAAAAATTCTTAGGGGTCAATCAAATCAACCAATTTAATTTGAAAAGGTCTCTGACAAAATTTATTTATTTTCGTTTTTTTACCTATGTTGTAGTATATTCAGAGAGTTGAAAACAGCTATGCATTAATTTTTCAGATGTTCAGTTTTTTTTTGTGAACAGCCATTTTGTATTGGTGGGTCAGCCTATTTTGCATTTTGTAGAGATTTACGTTAAACTCTGTAGCTCCTCGGTTTTTGGAGATATTTGGTTCAAAAAGAAACCATGTTAAAGAACATAAAATGTACAATTTTTTCTGTTAAGTATATATATATATATATATATATATATATATATATATATATATATATAGGCCTATACTAAATTGTAAATTAGCAGAAAATAGGTAAATGTTAACGTTTCCAAAATAAAAAGCTTCTCTTTAAAAATTAAAAGTGTTAAAGATAAAACGAAGACTCAAATTCATTTTTTGTGGATATAGTGTCTATAGTATACTACTTCCCTAAAAAGTATCAGGCCAGAGAGTTACATCCTTTTTTAACGGGTCTTCAAATATTGCAATTTTCCTAAAATCAGGTATTTTCGATCTGAAATATCTCGGAAGGGACACACTTTAAAAACCCAATATTTTCACAAAACGTTCTTTAATGGTGTTGTACTAAGTGGTTAAAATTTCATCACTGAGACTTTATTAGCTTTTTGGTTAGAAATTTAAAAAATAGCTAAAACTTCTGGAAAATAAAAAAAAATTAGCGACTATCATTGGTTGATTTGACATGGATTGACCGTTAGATATACAGTATGTTTTTTATCGTGGGCCATAGGATTTTACATGCTAAAACTTTTACCTTGTGTTAATGTATATTTTATCATATAATTTTGAAGCAAATTTTTGTTAGTAATATAAATCAATTATTTTTCTATATGATGGGATTAATTAGAATTATTTAAACATGTTTTATTCCATTAAAAAAATATTTTTTTTAATATAAGTGTCGACTCAAGTACCTGTTCCCCGTACATGTTCAGGTAATGATATTTATTAATATTGTTTAGTGCTATTTCAAAATTAATCATAAACTATTTGTATCCTTAATATGATGTATAATGCTCTAGTGCAGAGAAAGGAGCAGTGTTGAAGTTTTTTGCAACGCACATAAAAAGAAATACTGTACCAGGAAAAGTAAACTGCATAAAATGTATGAATAGCAATTCTATATTATCTTCACGCGGTTGGACTGACATTAAATTTTGTGTTAAAAATCATATGGATAAAATTAAAAATTCAAAGAAAGTGGGAAAATTTTGTTAATTGAATCCGAAATAAATTATATTACATGCACTTTTTATATACATATAAAGATTGTAATAATATTTGTATCATTTTATCATCCCGAACCCGTTTAAACTTTAAAACAGAATCCAATAAATTAATATAAATAAATGCTATTTAATTTGGTGAATTTGCATAATTTATGCATAATTTTAACTGTAATTCAAGTAAAGTGGGAACAAAAAAATCAATTTAAGTTGGGTATTAATTGTCAAGAACAATAATAATTTAGACAATTACAAGAAATTCCGTGCATTTTTAACATTTAATTGTACATTTTATTTCTCTGTTTGCAATTTTATGTTTCATAAATAATTCAATTTTTATTTATTTATTAATAATTACTGTTATTAATTTAATTAATTTCTCTACTCACAATTTCTTATTTCATTAATATTTTAATATTTCAATATTTATTTATTAATAATTTATGTTATTTATTTAATTGAAATATTTATGAATGGACACTGCAAGTCCTAACGCCAACTGTAAATCTATTTCCAACCCGAGAATTGAGCAAACAATGCGATCCCCTCGGTAGGTATGTGGGATAGGTCGGCAACGCAGCATATTTTGTTCCAGGTGGCGCTACCAACAAGGGTTGTCACAATTTGGTGTGTAGCACACATGATCGGTACCCATGATGTGGCGTCATACACACAATTATTTTTAAGGTATCATAACTTTCGTGAGAATGATTTTAGAGAATTTTCGTATAGATAACTGAAATAATCTGATCTTCTTTAACATTGGTACTAAATGTCGTAAGTGTGACATATGAAGCAATGGAGAAATAGCCGAATGTACTTGTGGCACGGAGGGTAAGGTGCCACAAGAACGCGCCTCCGCCACAATTCAGGATGTAGCACACACAAAGTGCCACAAATATGTGGGGACATACACACACATACAGACACACACACACACAGACACATTTTTTTTCCAGAAATTGTTGAAATGGTATCTAGGGACCCCAAAACGGATATTTCCGTAAAAAAATTTTTTGAAAATAAAATCACGATCACAATACTTTCTCGTACTTCGTTACGGAGAAAGTCAAAATGCGAGATAAATTGAATTTTGTCAAAACTGAGCAAAATCGTGGGGTACGTCCACCGGGGTCCGCAAAAATATTTCGAACCCAGGCCTTCAGTGGTGTCCATACGCTACTATAACTATGAAAAATATGTAAGATCTAAAGAGGTTAATTTATTTGTTATCTTTAACCCTTTGGTTCCCAGGGGTCGTTGGAAGCACAGGTCAAAAAACGCCAAAAAGCGCAATAACGCTTGTCTTTATCAATTGCGAAGAGGCTCAACAAAGAATCTCAATAGCGCGATCGCTCTGCGTGGGACCCAAAGAGTTAATATTGGTATAAATATTTTTATAATATTTTTTATATTAAAAAAATTATCAGAAAAATACAAAAACATGTTAAGGTAAATACCCACTTGGCGTACTATATTTTACCAAATTTCATTTGAAAATCTTTGTTGGTTTTTGAGATAAAGTGCACATGGTCCAACAGACCCATGGACAAAAATTTTTTCTCCAAAAATTGATGGAATCGTATCTAGGGATCTTAAGATGGATATAACACGTTAAGCCCCGGTGTACATATTTTTTTTTATTCCTCGGACCGGGTATTTATTTCTCGTTTTTTCGGTTCTATACAGTAACATCAAGTTTGTACTGAATTATTATCTTTTTTTTGCATTATTATTTAAAAAAATGAGGCATTACTTTGTCGGTAAAGTTATTTTATGGTTTTAGACCGCGTGGTATTAAAGTAATGCCTCATCAAATAACTGAAATAAGTTCCATAAGGTAAGTATTGAATCGTGACATCGCGTTGTGTACACGCGGCCTGAAAAAAATATATACAGGGTGGCATTACGTTGATACCTCACGGCCCCAACGTCATATGTTATTGAGGCATTAGGTTGATACCACGCGGGGCTTAACGTGCTAAAAAAACATCAGAAAATTTTCACGATAATTTGTACGGAGAAACTAAAAATATTGATTGGATTTGATATTTAGAACTTTTTGGTAATTTGTGTTGATGAAGACAGCCGATTTGAGTGGTAGAGTTGATTTGATGTATGGAGTATGCGTGCGGGTTTGGGTCGCGGTGACTTATGACGATCGAAAAGGAGCAATAAAGCACGAAAGCACGAAGAGCGAGCGAACACGGTGAAATGTGTTCCAATTTCTGTTAGATGGATGTGCGCATTGAAAGACGGCATTTGTCTTCATCGTGTAAATCAGTGCGAACGGCAAACACAAACTTGAACGGTTTCCTAAAGCGGGTCGACAAGATAGAAAGATCGCCTGACAGCGCGCCAGAGTGATGAGGCCATACGTCTTGGCTTTCCTCCCAACTCTTCTTCGGGAGACGCTGAAAAATAACCCTCACGCTCGCAAGTCAAGAGAAACCGAGGGGATGTAAGCGAGCGCCTAAAAGAAAACGTTCATCTTCCCTATTTATATCCGCCAAGATGACATGTATATGTATGGCTGCAGACACATCTCATTTACGGAGAGGCATAATTCTTTAACACTTTCCGCGAGAGTGGCCGTAAATCTGTGTTTGCGCCTTGTATTTTATAGCACGCCAGGCAGCCCAGGCTCTTGTTGATTTATCGACGGCACGGCGAACCAGATGAAGGATAAATGTAATGGATGAACCGCTAACATTAATCTGCATAACCCCGCGGTGCCTACGTTGGTGTGTTGGTGTGTGCCCCGGCCCTACATTGACTAATGGTGTTTGCCCCGTTGCAAATGAGCAATCTCCGTAATGGGGCGCGTCCTGGGTGCACTTCCAGACCTGATAAAAATAATAAGCCCTTTCGATACGTCCCCAGGGTGTGGAGAAGAGAAGCTCGTTCGCCTGGTCCCCGTTGACAAATCGCGTCACGCGCACCCCGACGACAATGATAAAGTGGGCGACAAGACCCGACAAATGCGGGCAAAAATACAAGGACACGGCCCCTTCCTAATGACGCCATTTATTTTCCTTTATGAGGCAGCCGACATCACAAAGGACCGACGACCACCAAACAATACATTTCCCGAGCAGCGTCTGTTCCTGCTGTTCCACATATCACGCGGGGAGTGCAGGGCTTGGTGTCGTTATCATCTTCATGAGCATCGGGTTCACCAACACTGGAAATCTGATCTTTGAATGGTATTATAAGATGGTAAGTCAGGATGGATACGTTGACAACAAAAGTGTAACCATCAGTACTGTGTCATTCGTGGCAATTGCTCAATGGTCCATTAATTCGCGCTAATGGAGCCGCGGAAAGCGTTTCTATTTTGGTTTCAAAGATCATCGCACATTAACAATTTCGTCCTGGCAATGGTGTAGCATCCCTAATGACGGGCACATGCGTTCCAAATAAATATACTCTCTGGTGCGCATAGCACATAACATCCCAAAGTGCAAGTGCATTGCCTGGATTAAAGTCGCGATCCACCGCGCACAGATAAATCAGGAAGATTTATGTTGTCGGTGGAGAGGCCGCGCCTGTGTACACTCGGGGCGCTGTTATGCAAATAATAATTTCATTACACCGGCATTAAACCTGCAGCTGTGATGGATATAAAATCTCGTTCCGCTGTTTTATTAACTCTAAAGTAAACTGTTATTATAAAAAGCTTCAGCCAGCTCATCCAATGGATGGATGCTGTATGTAGTAAGGGGACAGTCTCGAATATTACAAATGCAAATAGGGTGCAGTTGTAAATTAAACATATAATAAAGAAGCGAAATAAAGGAGTAGAGGAATAGATGGATGATTAATGATGGTCGTATATCTGCGGTAATAGTCAGGCGGCAGCGAGCGTTGGTTTATGAGTGGTGTGATGTAGGCGGCCGGAGAAAACCTCTCGTTGTAAACTTTAATGATTATCTGCTGGCCTCTGGGTGTGAGGTCACTGTTGGCAGCAACAAATTACATTATTATTCAGCAACACTCACACACGCCATTTTATTAAATATACACTATGTATCCGGGCGCATTATGCATTGCTTGCCATATATCATTGCCGAACACGCCCGCCAACTGGTAAATACAATGATGGAGAGTGTATAATTGGTAGTTGAGATACCATCGCGAAGCAACTAACGTTACGATTAATAAATTGCTTCACACGTGTACACCCGTAATGAATTTCCACGTGTACACTCGCCGCCTTCAAGACAACGGATCACATCAATGTTTCAATTAAACCGAAAACAATTTCAGCCACTTCATTCCGTGTCACTCGCATAATAGCACATTCTGACGTTGATCAATATGCTTATAACACTGCACGCAAATACCATAAATCTGTTTTATGGCTCTACCCAATTACACGCCGACAGCTCGATCTATTAAATAAGAGCGGTTTATTAATTGCTTTCTTTGCTCGTTCGAAAAATTTATGGCGGCCTTTGTGACGCTGAGTTATACCGAGCGCACTAAAAAGGACGCGTCCACCACCGAGACCGACTTTATTTTTTTCCATCCACTATTATTTTCTAATGGAACGAGACGTCGTCGTCTGCCCACACTACTCCCATTTAACAGAAATAAAGTCTTGCGTAAACATCCAACAGTTGTTCATCCATCTCTCAAATTATCACCACCGCTACATCAAATTCACTCTAACTAATTTCTTCGAATTATTCACTGTAGCCCGTGACGTTTCCGTAAAATTTGTAGTTCTATTTCTGTTACTCAATTGTTACTGCATTTAAATCTTCTTCATTCTGTAATTTATTGGCCTGTCGTATAGCAAACACGTTAACTTACTTGATGATAATTTATTGCGAATAATTCGGAAATTGTGCTATATGCCGATGATATTACTTCATAGAGTAGTACTATGTCAGTACGTACTGAGGGCATCCACGTGGTTTTCAACAAACCTACCACTGCCATTTTGTCAACTTGTAGCCCTGTCGTACATTAGCATTTTGTCAACGGGTCGGGTCGGATTGTTTGCGAGCGGAAATAATTCAACACAAGACTTCATATGAGTACTCGCACACTACAGCGGGCAACAGCGGGTTGGAGCGGGTATCAAGCCATTACCCGCTCATGTTGTAACTTGTATGGTGCGTAAAGGAACTCGCTGGCAAAACGCTAGTGTACAACAGGCCTATAAGTTTTAACTTGACTGCGCGATACCGTGTTAAGCTACGCGCACAGTTATCAAATCGGACGGACGCCACGCATCGGAAAAAATTGCTTAACACAGTTGTAAACGTCAACGCATATTTATCTGTACGGCATGGAACAGATACATGTGCGTTGACTCGTTTACAACTGTGTTAAGCAATTTTTGCCGATGCGTGCCGTCCGTCCGATTCCGATAAGTGTGCGCATAGCTTTACCCGCTCCAACTCATCGTTGCCCGCTGCAGTGCACGAGCAATCATATACAGCGTTACCAACTGTTTACATGATATTGCCAACCTATTTCCGCTAGAATTCCGCCAGTACGAAAATAAATAAAACAAACATATCGATGTACAAAACCCAATAATGTTATAAATGATTATAAAAAAAATAATTCGTAATAAACATTAATCAATTATCATTATTCATTATCTTCAGCAGTGATGTTCGCGGGTTTTTTTTTTCTGGTACGGCCGAGGAACAAGAGGTGGTAATACAGATAGGTGCGGTCACGCAGCCAGCCGTCTCTGCAACTGACCCTACCTATCTGTATTACCACCTCTTGTTCCTCGGCCGTACCAGAAAAAAACCCGCGAACCGTCACTGATCTTCAGCCCTTTGACTATATTTATATAATCAAAGATTGAAGCCATGTCTGAATTGAAATTTAATCTGTTACCTTTCATTGATGGTAACAAATCTTATCGCTAATCAATCATTCCCTATTTGCAATAATTTAACATTTTAACGCTAATTTTGTTACAGAATTATTTTTTTAATAAATCCGAAAAAATACAATTGGATATTCGACCTATTATCAAATTCATACATTTTCAGGCATAGAAAGTAGTTTGACAAAAAAAAAATGGCATTAATTACAGTCGGCAGTTACGCCGCAAATAATCCTTTATCACATTAGTGAGTTATGTTGTGATTATGTGCTACTAAAATCCGTAAAGGACCTAAATCGTCCAATTATCGAAACGGAAACCTCGGAGCGTTCCGGCCGCTTCGGTCTTAATTTACAACACCACAAATATGTGAACAATCTGGCGGAGATCTCGCCCCGACCCGACCCATAAATCTCGATCCCAGAGATAACACGTCAAGGCACTTTCTTTCCTCTCCGGCGACAAATCTACCACTCGCCGCCCACACAAATCTCCCGTCTAATTAATAAACATTGCCTTGTCCCGTTTTACACACCAAACACAAAAAACATCTAGAATAGTTCCCTCACTTATATCTTTCCTCTAGAATATTGAAGATTGTGATTGCGATGTAGTAAATTTGCAAAATATAGCTTTCTATTCTGATCAATTACAAAATAAGAAATTAAAAAAATAATTCATTTTTATATATGATATCTATCACGTGTATCTCGTGATAGATTACGAAAAGTTTCGAATTTTTAATGATTATTTAATTGAGTTATAATCAATTAAGTGCATTTTACATTAGTTTGTTGAAATTTATTGGTTCTCTTAGATTGTAACATTGATTTTTTAAATTTTTATATAATTTTATAATGACAGAAACATAGATCATAATATTAATTTACACATAATATTAATTAATTTTTCAATTTTATAATTTAAATTCAGAAACAGTTTTCCATTTTTAAAATGAATTTGAATGATTATGAAATAGGGTAGTGGCGATCGTTACCATAGGGTACTCAATTTTTAGGAACAAATGAAGCAATTTTCTATATTTTAAACCACATTTTTTTTAAATACACAATCTCATAGTTTGGACACTATCAAGTTGTAGCACGGAAAACTGAGATAGTTGCAGCGGTGCTCGAATGTTTTCTCTGTCACACAGAGACCCGCTCTCACTGCGCTACCCCCACCAGCGCACCCCTACCAGAAGATGGTGCACTTTGAGCGTCTGGCTCATTTTTATGACCCTCAAGCAACTATTTAGGCCAGTGAACAGACCGAGTTCTAGAAGATAGGGGAGATTGTAACAGCAATGCTACCCTTCTACTTCGAAGACCACCGCCCACCATGGTACCATCGTGATAACTGCAAGCACCCAGATCGTTGTGGCTCTAACCAGCCATTGAACCGGAAGCGAAACCGGACTATCGAGAAAACACCGCGGGGTCAGTCTGAAATAGGCCCTGGAAGACGATGGACTTAGAAGATCGGAGTGAGTTTAGTCTGTAGGCGCCTCCTCAAGGTGAATTGAACACTATCTTACACTCCGGGGGGTCTTTCGCGATCAGTTTGCTCTTGACGAGCCATGGTTATGCGTCATGCTACCTTATATGTTGTTCAAAAAGTTTTAATAAAGTATGCGCAGCAGTGTGGAATAACCATATCCGGTTACCGTATTCTATAAATTTTATCTGTAAAGTGTATCGAATTATACTCCGTGTATTAAGTTGTAAATATAAAAGAGTTTATAGTTACGCAACTGAATGTCTGTTTTTGTGCCAACTAATCGTCATTTGCGGGTGTTGACTTTCTTCTTTCATTCGAAGAAAGCAGCAGCTGAAGTGCATATAGAGAATTCCAAAAAGTTTACGGAGATTCTGCTCGAAATGAAACAACGTACCGTGATTGGTTCCATCGCTTCAAAGACGGTAATTTCGATGTTGACGACCGTTTGCGTGAAGGAAGCCCAAAAACCTTCAAAGATGCTGAATTGGATCCACCCGCCAAGCTATTTCCAAGCGATTTTATGCGTTTGGAATGATTCAAAAGCCTTGGAGTTCCTTATGATTTGAGGCCAAGGAACGTTGACCGTCGTGTTTTGGGCTTACGTTACCAAAAAAGTTACCCACCTGGAAACGCTCAAATGGGAAGTCAAAGCCCATCCGCCATATTCCCCAGATATTGCGCCGTTTATTACTTATTCCGTTCGATGGTTGTCTGGCTAATCAGCAGTTCTGCTCATATAAAGACATCAAATAATGGCTTGATTTGTGGATAGCTTTTAAAGATGAACACTTTTACCGTAACGGTTTTCGAACTCTGCCCGAAAGATGAGAAAAAGTTGTTGCTAGGGATGTGCAATACTTTGAATGATTCACTTGTAACCATTTATAATCTTTTGTAAACATTTGTAATAAAAAGAAAAAACAGCGAAGACTTAGTTGCACACAGCTTTACTGTTATTTAAATGTGAATTTCTTGAAAAACTACAAACTTATATATAGGCGCTTACTGGTCTAATTAGCGGTAGGGTGTCTTCAAACACCTAAACTCTGAACATGTTATTACACTTAACAAAGTCGCAACCGACGTCGGGGGATGTGTAGGGTAACGGCCGAGCGGAGGGGATGCCGAGAGGAACTGCATACAAGGACGAATGATGCACCAGTCGAACGGACACTTAAATTCTCTATTCGTACAGGCTGTTTGCATTGCTACCCGAACGAACCCACAAATTGTCGATAGCCGTTTTCACGGCTAAAAGCAACTGCAATGATCGACAACTACACCGAACAATTCACCAGGGCAAACCCCGGGACCACAGAACGCTCAGAAATCAACAATTCCGCAGAATACTCCACCCAGCTGGCGAGAGCAGCAATGCTTTTGGTGAAAAATACCAAACTCGAACAACGCTTTTACAGGAGACAGAGAGAGATCTAAAAGAAGAATGCAGATTTTTACGAACTTCTGTCAAAAACTCAGGACAAACCTGCCGATAACACCACGCCAGTGACACTCACTGTGCCTACAGATAACAGGTTCGCGTGTCTTCCCATAGACACTGACGAAGACCAGGTCTCCACGTCGAAGCAGATGGCAGGAAAAGCGCCACCAGACGCGATCCAACCCAATTATAAAAAGACGACCTGCCAAGGCACCTACTTCCAAGGTCCCTACCAGACCTTCTCCGACGTCCGCCCTGGCTGCGTCCTCCAACGCAGCCAGCACTCCCACCGATCCCGCGACAAACACGCAGGCCCCACTGCCTACGATGTGCCACAAGAAGCCACCTCCAGTTATTCTCCCTTCAGACGTCAACTGGAACCTCATCAAGAATCTGATGGAACGACATTCCATCAGGTTTGCACACACCAAATACGCAGCTAAGTGGCTACGTATTTTTCCCGAGATGCCCCAGGGCTTCCGCAACCTAACGAGGATCCTGGAACAAAAAGCTGTCGCGTACCACACCTATCAACGGCAAGAGCAAAAGACAATCAAGGCGGTGATCCGCAACATCGCCCCGCAGATCACAGAGGACCAGATTTCCGAGGATATGACAGCCCAGAAACTCCCCACGACATCTGTGAAGAGGATGTCGTCACCACTCCCAGACTGGCGAGACTCATCCTCTCTGGATGGTCTACGTCCAGCTTGAGGCCACCGGAGATGTTCGACGAATCTTCAACGTCAAAAATGTTCTGGGTCTTACCATCAAGGTGGAGGCCAAAGGGCACGATGGCAGTAGGCAGCAATGCTACCGCTGCCAGAAGTTCGGCAACGTGTAGAGCCGCTGCATGATGCCACCCTAATGCGCCAAGTGTGCAGGAGCACGCTTGTCGCTGGAATGCGAAAGGCTATGGGAAGAACCGGCGATGTGCGCAGAGGATGCAACAGGTACACCGCAGGCAGGCAAATTGTCCCCACCACAGCCGAAGACACAAACAAGGAGCTACGCCGCTACTGCGGGGGCTACCGCCACCCAGACGTCCACGCCACCGAAAACCACCCCGGGACAGCAGGGACCAGGTTTCGTGAAGGTCGGCAGCATCGTCCCGAGCTGCTACAAGTCCTCAGCGCTGCGAAAGGCCCTATTAATCATGCGACCATCGTTGCAGGAGCAATTCCCAAGATCGTCCTTTCAGTCTTGGGAAAATAATTCGTTTGACAAAAGTAAATTTATTTTGGTTTCAGGCTTAGTGCGAACCCCAAGCACAACAATGAGCTCGGTGGCAATTCTTCCGCCGTCGTCTCCAACCGACAAACCGAAGTACAACGATGTCCAGAGATGAAATAACCTCTGGAGTTTTAGCTGGTATACTCTTCAGGACTACCTCGCTACGGGGGCGTCTAAAAGATTTCTCCTCCTCACATAAAAAAAATGCCGACGCCGACCATATGAGTACCATCACCACACTGAAGCATCCTAGGTTTCGCAAGGATTCCAATCTGCTACTGGTATCACCGATTTATTTCGAATTTAACGGAACGAGCAGAACCTACTAGTATCAGCCAATTAGCCAAAAAGATGGCATGTGAAGATGGAAAGAACGATTTTAATACATTGTGCTATGGATGAACGCAATATTACTAACGACTGCGCCATAATTTGTATGGATGTAAGCGACTTGGAGCAATTCTTGCCCAGGGCGAGGAACCCTTCAATCGCATATGCTAGCCGATTACTTATTACCCCGGCGAGGAATATTGAAGGATGACCCATTATCGCCGCCATCTACCACGAGGCCATACTCTGTCTGACATCATTAAAATCACTAACAGGTTACCTGACCCGATGGGCACTACAACTTCAGGAGGAGGAGGAGATCTTCTAAAAGACAAATTTATAATGGGCTAGGGTTGGAATTACTTCTAGACGGGCAGTGCGAACCCACTAAAACTTTTCCTCGTCAACGCGCGGGTTGTCGGAGTACGCCTGTTTCTATGCCTATGAGTGGTGGTGGAAGTATAACCACCGAGACTCGTTGTGGTACTGTCTTCTCACACAGGATCTGGAACCAAAAATTATATTATATAATTTTTATGCCACGATGGTGGCATGGTCCTTTGGGCTATTGGCAGTGCAGACCGCCGTGAACATCTCCACAATACTGCCACTTTCGCAAAGTCGGGTTCTGGGCCTGCCGTTTGCAGGTGAGGCTTATGTGAGTTACGAGCAGACGGCGGCGGCGAAGCTCCTGGTTTGAGATCTTCTTCAGCCTGGCCGTGAAGTTGGTGCAGCTTCGGGAACTGGCAGGATAGCCCTCGGCGCAGTGTGCACTTGGCCTGCTTCAGGTTTGGCCTCTCTGGTGTCTGGCATCATCGTTGCCTTCTTGCTGGACGTCGACCATCCAGAGTGGATAGGTCTTGCCTGTCTGGTTCTCCCTTTGGGTCATCTTCTTGACGGACATCGTAGGTAGTTTCCGTATGAGCAGATCTTATACGATCGTAGCCTAAGTGGTTTTAGTGACGATATTTTTCATCATCACCTTAGTTCATTTTTCCTCGTTCAGCTGGTATCTATGGTATGGGACTGATACGATTTCTACGATTTTCATGAGTACGCAGAAATTTCTTATCATCTCTGGGTAGATCCTCAGTCCATTTGCTGCGTATTGGACATTGGCGTACTCTGGTCTGCTGCAGTTCGAGGATGGCAGACCAGTTTGTATCGGAGGCCAGAAGTACTGGCGGTGGACGTTGCCGATTGGTGGCCATGACGGACAAGAACTTGTGTTAGTGTTAAGGGATGCCGAACACGAAAGACGGATGCGATGTGTTTGACGATTTAGAGCGGCGTAGCGTAAGAGCAGATGTTCCTCACAAACGCTCGATCGGAAGTCATCTACCATGATATCTGTAACATCGTTTTAACTTAACGATTAAGTACATTCCTGGTCGATCTAACTCAGTTGCCGATGCCCTACCACATCTATCAATTAAGGATATACTCCAAAGATAGAATCCCATTGTTTTTTTTTATTTAGCTAAAATTATAACCGCTCTAGAAACACTACCTAAAAACGAAGGTGTTATCTATTGAACTCGCAAAGAATACCTTACAGACAAAGGTGTATCACTGTGAGGTCGCATCCAAAGACGCACAGCCATGCATTACCTGAGATAGAGTGTCCGCTATCCCCGAGGAATTTCACGCCGCCCCTGTAGTGGCGACGGAGAATAGAGTGCTATGAAATTCTTTATAAAAATCTAGTAGTAAAGGTTGCTACGGAAACATATAAATAAGATAATTTTTGATAGAGATTAAAAACTTGGTGTCACTTTTCTTTCCTTGCGCAATCTTAAAAACAAGTTACCCTCTGCGTATCTTTTTAAATGGTGCAACGACGAGATCTAAGGACAGTACGCGTGACCTTGCACCTCTGATCTACTCACCTCGACGCTACACCCCTCTGGTACGATAAAATACTCGTAAAAATATTTCTGGAATAAATTGAAGGATGATATTGCTCAATTTCTTAAGAACCGCCAGAAATATCAAAACATAAACCGACAAACTCATTAACTAACAAATGATGCCATCTTGACAGCAATTTTGAACTATCCTATTTGATTTATTCGGACCGCAGCCCATCTCAGTAGGCACTGTCCTCGTCCTGAAGGTCCTCACCAGTAAACGATAGAGAGTAACTTCATTCGAGTGTGTTACCTAACGAAATTTTCCTAAAAACACAAGTTCCTTTGCTGGTTGGCACTAATCATAACACCTGGCCAATGAAATTACCCGTAATAAGAATCCCGATGAAATCAATTGTAACAAGTAGCATCGAACGCATCGCAGCCTTATGAACCTTCGGGACCAACTTAAGGTCAACTAATGACATCTTGCGAATTCGCAGTGTTCTAACGACTCAGAAATTATTTAGTGGAGTTACCAACAACTTTCTGATGCTCTGAGGGATTCCTGACAGTTACTAGATGAAAAATATGATACTCTCAAAAAATATGTCGATACCTCTCAAAGATCTAGTATGAGATCAAGTCTGGGTAGCCGCTAGAAGATACTATAATACAAGAAGAAAACATTGATTGAGTGGACAAAATCTGGAAGATGAGCTGTTGCAAATTATTAAAGTGTATAGTTTACATAATCATTATTACCTCATGTTAGAAATACCTATTTCCTCCGTTGATAATTAGGGACTGTAAAAAAATAAAATGTCCGCCCGTGCATAAGCATTCATTTATAATAATAATAATAATAATGAACATTATGTGGTTGTTATATAAAAAAAATACTGTAGTCATACCAACGTAACGAAACTATAATAGGTTGTAGAAAACTGAATTAATGATACGTCAGATTAGGTGGTAATTGTTTGATGTAGTTTGAAGTGGAAGCAATCCAATGTGATGTAGTAGTAAATAATTCGAATTATGAGGCGTGAAGCCTTGTAGGAGATGAATAAGTAAAGGAAATCAGACAATTACAAAATCGTGAATTATTCCGCTGTGGAAGCGAGGGTCTCGGGATCGCGTGTCAGTACGGTTAACGCAATAAACGTCGTGGAAACGCCGTAATTTCCCTTATTGTGTTTTTCCCTCCGTGCAAGAGAACATAAATTCGTTGTCGCGGTAATGAAGGTGATGAATCGTCGCCGTCTATTAAGAACAGGCGAACGGATGAGGGATAGCGTATCATGTCGGGAGTTAATAAAATCCACAAAACAGGATAAACACGAGAAGATAGTCGTTTCGTGGTTTGCGTGATGCAACGTTTTGGGGCTGATAGGAATGTTTAACAACTTTATTACGAAATGACATTTGCATGTGGGGCTCGTATGACGCATGCGGTATCTTAATTAAAAAATACGGTTGGGAATAATTATGCAAATTCGGGGCTATTGTTGCGAGGTGCGTGTTTGGAAAATATATGATTCAAAGTTGCTGGCGTTATCTCCGTAATTTATGGATATTGCGCGATTATTATGATTAATATCGAAAACTATGTGTATAATAAAGCTTTTTGTCGGCGTGGAAGAAAAGTGGGATGTATATTTTATGGTGTAATACGTCGGAAATTATATGGTGCGAGAGTACATAAATTACTCAAGGAAAGGATAACGTTGGAAAAATTCGTTCTTAATTAATAACATCGGATGTCGGCGCTTTTGACGCCCTTGCGTGACCACGTCGCATTGATTTGTGGACGTGGAATAATTGCCAACGACTGCTCACTTATTAATAATTCTACTCGATATCATTCATAACGAAGATTGCGTCCAGGTAATATTTAGACATAATGACCTCCCATTATAAATCGCGCCCCATTATCGCATGACGTTCGGGGCGCACACACAACTCCATTCCATTGCCACATAGCGCACCATCAACATCCCATAGTAGTAGATGATTAAGATGTAGATAGCTCGAAAATCGGCCCTCATTAAACCAGCACCGTAATGGGCGGACCACCAAACGTCGGACATAAATTCCCGACGGACAAGCAGAAACACAAGTCACTTTGTTCGATTAAATATGCTGATACAAATTATTACGGGAAATTTATGTCGCCTCGGATGATTTATCGCCTATTTTTCATAAATTATTTTCGGACGTGGAACAACGGCACCGCGCAACACGAAAGGAGGCGGTGCCGCCCATAAATTTCGGGATTTAAATTAAAAATCTCGCCGAAAAGCCACGGCCCGTTTCAGATTTATTATTCTCCAGATCGGAATAACACCGTCAATAAATAATGAGATTATGTTTACATTTTAAATTCAAATTTTATATAACGCCCCCCACTTGCGTAATTTATAACACTTATCTCATTTTAAATCTATTAAGCACTACTAAATAAATTAACAATAACCTACTTAAAAACAAATATTTTTCAAGGCCTTAAATTATTTTCTACTACTAAATACATCGTAAAATACAATTAGTTTTCTTGTCTCTAGATTCATTCCTCATTACGTCCATCTTACAATCCGATACCGAAGTACCCATTACCAAAATTTGTGCCATCTTTCGTATTCTGTACACTTTATTTGTCCCCAGAATTTTAAGTGCCGATGAACAGTATTGGATCATTGTTGTGGTTTTTGTTAAAACATGGATAATGGATGATGAAAATGGGGGTCAAAAAGCGCGGATGATATGGGAGTAATATTTGAAATGAAACTTTTATATTTTGAAAAGCTGGCGATTACGGTGCTGGTCTTGGAAGCTCATGTGGTTGTTGTTGGGAGTGTTAATGATATGTAAACATAAAGACAAACACTGTACATTTACGGCGTCTTATGACCATTTTCGTTTAAAAAAATTAAAGACGATGAGATTCGAACTCGCGACACCAAGGCCCAGAATCTGAAACGCTAATCGTTAGCACATCACAAGTGTTCATTCACTTAGGTGCTTATAGTCTAAATCTAATTTTAATTTTAGTAATTATACTGTAAACTTAGTAATTATATTGTAATACTGTAAATAAATAAATATGGTGACAATTTCATTGGATCTTCTTGACATTTATGGAAGACAAGTACTATTCTCTAGCACCGCATTTCTGCAGTAGCCAGTTCTTCATCTTCTTCCAATATTATGTGTCTGAATACCTTTAATATACACTGGTGTACAGTTTATTTTTCTTAGGCAGGCTCGTTAAATCTTATAGCACACCATCAATCTCTTGCACGATATTAAAAAAATGTCAAACTTCTCTTTCCAAAAGTATTGTTTTCTTAGTATCCATGCCTCGTCGTTGTATAAAATAATCGAGTAATATCTGGTTGATTTACTTTTTTATGCCAAGTGTGATGCCATTATGTCCCCATATAATTTTGTAAATTACGTGTAATTTGCAATTTTTCTTATATTTTACTTTAAATTTCTTGTAGGGTTTCGCCTTGTTGCGATCAAAACTTTAATATCCGACTAGACTCACCCCATAGGCCAAAGTAGTGTTGTTATTTAATTTGTCCTCTGTTAAGTTCCACACATATCTAAAGACGGCAACTCAGATTGTTGAGCAGAAGGGAAATACAATAGTGCAGAGGTAAAATATATCGTTAATAATTTATGGCCTTAGATACCCCTAGAATGTAAAGACAATCGGATTCCGGAAACAAGGTGCCCAACTTTGCAAAGCCTTGGCGTTCTGGAGCAACTTCTTACATGAACCATGCATATGGTGTATCCATAGATACTCAATTTTGACTTTAGTCAATCGCCCAACATTGCGTGATAATGTTCGCTATCCACAATGCCTGTAAAAAAATGTGGGCTAATATTACTAGATCTACCACAAACTGCACCATAACGCACTGGAAGTGCTACAGTTTGAAATAGAGGTTCTCCTGAGACCAGCAGTGCAGATTCTGTTTATTTATTAGATAAGGGTAGCCTCCTCATCCATCCTGCCTAAAAACCAAGCACGGAATATTCAGTTCGAGGCTGGATCGCTAAAGTGACGTTTAGTCTGGAATTTTAGCTGTTTACAGCTGAACCAACTGCTTCGTCAGTGCATGGCTATCCCAACTGGGAGAATTTAAAATCAGCACCTCTACTTTTGAAAGCCTCCAGCAATCATCCTACTGTGGAATAATTGATGTCTGGGATGATGTTGATTCTACTCTTTGAAGACGTTTTGGTATGAGGTATCTTCAACCTTATTTAAAATGTTTCTCCTGTTACAGCAGCATTCATTGCAACAAAAATACCGTCAATTTTAACATTTGGCCTATGGTGTTGTATTTTTCGGGCTGACAATATTATCAACTTTCTGGTTTCAGTTAAAAACAAGCTTCACAGTATTTAAAGAGATCGAAATTACCACCAACGCTAACACATTCCAAGAACTAACCCATTTGCTGGAAAAAGACATAGGGGGCCAGGGACCAAACTCGATAAACAACCTCCGAACCAGAAGCAACAAAATTTTCCTGTTGGCTGCGGAAGTCCCTGAGTAATTCAAATCTGTTGCCTCAAATACAATTTAAAGGAAACATAAAGCAGTTGGCTTCTTCCTCCGAGAAACTACAGTTAAGCCTCAGATAAATATCAAGAACCTCTGATGAAGTGCTTATCTCTATACATGTGTGGAAACAAGAATCGCTTCTTCCACATGATGATCAATAATAGGGCAAAAATTCCAGGAAACTGAAGTAAATATTCCTGTCGGATGGATCAACAACGTGTCAAGCAATTCTGACGACTTCCTTTAACGTAAAACTAAAAGGTAGGCAAACCGCTAAACTTAGGTAAACGTGCTGCGAAGAAGTATGACCATTCATACCCTATTAGAAATAAACTTCTTGGAGGACACCAGTGCAATGAATTTGATTATTCAAAAGCCAATCTACAGCAAAGTCTAAAGAATAATTCTTAGCCGGTGGAATGTCCAACATCTCGATATTAAGAACGATTTTTCTGACGCCATCCCGCATAAATCTTCCAGAAACGCCAATTTTTAAAAGGCCGAGGAATGGTTCCGAAAGTTGCGGAACTCTAGTATTTTATACCACAGTTACGCAAGTTTTGCACATGCGCATTAGCCGGCTAATCGCCGTATAAATATAAATATATAAGTAGTTATTTATTATTTCAGATTTCATTTATAATGTTAAAAAAAAGGGACTGGCCGGTACTCGAACACTCACCATCGCGCTCTAGAGACCGGTCCTCTATGCATTATACCACTCCAGATCTTAACAGTTGGTTTGCGATCATATCAAAGAGCGTACGCTCACGAATCAGTCCCCGAACCGATTAATGCGCATCCGCAAAACTAGTAGCATCAAATACTACAGTTTCGCAACTTACGGAACCGTATCTACTGCCTTTTCGAAATGCTAACTTCTATTCCGAATACTCTCTAGAAAAGACGGAGAGAGTGTAATCGATTTCCCGACATTAATTCAGCAATTATTTGCTAAATAAAAATACGATTATTCCAAGGTCTCTGGCGATTTAAAAGTTGAAGCAAGGATTCTCGTTTTTCAAGAAACCCATAGTTTTGGATTATTTGGATTAAGAAACGCACCAGCTACTCACTAAAGAGTGATGCACCATCTCTAGAGCAAACTGTTCAATATACAGCTACGGTGTTACTTAGATGACTTGATTATTCCGTCACCAATATTCTAAGATCATCTAACAGACATCCGGCAAGTTTTCATCAAGTTACACAAATATAGCTTGAAAGCTAATGGAGAAAAAGGTTGTGTTAGAGTGCGATACCTACGAGACATTCAGTAAAGGTATCCACGTGGACCCCGATAAACTATGCGTACTACTGGCACAGAAGCTGCATGAAAAGAAGCTATATTTAAGTAGACTGTTAACACCTGCTGAAAGGAATAATTCCGACATTGAGCGAGAGGCCGCGGTTATAGGTTTGGGCCTTATTCAAGTTTAGGGGATATACCTGTATAGAAAGGAGACGAGTAATAGTTCAGACCGACTATCAAGCCCTGCAATAATTGATGTCCCTACAATCATGAACAGAAATACTTGCCCAGTAGGCCTCACAGCTCCAACTATACAATTCACAAACCTTCTCTCTCCCACCATGACTAATTAAAGGCACACACACATTGTCCAGGCTACCTCAAAATAACACTGAAAATGTATAGCTTATAAATATCAATCTATCAGCCTGACGAGATTGATGCCCCTTATTGGCCTTTGTTAGGACACATTTCTTCAGCGGAGTTCTGCTCTCCGTCGACTCCTTCAGCAGCCAGAAGAAGCGCAATGGCTTGTATCAAGATAAGATAATAGCCACTTACCATGGTGATATCACTGCCGGTTACTATAGAGTCGGCCGCACTCTACACATGATCGTCACGCCATACTACTGGAACTCGGTCTAACCGAGTAGAAAAGGCATCCTTCCTCATAAACGTGTACGCCAGCTGAAGAAAGAATCCATCCAAGAATTCACTGGCACGTAACCGATCCCTGCGCCAGAGGAGTATTCTGTAACGAGACAATGCAGTACTCTGATAAATTGCGTATAGTCGGACAGGACAAAATTGAATAATACCTAAGCAATAAAGATTTATGTGTAAGGGTCGTTTTAAGACGGCTGTTGTTTTAGGCATAGTCCTCCGACGGTTTCTGACCGTTTGAAAATTAAAAAGTTAAAAGCCGTCGTAAAGCGACTCTTACACTTAAGATCTCTATCGCCTAGGGATTACTCAATTTTGTCCCATCCAACTATACTTCCATTATTGTGTCGTCCGCCACTAGCAACTATCTCTCTCGCACAGTGACTTCACTGCCACTTCAGGACTTCACCAGTTTGCATCTTCTTAAGATATTCAAAGGATCGCCCTGGGGTGACGAGTTTAGAATGATATGCCAATGTGCTCACTCGTCGAAAGAGATGAATAAATAATCTTCTGTCCGACAGTGCGACCCTTCTTCTCCCTTCTATTCAATTCGGGTAAAAATCACTAAACTCTTTGAAAATGATGTTTGGTAAAAAGAACAAAGAAAGAGAAACAGCTTTTAAAAATGAATGGCAAATAAGATCTTTACCTTTCTTACCGAAATTGCTCACAATAGCTGCCCACGAGGTCTGTCGCGAAGTTGATGAAGAGGGACAACCAGATTGGTGAGAATCAGGCGCGCACCTAGACATTTGGCTTAGGGGGGTTCACGCACATAATAACGCACACACAAACATATGTGTAAACTGAAAATCCGTGAATATGACATTGACCAAAAAAATAACTGCATGAGGATCTGAATGTTGTTAAGATAATATTATGATAGTTCTCGTTGGAAAACATTTAAAGTCGTTATTATTAAACGGATGGTTTTAGAAGGAAGCAGCTAGGAGTTGCGATATACCAGTAATTAGCATAAGTATACATTCTGCAGAAGCTTGACGTGCTAGGTATGTTTTATGATCCGGCCAGACCAGCAGCATATTCGGAGACCAGCCCAGCGAGCCCGGCCCGGTAACCGGGATTGGGACCGGCTTGGCCCGCATCCGGGTCGACGTTGACAGTGATTTTCATCGCCATTACAAAAAGTCTCACTAACAATTTGCAGTTATGCGATATAAAAGGGAAAATTGTATTCGCCGCGTAAATTAGCATTCAAAACGTGATGGAATAGATGAATTTTCAATGGATACGACAGCCGGCGTTAATTTGCGATCCAGACCGACCGACCCCGGCAAGCACGTCCGCGACCCACCGACCCGTTTTAATCGTCGATAGCTCGTCCGCATTTTTGCCACCCTGCGCATAGATTACCCAAAATAACCGCACAATTCATCATCAAATGAACATCATCCCGCAGGATTTACACCTAAATCACGCAAATGGGAGAGAAAATGGCCCTGATTTAATTACAATTCGGCGCCGCGATTTATTTATTGGAAAGCCGTTGTCGGTACTGCCGGACGTTCGCGTGTTTTACGATTATTGTGTGCGTGTAATAATTCCTCGACGGTATTTACATAAAAGCCCGGCTCCAAGCCCGGGATCTGGGTTACAGGTGTAAATTGTAATTGAAAGCGTGACGCCTTTCCAAGTGCTATTTCCAATTGCTAAAGTTTTCTACTGATAATCATCATCGATTGCCATCGATTACATAAACTGAATTGTATGGTGTGATTCTTACATTCATATATTAAGATTCGTGTCGGTATATGCAATATATCTTTGTACAAATCTATATTGGTAGATTGTGAAGACATTTCTAACAATCATTAATTATTATTCCCCATCACCATCGGTTTCGAATTCAAAACAACAAAAAACATATTTTTTTAGGAGAAAATCAACAATGGTTATTTGTATATCAAAGTAAAGTTCTCTACTACCACGACGAATATTGAATGATACAATATTCGCTGTGGTACTAGCCAGCAAAGTTGTTGTTTCGGTAGATGGTTTGTCTTTTAGAGACTCTTAAATTATAGAAGACTAAAAATATCGTATTTCTCATTTTTTTTTAATATTAGCTTTAAGATCACGGTATTCAGATGTGACGAGCGACTATGAGAAGTCATATTAAAGAGAGAACAAAACTGGAGGCGGGCTCGGAAACATCACGTATCTACCCTTTCCATTTTTTTGCTATATACGATGCGTGGCTCACACAAAGGCGAGAACTATAATCACGCCTCCTTGAATATATTATCGTTTTCAGCATCCACCTGATTGGAGAGAAGGGGATGAGCGCTACGCGGATGAGCGAGGAATGCGTTGAACTAAATTTCGTCGCGCGCATACAACTTTTAAGCAATTTTAAGAAATCTAACTTCTTATTGAAGTTGAGTAATTGGCAATCAATAATGATGAGTTTTAGTATGGTCACTTTAAATTGAATTATCTATGCATCAAACTCAAAATAAGTTACTATAAAACAATTTTACGCTAATTAATGACAAAAAATAAGATTTTTTTTTACAATAACACATAGTTCAAGACATAAACAATTTAATTTTATTTATAATTTTTGGTTTCTTAACTGTTTACAAGATCAACTTTAGGAGAACAATATGAAGTTTCAAGAAGCGTATGAATTCCCTGTCCTTAAAACAGCTTATAGAGTCTCTGTAGCCGATTCAAATCCGTTACTGTAATATTATTTAGTGATTTGGCCATTAAAAAGTTGAAGAATATGTTCCATTTGAATAAAGACGGAACCCAAGTTGTGTTCGATTTTTTTCGTAGCAATTTCGTTAATGAATAGAACATTGGTTTTGGTACATCAGCTGAAGATGCCTGTTCCACCTGCCTTTGCTTAACTGAACAAGTAAAACAGAATTGAACAGTATTTGCAACTATCCACAAACAACAGGCTGAAGCTTTTTTATAAGCTTGTGAAAGAACCGATTGAAGGCAAGCTTATTCTATTATTCGACTGTCAAAAATATTTGCAACTCCGAAGGTAACAGATTACGCTACTTACTATTCACATCAAGTTTACATGTACTACGCCACAATCTGTGTTAAACATTCCACAGTTCAGCGAATCTTAGACAATGTTATGCATTGATAGAAAATGTCAAAGGATCGAATGAGGTAACGTTAGCGACGTCATGAGCAAAATTGGCGTAAGCCAAATTTTAACTGCACGTTTGGTGAGCGATGGATATGGGGGAGGAAACAAGAACTCTACTAGAAGAAGTTAGGGACTGATTGTCCAATTAATGACTGTTAAATCAGGTCGAAGGCTTTGGTTAAATTACCTGGAAATGAAAGACTGGGATACTTCTAGTTAAAGAGGAGCCTCTCAATAATTTCGTCGTTGTAGAAATCAAGAGCATTCTAAGAAAAATTCATCCTTTGTACATTTTCTAATCGCATCATTAAAGCAATGTAAGAAATAGTCCGACACCAAAGCCCATAATATTCAAGTAGATAAGTAAATTTTCCAAAATGTGTGGTTGATGGCAAATAACATTTTTTATCCCACATGGACATGCATCCCAGGCCAAAAAAAAAAAACATTTTTTAAATATTCAATTCCTCTTCTCCTGTGTCATATATTCCATGGATATCTGAATATAAAGATAAATTCACGTGTGCTGTTAAATCGATTCAGCTGTGATGTACGTGTGTCAAATACCTCCATTGAAAACGTCTGGTAAACTTCTCCATTGGGGGAGGACGGTTCAGCTTACACGTCTTTCCGGAGTACATCGGCAAGATTTACGCGGTCGATTTGATTGCGCCCGGTGCAGCAGTAAATTTTCCATTCGACCGCCCCCGGGGGGCAAAGGGGGCTTAGAGGAGACATTCCCCTTCTTGTGTCGCCTTAATTGCCGGCGTGTTGACTCGGCCGCACCCGACCACACAACTGCCCGCACCTACATCGAACCTCTAATTAAATATCTTGTCGACACACTCAAATAAAGCCGTAAATTTCAGTAATCACGCGAACAAGCGCACACTGGGGAAAATAAAGATCGACGATGAGCCTCACTTTTAATTAAGACCTCTGTGATCGGAATACTAATACGAAATTTCCATGTGGGCCACTAATTACCATAATGAAACGTATCATCCAGAATGAAGTTTTAATTAATACTTTTTCCTACCGGCATAATTACACGTTTAATTCGCGGAAGTTATCACTCTTCGCCTTCATTAATTTTGACGGGCGAATGTTTTCTTTTAGCGCATAAAGTATGTAACCTGTTAATGGCTTAATTATGTAGTTTGGCAGCGTCGGATTATTATTGCATTACGCGTCATTTCCACGTCTCCAACTGACGTGGCAATTCGGTTTCCAACTTCAGAGTCGATAATTTGTTGGATGATATTGGATTAAGTCCATTCAGGAACCGTAAAGGCGGCGATAAACGTCTATGGGTCTATTAAGGGTTAAATCCCTATTTGCAGTTTATTTAAATTACTCGGTACGAGGCAATCTGCGCCAGGGCGCTCACAAAGAAAATCGCGCGCCAAACGAAAATTGATAGATTCCGAATAAGCCCTCCGCGATTCGGGGACAGACGTGGGGAGGGGGCGGCTCAAAGGACCGTGGAAATCCTTTTCATATAAAAGGGGAATTCATTTTTATGTTTTCACATATTTCATAATTGATTGCCGAGGGGGAGAGACATAACCGCCCAGGATTGCCGCATTTATCTTTTTTATATTTCGACGGGAACAAATGGGGCAGCATTTGTGTTTAAGGGATGTGATTTTCAAATTGATTGTCTCGTACGTAATGTCTCGTGAAAAAAGGGCCCAGCATCGGGACTCGATTTGTTATTGGGCGGAGGCAAACTCCTTCGATTCCCCCTCCGGCCCCCTCTCTATTCTTTGATGGTGGCAGCGGCGGCGGCGACGCCAGTTTCCCGCCTGAGTTACGCCCGGAGACAAAACAGAAAGCGGCGCATCGATCAAATATTTCACCCTCGACTAACTAAACTAATTAAAATAATAAACTCTCTTTAGAAGGAATTACAAAGTTTGTATCCCCTACATCTGTTCATTATTTTACTTACTTACTTATTTCTGCTACATTAATTTACTACAGGGCCATATAATCATTCCATCAAACGAAACTCATCAAAATAGGTTTTTATCACAATTATTAAGTTTTAGGGTTCAAAAAGTATTGAAGAAAAATTATGTGTGTTATTCAAGAAATTATTTACGAGGACCTGAAATTTGAAATACCATTACTTCTTTGTCTACTGTTCAGCGATATAGTAGATTTTCTCTGTAACAGGGTTCATCGAAGGTCAACGTTTTCCATGTAATTAATGAACGAAATAGTACGTTAATACGCAAGATTTATAAGGAACGTTTAATCACGTTTTATCGAGTCTAAAATAGACGCGTTAAGATGAATCCCTGAATGTTATAGTGTCATAACCACCGAGAGATCTAGGAAATATGCCAACGATGCAAATATAACAATAATAACATAAACATTAAATATTGTTTCCCCATCAGAACACCTACGAACCAGTTTCGACCCTTCAGGTCTCATCTAACTACGCTGATGAGACCTGATAGGCCGAAACCGGTCCGAAGGTGTTCTGACGGGGAAACCGTATTTACGTACGATATAAGTCATCCACCAGTCGTGTTGTTCAACTTCTGTATGGGATTTGTTCGTAAATGTGTTACTTCTGTGTGATCATTCGGGATGTAGCCGTACAAAATGTCTTGAGCTTGCATCGTCCATACTTCTCTCGAGCGGTCAGTTTTACGGTCGTCGGCGATGTTCTGTAAATTCCCGTTCTGATGCGGTTTTGAGGAACTCAGCGAACATGGTGGTCCGCAGATCCATTCTGACTATGTCTAATAGCGCCTACAGACGATGTGGCGAATGATGGCCAACGTTGGCGTTCGTGCATTTGGCGCATCGTGTGTAGACTCTGCGAATCACGAATGTGCACACATGTTGGCGTTCGTGGACGTTCGCGGTAAATCTTTCACGGATCAAAGGGGTAGACCAATGGGTATTCCAGAGCATACGCTAGTATCAAATGTTGGACGCATCGTGTGTAGTATACATTCGTCAAACAGTCTACGGTTTACAAATGTTGGCCCAAACCTACAAACATCACGAACGCCAACGTTGGCCGTCGTTCGCCACATCGTCTGTAGGCGCCTTTATGATAGGTCCTCGGTAACCGGTCGAGAGAGTAGATCTTCTAATATGGCTATTCTAGGTCTAATGATATCTCTGCGGTAAGTGGTCGAGATAGCAGATCTTCTAACATGAAGGCGTAAATTCAATTTGTATTTTAAATGGCCGAAGCTGTAGTGACCATCTGGCTAGACTTCCACTAGCCGAGCGGAGCCACCATGATAAAATATTTCAAAAATGTCTGCGCCTAATGTCCAAAAAATAAAATTTTATTCATGTAGTCGTCTATGATTTTCGTGAAATAGGAATGTTTCGGGTGAGGTATCCAAAATGTTTTTAATTGTACCGATAGGTACGGCCTTTGGCAAAGCTACCATGATAAAATATTTCAAAAATGTCTGCGCCAAATGTTCAAAAAATAAAATTTTGTTCATGTAGTTCATAATTTTCGTGAAATAGGGATGTTTCAGGTGAGGTCACCAAAATGTTTTTAATTGTACTGATGGGTACGGCCTTTGGCAATGCTACCTTGATAAAATATTTCAAAAATGTTTGCGCCTAATGTTCAAAAAATAAAATTTTGTTCATGTGGTCGTCTATGGTTTTCGTGAAATGGGGATGTTTCAGGTGAGGTCTCCAAAATGTTTTTAATTGTACTGATGGGTACGGCCTTTGGCAATGCCACCATGATAAAATATTTCAAAAATGTCTGCGCCAAATGTCCAAAAAATAAAATCATGTACATGTAGTCGTCTATTATTTTCGTGAAATAGGGATGTTTCAGGTGACGTCTCCAAAATGTTTTTAATTGCCTTTGGCAATGCCATCGTAGAGGTCTGCCATCGGAGAGGATAATTGCAAAGCTATTATTATTGGTTTCCTCTGAATTTCTGAACCACTCATATATGACCGCTAGAGTTTTTCTCTGGGTGTGCTTTAGTTCATTTTACAGCTGAAGTTCGTAATCGGCTGGTGTATTCGATCTGGCCCCTACCCCTGCATCGGTACGCAAAGTAAACAGCTTCTCGTGGGCAGTTGACTCGGAAATTGTGACTACAGTTCGAATGGTTTTCAGCTGTTCGAATACAGTTTGCAAAGGTGGAAAAAAGAAGTTCTAATTGAGCAATTAAGAGGAACAGAAGCAGCAAACAGACCCGCTACGAACGCATCCGCATCACAACGCGGCTTGCCTGTTTCAGTCTCCATCTCAAAGTTGGATCCAACCCCCACCAACACTAAGGATCCCATACCGAATTCCCCAAAATGCGATCCATTCGCCTACGATGCAGAATTCAATAGAATGCAGATTGAGTCGCTCGCAGCTTAGGTCAGAATCAGTTCGCTAATGAAGGAAAACCACAGCACCAAACAGACCCGGACGAACGCATCCACACCACATCACGGCTTGTCCGTTTCAGTCTCAATTTTAGAGATGGATCCAACCCCGACCGACAGAATGGACACCGTATCGAACGAGAACGCCACCGAATTCCGCAAAATGCAGTCCATAATGACAGATACCACGCCCATCCTCCAATTGCCCACTCCACAGAATTCAATAGTAACACTGGTAGCTGACACCAACGGGCCTGCATTCTAGAACTGATGGACATAAATAGCAACAAACAACCAATAGGCAGCAAATTGGCGGCAAATCTCCCCTAAGTCACCGATGGATTTTCGCATACTTATAAAAAATACTAGGGAAGTCCCGAACCACTCGTACCTACTGGACGAAGAGAAAACTACCAATGCGGTGATTAAGAATATCTCCTCTAACATCCACGACGCTGCAATCTACCGAAATTTTCGCTCACAGCAGATAACAGATACTTCAATGCAACCCTCTTCTAAGAAGGAACACAGCATGTGGAGTGTCCTTCAGCAGCCGGTTTCATTCATAGTTTAATCATCCGCGACTTTTTATTTTGTTTCACAATTAGTCATTAACCTTTCAAATAATGGATGTGTAAGAAGTAGTTTTGTGGGCTCAGCATGATCGGTGGTAAAGCGCCAGTGGTCGTCATCTAGCAAATAATGGTTGTAAACGATTGGAGTTTATGCTTAGGTAAGCGTTAAGCTAAGCACCCCCCCCCCCCAATTGATAAAAACAAAAAAATATTTCAAATTTGCACGAGAACAAAAGTTAACATTAGGTACAATTTTTACCATGTAAATCCCTATGGCCAAACTTAAACAAAATGCACTGTAGAGTTGTCCCTAAATTCTCATTGGTAGGTATTACATTTTACATTGAAATCGTCAATTTCTTTGCACATTTATGTCCTGTAAAAAGTTCGTTAACATATGAATAAACAAATTAAAATAATCTAATTAATGGTATCCAGCAGGGGCGGCTCGTTATATAGAGCCAAGGAGCCATGGCACCACCTCTAGTTTTGAGCTCAGCAAGAATTTTTAATTAATTCTTAAAATTCGTTTTGTTTTCCGTGTGTATTGTTTGATGGTGAGGTTACGTGGTCGAAGATTTAGTGCATGTCTGAGACAAAATGTAAACGCACGATAAATCGAAAGTACGCATAAAGCTACGGGCACACTTATCGGAATCGGACGGACGGCACGCATCGGCAAAAATTGCTTAACACAGTTGTAAACAAGTCATCGTACATTTATCGGTACGGCATAGAACGGATAAATGTGCGCTGACTCGTTTACAACTGTGTTAAGCAATTTTTTCCGATGCATGCCGTAGCATCATATTTTCAGCTTGTTTGAATTTGGCTGTTTGAAATTATGAACTTTTACTTTACAACGCAAAATAATCTTGGACTATGAAGATTAATCGTTCTTTTTTTCTTCAAAAAAGGAGACCCCATATTGTAAAAGTACTATCAACATGTTCCACGAGCCGCTACTGAGAGTCATACTAACCAAGTGAATTGTTTTATTTGAATTATTCAACATGTATTTACTAAATTTAAAGTTGTCGAAATTTCAAGCACAAAAGGTGAAACAATAAGATGATCCCAACAAAATGAATGGTTTTATTTAAATTCTTTTTTAAATTAGTTTCATATTTTTTTGACAATTTAATCGAAAATTAAAGAAAAATATTTTAAAAAAATTATAAAATTATTTTGAACAATGAAGTGATTTTTGAGACATATTTAAACCATTTTTTTTTAGTAGAATATTCTGCACTTTTTATCATTAAGACTGTATTTTTGATTTTTTTCTGTCTAAATTTTTGATCATTTGGCCTAAATATTTTTTATTTTGACCTAAATTTTCGATTTCATTGTTAAAATTTTCGACTATTTGGTCCCCATTTTTTATTTTTCCCGACGAATTTTTAATTTTTAAATTTTGACCTGTATTTTCGATGTTTTTGGTCAAAATACTTGAACTTTTGGCCTAAATATCCTTTATTTTGACCTAAATTTGGGATTTAATTTAAATTTTCGACTTTTTGGCCCGCATTTTTGGTCTTCTCGCGGAATTTTCACATTTTTACCTGTATTTTCGATTCTTTTGGGTCTAAATTTTTGATCTGTTGACCCAAATATTCTTTTTTTTGACATTTAATTGTTAAAAATGTTTTGGTCCGTATATTTGATTTTTCGATTTGAAGATTTTCAACCTGTATTTTCGATTTTCTTTGGTCTTTTGCTCTAAATATTCTTTATTTTGACCTTTTGAAATTTTAGATTTTTTAATGTGCATTTATTATCTTTAGGCCCAAATATTGAATGTACTGTCTAAATTTTCGACTTTCTGGCCAACATTGCAAATTTTTGTTTTTTTTTTAATCTTTTGACCTACATTTTTCTTTATTTTGACCTAACTTTTCAATTTGATTGTTAACATTTTCGATTTTTTGGCCCCCATTTTTGATTTTTCGTTTAGTCTGCATTTATTATCTTTAGTTTTTGATGTTTTGTCCATATTTTCGACTTTTTGACCAACATTGTGGATTTTTAAAAAATCTTTTGCCCTAATTTTTTCTTTGTTTTAATTTTATTTGTCTGTTAACACTTTTCTTTTTATTTTTTTTAATTTAGATTTTTGGTCTCAATTTTTTTATCGTATATTTTAGATTTTTTGTCTATTTTTATCCTATATTTTAGATTTTTTAACTTTACTTTAGAATTTCTGGTCAGAAAGTGGCAAATTATTTTGCTTCTACCTAGGTTTTTGATTTTTTGTCTGCGTTTTTTATATTCAGATCAGTATTCTTGATTTTTTGGCCCATATTTTAGATTTCTGTATTTTCGATTTTTTGTTCTATTTTTTTTTTATATATATACAAACATCTTTATTTAAGAATTGATACAATTATATATACATACATATAAAAATTTATGGTTTTCCGCAATTCTTAATTGGCTATCGACCGGAGGTGCAAGATGTGAGGATTAATGGCAAATTTAGAGGATAGGTAGATAAGGCGTTGGTCAGTTGGAGAGTTATTTGGGATTTTTTTGACCAAAATATTCGATTGGTTTGTAGAAATTTTCGATTTTTTTTGTCTGCAATTTACGCTCATTTTGTCTAAATTATCATCGTTTTAGGCTATATTGTAGATTTTTTTATTTGTTGGTCTAAATATTCTTCATTTTGACGAAAACATTCGATTGGTTTGTAGAAATTTTGGATTTTTTGTTTGCATTTTTATCGTTGCGCCTGAGCTTTCGATGTTTTGTCTGAATTTTCATCTTTTTAGGCCCTATTGTAGATTCTTACTTTTTTGGCCTATATTTTGTATTTTCGATTATTTTGGATTCAATTTTTAGGTTTTTGGCCGAAATTTTCTTAATTTCGACTTAAATTTTCGATTCGTTTGTTAAAAAATTTGATTTTTTGGTCTACCACTTTGATTTTAGGGTACGAATTTTAGATTTTTGGTCTTAATTTTTTATTTTTGTTCTATATTTTAGATTTTCTTAACTTGAATTATTGATTTTATTGTGCTAATTTTTGTGTTTGCTATTATTTTCAAATTTCTCGTTGGAACTTATTTTAAGCTAAAAAGAGTTATTTTTAGGGCTGAAAATGGCAAATAATTTTTCTTTTGCTTGTATTTTCAATTTTTTTTCGTCTGCATTTTTATTTTTAAACCAGGATTTTTTATTTTTTAGCCGGTATTTTAGATCTTCGGCTGTTTTGTTCAAAATTTTTGATTTTTTGGCCAAAATATTCGATTGGTCTACAAATATAGATGGTTCCTTGTTTCTTCAAAAAAATGTATAAATGGCTCTACCATCAACATGTTCCACGAGCCGCCACTGGTATCCAGTTATTATAATTACAAAATATATTTTCTATTTCTCTAATTTCTGTAAACATTCGATAAGATTTGTTTAATATTAAAAATTTGGCACATGTTGGCTTTTTAATGACCATCTAATGTGTTGGAGGTTATACTCCTTAAAAATAATGACAACACCTGCCTAACATTAATAATTCTGTGAATTATTTTGATCTATGTATTTGCGTAGTATTTGTATTTGCATAGTTTTGATGCTTTTGGTGCTGGTTCATAGTTTTGGGCAGTGCAGAAAAATCATGCTAATACATGTTCTCACATTTAGAAGCGCAAGTATCAACGACGATTTTGATTATCTTTAAATATTTTAGGAACTTGTCGTATTTCCGAAAATTAAATTCACGATTTTGGAACCTTGGGAAATGTGTGATTTTAACACTGAATGTTAACCGGCAGTGGTGGTCGCAATGAAAATTTGAAAATGTTAAAAGCTGTTGGATTTTAAAATAGGTAAAACTAGGAGTGGCGTTGAACAAACGTACAAATAGTAATATCATTAATGAACATTTATTTTTAGGCGGCTATATTTGTATTCCGTCTAAATAAAAGAGAGAATTGTATCATTCGTATTGAGATTCTGTTTCTGTGTGTAATTCGAGTGTCTTTTTGTGTTCGTTTTATGTGACTGTCAGCATGAATAATGGTCGTCCAATGTTTGGAACTTGTATTGTTGCGTAATTAAAATCTGATCGGGGACTTCCCATTGAGGGCAGTGACAATGGCGCGACTTCCTGAGTACGTGATGGGCGTGTAATGATGCGGTTCTTTGGATGTGTACTAACAGTCCTCTCTATTATATTAAAACTGTCAGTTTCTCGAGTTACATTCGTGTCGTGTGAAGGTGTTATGTGGAACAGTATATTATGGTAACTCCCTGCTGATGGCTGATAGCGTCGGAGAGTTCGCCCAGCAGGGAGCAGCTCACTGGCTGTCACTCAATCATCGGAGACTATTCATGCCGAAGCCCGCCCTACTTGTCCATACTATAACATGTGCTAATTACTGTTGCAGGGACTTCGGGATATGAGTGACGTTGACATGTGACAGCTACCAGATGGTTTACGAGTTTATAATGGTCAAGCGGTTTTCGGACTGTCGATTAATCTTCCGCACTTTAATCAATTAAGGGCCGTTTTGTGCCTTAGACATCGTGATTTATGGCGGCCCTCTGTTCGCCGCGTAATAAGCGTAAATTATGTTGAAGAGGAGGTGGGAGACGTATTCATGACTCCTTTCCATTTCATTAACATGGCTAATGTGTTTTCTCCCCCCGTTCCATAACTCTAAAACTTGAGTTTTATTGGCGAATAACGAGGATGATGGCACCGCTCTTTAGACCGTTCCCGGCAGATCTCTAAATTCCCCATGTTTACGATACTCTTAAAGCGCGTCGTATATAGGCGTGATATTGCGACGTTAATACGGTTTTATGGAAATATAGAGCTCAATATCGGTGAGAAGGCGACATTAATCATAATTAAGTGTTTAGTAACGATCGCGCTCGTGCAGGAAATGGCCCTAATAAACGTAGACATGTCTGCGACCGGAAGATCATATTGGTGCCGCCAGATAAGGTGAAAATTGCATTCCTTATCCTAACCCCTAAATGAACCAGCTCGAACAGAGGACACGTATCGACCAAACTTCACGTACACCACTTTTCACTATATTTACTAGCGACAGGTAACCAATTTTCTTTCCATTTTTTTCTTAGCAAAATCTGTTTTTCCGCAGTGCGTGTGTGTGTGTATTGATAACAGAGGTTTCACCCTTTCTATAATTAGCAACACATTTAATGAATGGGCATGTTGTGTAACCGCACCCTAACTGTGTTTATGAGTGTCAGGTGAGACCCGTTCAAAATCTCCTCCGAATATTTCGAAGCCTGCGTGGGATCACGCTGCGGTCGTTAATGTATTCAAGCGACAGGGTTATGGCTCACTTACACCATCGTCAACTCTTTAATAAACCCGTGTAGACAAGGCACTGCTAATGTTCGTCAGCACCTGTTACCATCTCCTTCTTCCAAACAAATTAAACGTCTGGGGGCCGTTCATGAGACGCCGCATAAATTAACGCGCCGATTTGTTTTACTTTTGGGGGGACGTTCTCCTTCTTTTTTCCGAGGCTCCCTCGGAAGTAATAAGCCTCCAAGGCGAGCCCCATGAATTATTTATCGACGAATCTTTAGAGCACTGCATGAATCTTATTAATACGTCGCACTTCTTCATCCGGGGAAAAACACATTTATTATTGAGAGGAAAAGAAAAATGGGGGGTCGGAGGAGTTTACAGCTGGAGCACATTGTCGGGGGTGGTAATTTTTTAAAGGAATTTATTACGATGGGTTTTTCTCTCAAATTTTCCATAAAAATATTAACTGAAGCTTGGAGGGAAAAAGTGTAACTATTTTCATCAAAAAGGGTGTAACTTTGAAAATAGAATTGTAATTGAAAATCATCGCAATTTTACGAAAGCTTCGCTATTAATTTGGATGAAGAGGTTGCCTTCTCAAATTGGAAGGTTCGGTTTTGTTATATTCAATACTGCCAATAGTAATTAAAGGTTAGTTGATGTTAACAAATTTCATTTTATTTTAATTTACAGGGTTTCAAAAGTCACCATACATAGGATATTGTTCAATAATAATATTCATTTTCCTTTTTGTTTTGTATCAATATAAAATGAGTCCAATGTGAGTACCGTTCTGGTTCTTTAAATGACCGCTTACTTCAAATGACCGAATACTTTCTTCCTGTATGTTTGCGCAGAGTGAGAAAGTATTCGGAAGACGTGAGACAACGCGATAACATATCTACGGATCCAATTGAATTTAAGATGATCACAGCACAACACACCTCGAGTGCTTGGTACAACTTTACGACAGGGGAGCGTGGTGACCATTACACAGGTACAGTCAGAGAAAATACAAATGTGAAACCCGCTCGGCGAGGGAATGCTGCCGCATGTCGGTCGAAATCAATCAGTCCCTGCTTAAAATCCATTTATGAGGTAATAAACGGGTATCCCGATATAAGATGGTCAAAATGTCACCCGACACGGATTTTTAAATAAATATGAAAATATCATTAGTTGTGACCTTAACCAAAATAGTCGTAAGCCATATATCAAAAAAACCCCGACATGACCCGGGAAGCCCCAAAATACGATTTTTTTAAATATAATTTTTTTAACCACTAAAAAAAATCTGAAAAAATCACATATATTATTGATCAAAATACCAAATTAGATGAATTTTTCAAGGTCATTTCATATTTTTATAATCAACAATTGAAATAAATTTAGGATAGATTGAAATATATAGGCTAATTCACGCTATACGGCACGGAATATTGTGGCCAAAATACGTGACTTTCAAAAAGTTTGACTTTTAGGATATATAGGGGTCTATAATGGTTACTTTTTAAAATTAATTTCATATTATACAGGGTGTTCCAAACGCCCTAAAATATCAAAGTTGTGTTTTTATTTAATGGAACACCCTGTATTTTAATAAAACCTTTAATAAAATTATCGGATTAAAATCAAAATCTTGGATTTTATTGCAAAATTTTTGTTTTTAAGGTCCAGAACCATGAATTCTATGGTCCAAATTTGAGATTTTACATGACATTCCTAGTTTATAATCCAAATTTTTGATTTTAGGACTCAAATTCTGCGTTTAGAGGTAAAAACTTGGATTTTATGTTCCAAATGCCAGATTTTAAATGCAATTGATCAATTGAATCCAAATATTGGATTTTGGGTCTCAAGTTCAGCGTTTAGGGACCAGAAACTTGGATTTAAAGTTTCAAATTAGAGATTTTACATGTAATTATCAAATTAAAATACAAACTTTGGATTTTTCAACACAAAGTTTGCGTTTAAAAACCATGGATTCTATGGTCCTAATTCAAGATGTTTATTGAAATTCTTGTATTAGAATCCAAATTTTTAATTTTAAGTCTCAAATTCTGCGTTTAAATTTATAATTTTTGGTCACAAATTATGCGTTTAAGATCCAAAACCGTGGTTCAAATTGGAGAATTTTCATGAAATTCTTGGATTAGAATCCAGAATAAGTACAAAGTATTGTACTCAGCAAATAGATTTTTTTTAGATTGTTGACCTGTATATTCGTTTTTTTTGTCTAAATTTTTTATTATTAGGCCCAAACAATATTTATTTTGGCCTAAATTTAATTGATAAAATTTTCGACTGTTTATTTTTCCAGACGAATTTTTAATTTTTAAATTTTTGACCAGTATTGGTCAAAATATTTTATCTTTGTATTTTTGATTTTTTTTAAATATTCTAAATATTCTTTATTTTGACCTAAATTTTCGATTTAATTGTTCAAATTTTTGATTCTTTGGTCCCCATTTTTTATTTTTCGAGCCGAAATTTTAATTCTAGTTCCAAATTTTCGATTTGATTTTGATTAAAATATCTATAACCTGAATGATTGATTTATATGCGAGATTTTTTTAAATTTTTTCGGGTATTTTCGTGTTTTATTTGTTGAAATTTTCGATTTTTTAGCCTGCATTTGTTATCTTTAGGGGCGAATTTTCTATGCAATATCTAAATTTTCGACTTTCTGGCTTACATTACAAATTTGTATTATTATTTTTTTAATCTTTTGACCTAAATTTTTCTTCACTAACTTCTGGATTTTATTGTCAAAATTTTCGATTTTTTGGTCCGCATTTCTGATTTTTCGTTTAGTCTGCGTTTATTATCTTTGGGTCCGAGTTTTCGATGTTTTGTCTAAATTTTCGACTTTTTGGCCAACATTGTAGATTTTTATTTTCTTTTATCTTTTGCCCTAAAATTTTCTTTATTTGCCTGTTAAAATTTTTCTTTCCTTGGTCCACCATTTTTATTTTTATGCCAGAATTTTAGATATTGGTCTTAATTTTGTATCGAATATTTTAGATTTAAAGTCTGTTTTTTATCCAATATTTTAGATTTTTTAGCTTGGATTATTGATTTCATTTCGTGATTTATTTTACTTTTTGGCTATTATTTTCGAATTTCTGATCAGAAACTTATTTTTGGCAAATTATTTTGCTTCTACCTAAGTTTTTAATTTTTTGTCTGCGTTTTTAATTTTTAGATCAGGATTCTTGATTCTTTGGCCCATATTTTACATTTCTGTATTTTCGATTTTTTTGTTCCAATTCTTTTTATTTTTCATTATTTTGACCAAAATATTCGATTAGTTTATAGAAATTATCGTTTTTTTGTCTGCATACGCCCGATGTTATGTCTAAATTTTCACCTTATTTGGCCCTACTTTTTTGGCCTATATTTTGTATTTTCGATTGTTTTGGTTTCAATTTTAGTCGACTTAAATTTTTGATTCGTTTGTTAAAAATCTTGATTTTTTGGTTTATCACTTTGATTTTTGGGTACGAATTTTAGATTTTAGCTCTTCATTTTTTATTTTTTTGTCCCATATTTTCTTAACTTGAATTATTGAGTTTATTGTGCGATTTTTTTTTAATTTTAATTTTTGCCATTATTTTCGAATTTCTCGTTGGAACTTATTTTAAGCTAAAAAGAGTTATATTTGGTGCTGAAAATGGCAAATGATTTTTCTTTTGCTTGTATTTTCAATTTTTTGGTCTGCATTTTTATTTCTAAACCAGGATTTTTTATTTTTTCGGCCGATATTTTATATCTTTGGCGGTTTTGTTCCAAATTTTTGATTTTTTGGGCAAAATATTCGATTGGTCTTGGAAGATGAATGGTTCTTTGTTTCTTCAAAAAAAAAAGGGGGTGGGTATTATATAAGTGGCTCTACCATCAACATGTTCAACGAGCCGTCACTGGTAAAGATATAAGGTATTTGAAATTTAAAAAAAGAATCTAAACTCAACATAAACATACTGTTACTCTATTATTAATTTGATAAAATTTTGTTGCTCAATTGTTGATAAATATATACAAAATATCGTAAAAAGATTAGTTATTCAAATTTTTCAAGATGACGCACCAAACATTGAAAGAACATTGACTAAATAAAATTTTCCGTCACTTGATCGATTCGGGGCGAAAAAAATTGTTAAACCTAATAAAAACATGAATACTCTAAATAACCTTTTATTTGGGTAAAAAAAGTATGTGAATTTTTCAGATTATTATAATAGTTTTTTGTGGTTAAAAAAATAAAATCTTATTTTTCGAGGGTTTCAAGGTCATATCTTGGCAAAAATGGGATTATTTATACGAAACTGAAATAAAATTATTAATACCAAAATATTACCAATAATTTTAAATAAAATTACTCTTCAATTGATAAATATATAAAAAATATCAATACAATGTAAAAATTTGAGTTATTCAAATTTTTGAAGATGCACCAAAAATTGGAAGATGAGAAAAATCACAGATATCGAGTCCGTCACTCGATCACTTAGGGGCGAGAAGGGAACTAGGCTTGTAAATTTTATTACCTCATAATTGTATTTTAAGCAGGGACTGACCGGTTTCGACCGAACTAAGCACCGACATGCGGCAGCATTCCCTCGCTGAGCAAGTTTGGCATTTGTATTTTCTCTGACTGTACACGATGGTTTATCTTAGCCTATCTAACCACTGGTGTACCATAGTGGGAGCACGCACGGTCTTGTTGGAAGGTGTGAAATGCTCCATCCTTGTTCAAAACCTGGGGATATAACAGGTAAGGTATCTCTCTGCATTTAAATTGGGATAAAAATGGGATCAATAATCATAGTGTTTCAAATCCCATATCAGACTATACATTTCGCAGGATTTTGCGTTTTGGAAGGATCGTTCAACTCGGGAGTGGTATCACTGCAATGACAGATTAACCACTTCAGTAAATGTTGGCCTCATTGGTGAAGTCAGGGTTGTCTTGATTGTGTTGGATACATCTGCCTGGATTTTATTATTATGTGGTAAATTATCAATGGGGAAAAATGAACGACAAGTATTTACTTTATTTATAATGATTTGTACCCATATTATATTGACAATATAGATTTGTTATATATCTAACGGTTAAAACAATATTTCACATTAAATTTTGGGGAGGAAGGGTTCTGCCGATCAAAAACTGTAAAGGGTTCTTTGAAAAATATTCTGAGGATTCCGCGTTCCTGATCCAGATGAAAGGCAATCAATTGTAATAGGCAAATGCCTAGGATATAAAGGCGCAGGAGCAAATTTATCACCCCATAATTTTGTAACATTATCCGATGATCTGTCCAATTAATCTCTCTTCAAATACAAAGTTAAGTAATAGTAAACCACCAAAATATGAATGTACATGTGACAACTTCTGGACATTTTTCACACACTCATTCTCACTTGTTATTTTTCATTGCTCACGTAGCCGAAAAATGTATGGGACAGGAAGCAATAACACTTTTTCGAAATAGCTTTATTGTCGTTCGTTCGGTGAAATATCAAAGAAACTGTCACAGTTGCCGCCGGTTAATTTATGCGCGACACACGAGACCGAATCAGCGCACGGCAAACAGAAATAAAATGAAAAAATAAACGTCACGGGCTATTTTATAAGGCTCATTTTTCCGTCGTCGGAAGGTGGATTTACAAGAGCAACAAATCGCAACAGAAATAGACCGCCGCTCCACGAAATTCGAAATTTCGCCGCCAGTCAAAACACAATATAGATGTTCGAGTGGTGTTTACGTTCGCGCCTCATTATCTCGCCAGATTTATGCCATTAGTCTTGAATAGTGTTGGGTGAGGATGTGATGATTATTTATAGAGGTGAGTGTATTATGCTATATTATAACATTATTTATTAGAGCTTTTATTCGAATTATTTCTTTCCTCTCTGGTATTGATTAATCTTTTATTTATTAGGTAATGAAAATTCTGACATATATCATGCTTCTTTTGGAAACTATGACGATCGATTCACTACGGCACATTATTGCATAGGCTTTTCAGTTACTGGTACCTAAAAGTTTGGTTATGGTTCATATATAAAGTATCATTTGTGTTTAAAATCCATGATTTATTGTCAAGTTTACGATAAGTTGACATAGGCGAGCATTTTCTCTCCCATCCTTCGCCCAGAATTCATAGGTTTATCGGCAAATAACAATATTTGTATATTTGTGCAATTTTAATTTATTTACTTCGCTTCCCAAATTTTAGATTTAATTTTTTTGTCCTTGTCAATATTATTTATACACAGGGGCGGCTCGTTATGTAGAGCCAAGGAGCCATGGCACACACCTCTAATTTTATGCTCGGCAAGAATTTTGTATTTCTAAAAACAACAACTCTAAAAAAAATGCCTGTGAAACTTTAATGAGTGGAGAAAAATTGCAATGCATTTGTTCCCACACGCAAACGGAGCCAACTTACTTCTGGTACGGCATTTCATTAGAATGTGGGCAGCGGCGAGGAGGTGCGCGGTTCGGGGAGGGGCGCGTTCTGACCTGCAACTGGAGCCAAATCATCTCGTGCACGCGGTAACGTGCACTTATTAGTCCTATTTCCTCACCGCACACGATTAATAAATTTAATTCATCGCGGAATAAGCATTTTTGCTCATGTACTATTGATCAAATTTACAGGCAAGTCATGTACTTTAAATACATGTCAATTGGGAAAAAAAACGGAAATTCGACGTTCAATTGCTTTTTGATTTTTGAAGGATAACTCTTGAACACATTACCAAATTTTAAAAATTCTTGGTGCAATGTGTTGTTCTCACCGAATAGATAAAAACAAACATAAATTCGACATTCAATTGTTTTTGATGTGTCAAGGATAACTCTTAAACATAGATTTTTTTATCAAGCCCGATATAAAAAAGCAATTAACCGCTCAACTGTTTTGGGGTTTTGAGAAGTTAACTCTTGAACAAAATGGCCGATTTTAAAAATTCCTCCTGAAAAGTATTGTACTCATCGAGTACAGGACCAAATAATCATTTATCTTCAATTGATCAAATTTGGCAAATTCTTTCAGCAAAGTGTTGTACTCGCTGAATAGATGCAGATAAGACACAAAAAATTAAATTTGTAGTTTAATTGTTTTCTATTTTTTTTTTTGAGAATAACTCTTGGGCGAAAGAACAGATTTTGTAAATTCTTTCGGTACTGATTAGTGATGAGATAAACGGTTATTTTCCAGAAACGGTTATAACTGTTACTGTTACTACAAATAACTAGTTATTTAAACGGTTATTTAAAATAAGTTACTGTTACCACAAAATAACTAGTTATTTAAACGGTTATTTAAAATAAGTTACTGTTACCACAAAATAACTAGTTATTTAGTAACCGTTTTTTTAAATAACTTTACTCAGTAACAGTTTGTAACAAAGCGGATCTTAGGGGTCAATTAACACAAAATGCAAAAATCGCACTTTTCAAGTTCGAATATTTTAAAATCGTGATTTTGATTCTAGAAATTGCACAACTGCTAAACGCGTTGCCCGATTTTGATAATTCTAACGTAACCATCTGGAGAATTTAATGTAATTTAAAAACAGGTTAATAATCTTTTTTTTGTGAAACACGCAAACCGTAAAAATTGCACGAATTAAAAGTCCGAAGATTAAAATTACGACTTTGATTTTTGAAATTGCACAACTGCCAAATACGTTGTCCGATTTTAGTCATTATAAGGTCAAAATTATGGCAAATTTCATGCAATTTACAATCCGGATTAGTTTTACTTTTTCATGAAATCAACGCAAAATGCCAAACTCGCACGTTTTCAAACTTCGAAAATATATTTTTTTTTTTTTTAAGGAAGGATGATTGACGGAAATTTGGGTTGGGGAATTATGGATGATATGGGACATTGGCTTAGACATCGTAGGTCTTTCAGCCACAACCGATTTTTTATAATATTTGATTCATATTAAATGAAAATAGACATCCACAAACATCCATGCCCTCGCCGGGGTTCGAACCCAGGACCCTCCGCATTAGTTCTTTTGAAAATATTGATTTTTAAAAATACAACAGCCGAATGCATTGTTAGATTTTGACGATTCGAACGTCAAAATACGGAAAATTTAGTGCACTTTTACAACGGATTACGAAATGTTTCTGTGAAATTAACACAAAATGTAAAAATTGCAATCCAAAATTTTAAAATCGCGACTTAGATTTTTGAAATTAAACAACTACCGAATGATTTGTCCGATTTTGATGATTTAAATGTATGGCGAATTTAGTATTATCCAAAACGCTTCATCGCTGGCGGACCCTAGGGAGGGGCAAATAATCTCTTCCTTAAATCTAGGTTTCTTGTCGGTGGTCGTGAACTTTTAGAAAATGTCAAAAATTAACGCAAAACGCCAAAATCACGAAGAAGACCAAAGATTTAAATTGCAATTTTTATTTTTAAATTGCTCAACGCGATAACCGGTTTTGATGATACAAATGTCAAATTATGGTGAATTTAATGTCATTTTAAAACGGATTTCCAAATTTTCTCTTGAAATTAATGCAAAAATAGCAGTTTTTAAATTTTCAAGATTTTCGCGACTTTGATTTTTGAAATTGTACAACTGCCGAATGTGTTGTTCTATTTTGATGATTTATAAGAATTATAATAATAACAATAATAGTTTATTCATGCCAATACCAGGAGTTTATACAAGTCAGAAAATGGCTTTTATGGATTTAAATTTCAAAATTTGAATAATTTCTTGTAATTTTAAAACAGATTATATTTTCTCGTGAAATCACTGGCTATTTTGTGTTTGTCAATTTTATGTCAAATTATTTTCAATATTTGTTCGAATTTTTTTTAGACGTGATTCGTCATTGAATCGAGTCCTGTGTTACTAAGAACTGATTCGGTATTGAATGGGTTATAAGAGTTACTGAAAAAGTTATTCGTTATTTAATCGCGTTCCTTTTATAAAATAACTTTTGAGAAAATCAGCGTTACTGAGAGTTTTCAATAACGTTACCGTTATTATTTCTCAGTAACGGTTTCAAAGTAGCAGTTGGTGAAAATAATGCTTATTTTCCGTTTTTTAACCAAAAATAAATTTCAAATTCTTAGTATTGAACTTATTAAGGAGATGTAGATAAGGTTACAAAATACAATTCATCGTTTAATTGATTTCCGCGGACAAAGAACGGTATTATAGATTGAATGCGGGCTATTTTTCGTGTTTATTTAATTTTTGAATGCTTCTGCAACAAGTAAAGGTTTTTAATTATCGATTTTTCTTTCTTCAAAAAGGAGGCGCTGAGATATATTACGTATGCTAAGTGGCTCCACCATCAAAATTTTCCACGAGCCGCCACTGTTTATACAATGCTATCTGTTTATTTGTAATTCAACATAATTGTAAAATATGTCCTTTTTATTATGAATAGGATTAAATCTTGACCTGACGAATGTAAACTTCTATGTAACCACATTAATACATGTTATTAAACTTTATTATTATTATTATTATTATAATTCCACAGAACACATTACGCTATCTTGTCAACAGATCAATCATTTCTAAATTGTTCACTGATGTGAGGGTGGGGTGTTAATGTGAAAATAACATTACAGATTTTTCTTTTGTGCAATAAATGCGGCAAACAAAATGTTGCCCTCTATTTGCACTTGGTACACCACTGCGTCAGTAATTGTAATAAATGCTTATGGTGAATAGTTTTTAATGGATTGTGCAACCCAATGATTTCGTTGTAAATAAATATATTGTTACTCATTCTGAAGACGAAAAATGCACTAAATTTCATAACGAAATAATGTGCAAATGTCGCCAGTCTATTTCATTCGTGATACGATAATGATGAAACTCTATTTTCCAATCTATTCACCAGTTCCAAATATGAGTTGCAAAGGTCAGTATCATTATCAAATCAACCCAATATTCGATAAATGTCATCCATCGAAATGCATTATTTCGATGATTTATGTCCTTCTGGCCAGTTGGCTGCATCAATCATTCCGCTTTAAATTTGTCACGTGACAATGGGACGGCGCATTGTTCGCGAGGAGAATTAATTTTCGATTGTGGTCCGTGGTGGTTGGTTTTTCATGTGGATCCCCCTCTTATACGTGAAGGTAATTATCGTCGAACAATGACGGAGCTGATCCGGCTGTCGCCTTTCATGAAAATCCGAGATTAAATCGGCGGAAATTAGTTGGTGCGGCCGCGGTCCTCGCGGCTTTCTTCAAAGTTGTACGTTCGTGTGTCAGAAGTTGAATAGTCTGCCATATCACGACAGGTAATTGACCATTGTGTTCCGTAATGCCGCGGCGGAAAGGAAGGAGCACACAATGCGCGTTTATTATCGAGGCTCTTTCAGCAACCGTCACACAAAGTATGGCAACGTCATTGCGCGTCATCCGAGACAATGAATACGGCCCCGCTGATGGCGCGAACTGTCTGACAACTTGACAGTATAATTAAGATCGGACCGCCACGAGGAGGGCGATCACGACAAAACAATTCCGCGGTTTTAATACTCATGACAGATATGGGTTACGATTGGGGTTGCTGATCTTTCCAGATGGCTCATATAATCACCGATTTAACCACCTTTACTATGCTTTATCATACTCTCAAAAATCACATCTTGGATTGCAGTGCGCAACGCAATTATAAGTTTATTTTAATATCCTCATAGACTACTATTTTGTATTCCTATTGTTCGAAGATTGTAGCGATAAGATTAATTATTAAATTACTCGAAAACTATTACCAAATAGTAAAAAGTAGCTTTATCATTGAAGCGCGTGATAAAAATGAAATACAGAATGTGAGCTGTGATTGATATCTCGAATTCCTATATCGTCTCCACGACAACTCCGGGTTCTTACACGAACACAATGTTTTCTTCATTGTATTATCAATGAAGAACACGTTGAGAGTATCATCTTACTTGTATCGCGTGTTCCTGCAAGAACCCGGAGTTGCCGTGGAGACGATATAGGAATTCGAGATATCAATCTGATCAAACATTTGGTATTTAATTTTTATCACGCGCTTCAATGATAAAGCCACTTGATTTTCACTCATTTGCCGAGCTACTGAATTGTTTGAGAAGAATTTGCAAAATTCAAAAAAATGTCAAATTTGGACGGAAACAACAAACATTTATTTTTGGGTAATCATTTTAAGTAATGTAGAATACAAAAGGTTTTTCCAGGACATTAATTGAAGAGTGGAATGAATAAGCAGTAGCAGGGCCGCGCCAAGCGGGGGTGTTAGGAGTGCCCAGCACCCTGGCGGCAGGTCTTGGGGGCGGCAGGCCTTAAGAGGCGCCGGTCAATAGCCCAAATTATCGATGCTAAGAGCCCTCTTAGCCTGGCGCCCACCAAATCTTATTGGTTTTTTACAATTTGCAAACAATTTATTTAAAATCGGCGCTCGTAAAAAAATAAATCCACCTAAAATAGTTTTTTTTTCGTAACACGTACATTCGTGAAATAGGAGATGATTGTTTATTCATTGTGTACGGATGCAAGCGCGAAATCCATGAACCTATCTCAAAATTGCCTCAGACGCGATTAAAGTGGCATTCAACTCAAGAAATGTTGCATTTTAAAATACGCAAAATCCGACAAAATGGGAAAGTACCAAAAAATATTATTCAAATTGGTTATCTTTTTTAGAACTTCTGATCGCTTAGTTTGATGATATTTTATAATATTTAGGGTAATGAAAGCACAGTCTTTAAATATCAGTGTACGTGTGACTATAACTATGGTTCAACAATGACCAAACGTTCTTGGATTACTTCTAAATTTAGTTTCCATAAACTAATTTTATCAGTGTACGATTTCCAGCATATCTCGATACGCCAACCATATGTTTTTAGCTGCAGTTTCTTCTTCTTTAAAGCATTAGCTACCTCACACATTGTATACGAAGTATCAACATTCGGCATCGTGATACTTTTATCACAATCAATAACTTGATTTTGTTGATTTTCAACTTGGAACTTCCACGTTCTCGACTTGAATATTTTTAATGCTATTTAAAACACACTGAATTCTCTATTTTTTAACAATATTATATCATCACCAACAAATGCCTTTAAAACCCTTTGCACTCGAGCGGCACCGATACGACGCCCAGGCGGTTTGATGCATCCACTCGAGCGGCGCTGCTACGGCGCCCGGGAGGTGTGATTAATGCTAACCTCACCTAACCCTACCTTACACAACCCTACCTAACCTAACCCAATGATTTTAAAGTAAGTACTTGTGTAACTCATCTCGAGTTGCAAGGGGTTAACACCTCTGCAATTTAAAAAAACAATCGAAAAAGCGAATTTGTTGCCCTAGAGCTTGGAGGATTTTGGCAGTTTTCGCAAACTTATTATGAAGATTTCTTAATACTTTTTAAAATAAAATAAATTTTATAGATTTTAACAAATGAATCATCATAGTCAAAAACATGTTCAATACCTCAGCAAATCAAAAACGCGATTTCGTTGACTTTGAACTTGTAAAATTTCAGATTCTCTAAACTTTGAACACCACACCAATTTTAAAAATCGAAAACGGCGTTTTGTCGACTTTGAACTTGGAAAACAACAGAATTTGGCAACTTTCTTTGAACGATATGTATATTTCTTTATATTTTTATTAAGCACACTAAATTCTCTACATTTTGGCATTTAATTCATCAAAATCAAGTTACCCATTCGGAAGTTAAACAATTTTGAAAGATTTTGAAACTTGTAAAATTTCAGATTTTGAATGCTTTGGCATGAATAATAATCCTTGTTTAAAACACAACACAGTCTCTACATTTTAGCATAAAAATTATCATAATTAAAAAATGCTGTCAACACCTCAGCAATTTTTAAAATCGAAAACGCGAATTTGTTGCCTTTGAACTTTGAATTTGGAAAGTACACCAAATTCTCTGCATTTTGACTTTCAATATCAAGTAACGAGTTCTGAAGTAAGGCAATTTTTCAAAATCAAAAACTCTAATTTGTAAACTTTGAATTTGAAGAATTGTGGCTATTCTGCCACAACCGATTCTTTGTAATTAATTCATATATTGATATGAAAAGACAACCACTAAACATCCATGGGCCCGTACGGCCATTTTTCATTCAGAAAAAGTGACCGCATGGATGGGATTCGAATCCACGACCACGAGGCCCAGAAGCAGGAGCGCTACTTACTAGGTCACCGCGCCCCCCCCCCCCCCTTAATATTTCTTAATCTTTTTTTTATTATTATACTACATTCTCTGTATTTTAGCATATACATTATTATAATCAGAAAACGAGTTCAGCACCTTATCAATTTTTAAAAATCAGAAACGGAATTTTATTGCCTTTGAAACTTCCGATTTTTATTTTATTTTTTTAATTTTACTCGTGAATAATGAATATTTCACACTCAATTTATTAATGTTCAATATATAGATCATTAAAATGAAAAGGCAAAAAAATTTTTAGAAATTGAAAAAGGGATTTGGTTGCCGTTGGACGTGGAAAACACAAGATATTGTCGATTTGCGCTGATTTAAGATACCACTTTTTTAATACTTTTGTTAAATATACTAAATTAAGGTTGTAACGGAGTTCCACCTCCGCATCCGCAAGTGCGAAACACCTCCGCCCTTGACTCCACATCCGTATTTAATAAGTTTGTGGTAACTCTCGTCTTTATTACAGGGAAAACTCTGATAAGAGCTGCATTAACAAGTATATAACCACGAATAGCCCTGGAGATGCCTTTACCTGTATGAAGCACATCATTGGAACCATATATCACTTGTAACACTGCATTTAAACCTGAACCCGTCCTTAATGTCCCAATCGCGCCATAAGGTTCTAGAGAGTATGGAAGGACCCAAGCAAGTGTTCTCAAGGTCTTTGGTTTTTGGATTCATAAATGATTAGAGATGCTTTCCAATACAAGATTAAACTAGACGGGGTCGATTGGCTATTGTGAGCCTTACAGCACTGCGACCTGTTTAGATTTTTTGTACTAGTACCCTACTTCTATTAGATTCCCAGAAATTCAACTTCCTTGGTGAGGTCAATTAATTTTCTGGCAGATAATGCCCTGATCCGTTCTGGCGTTATTGCCATTCCTCCGGTTAGGGCCTGCCTGGTGCTACATACTCACATAGTATGTATTCGTCCGTTTCTTCTGCCAATTCACATAATCTACACATAGTGTTAACCACTTTACCCATCTTGTGAAGATGATTCTTCACTGGGCAATGTCCTGTGAGGAGACCGGTAATTAAGAGCTGTTTGGCTCTGCAATGAACATGTTGAGTTCTAGGTCAATCTTGCAACCACCTATACAACCCAACTTTGAATATTTGCTTTAATCAGTAACAAACCAGACAACACGAGAAATTACTTTTAGAACGGAAACGATTATAATTCCTATAACATACAACTCTACGTATAATATTCGCTCGAGATGATAAATTAATTAATTTACCCGTTTTACCCGGTGGCCAAGTAAAACACTATTCATAAGTATAACTAAAACTTTATTCTGCTCACTATTGCTACTCTTGGTATATTTACATTCAAAGATAGATATCGACTGGCGTGCTCGTCCCCATCGCTCACAAGATTTTGGCGCATGTCGGATAAAACACGTGCAATAAAAGAGCGCGCAATAATATTAAATTAAACACTACAGATTCCTATTTTCTTTTCATGTTCTTCTGCCTTCTTTTCGATTACTTCCTGCTCGAGGAAACCAGTTCTTCGGATCTCGCAACTGGTCCATTTCTTCCTCTCACGATATCTCCTACACCATTGTCCATTTTTCCAGTAATCTGTTCTGCACTTTTTTCCTATTCTTGGACCACGCCCTTTCTCGTTGGCCCTTCAAACGGCGTCGGACCAATGATGGTAATAGAAGCTCCTTTTTTTGCAAGTATATCGGCATGTTCGTTGCCTTCTATACCTGCAAGGCTGGGTACCAACTGTATATTTTGAGGTTCTTTGGGGCAGCTTGGCTATCCGAGATTAGATAGATGTGTGCCCCTTTGTACCCACACCTGGGTACATCTTTCTAAGGCTAATATTTCATTCTTCCAATACAAAGGTTAGTCTAAAGACACTATTGATGGCACCTTTTCATCATGTTCAATATTATTCAAATATAGCAGTATCAGGTCACTTAGTGCTGTAGTAATAATTGGCAGGAACCTAATAGATGCCTTTCCAGAGGGTTGTATACACAGTCTGCATCGTTCTAGATCAATTGGAAAAATCTTTTCCTGGAAGGGAACAAGATAATTGCCAAAGAACATCAATTGTTCTGATGTTGGCACCATATGCTTCTAAGTTATGGAAAGTTATATCCTTCAGAAGGATCTGTCCTCTCGGATAGTAACATGGACAATTGTTTTTGTAGCACTATCAATATATCTCCGTAATTTACTTTCTGGTGTTATAGCAGCAATTATTCCCATGACGTGAATGGTGTTACTCCCATCCATATTATCTGCTGCACAGTAATACATTATTGTAAGTCGCATTCCCTAACAAACAGCATTTCTTTCGAATTTCATAAGTTTTGTATAGGAAGAACAGAAATGCAGATAAAACAAGCTAATCACACTTATTTTAGGTTTGATGAACTTCACAAATCAACCTCTGAATACTAATGTATATTATACCCCAACTTCGCAATCCTCTAAAGGGGTTCAAACTTAAAAATAACACTCGAATCGTAAAATTCAACCTACTAGATATTGATTGTATATTTTTTTCTGGAACAATTTTTTTTCAACCATGTCCATTCCTGGTTGGGCGTTAATTTAGCCTTTTTAACACTTTTCCGGACCCTAAAAAAATTTCCTGACTGGAATTTCCTGCCGGAATCGGTTTCAGCGCACCCAAAAACAGTAAGAATCATTATTCTGCCTCATGGAAACCGAAAAAAAAGGTTTTGTGTGCCTGTGTTATTATCAAAAATAATAGAATTGGCAGTTTCAATAACGTTGAAATCCAAGAAGGGTGATTGACAGAATATTCATTGCAATCTTGCAGTTTCTCGCTCCACTTTTACAGTTTATGGGCGGTGATCAATCTTTTGGATCCATCACTTCAACTAAATTTTGAGCCAGTTTCACTAGATTTGACACAACAATCATATATTATGATATTGATCAATAGTATTAACTTGGTTGAGCGGTTTATGGTGGCACTTGCACTTTACAGCTTCAAGAACTATAGTAGTGGTATAAACATTGCAACCTTGGTTTATTTTGAAAATACCACTGCCATGGAGATCAATATCCTCTTTCGTGTTGAAATCTTATGTTAATTCATAACTGGCTCTGTATTGGTTGCAAAAATTCTATGTCGAGTTCTTTAGACAACTTTGCTATCTGCTTCAAATTCTGGTTCAGCACCGATTAGGTTTTCTTGAGTGATTGGGTAAGCGTAGTTTACAAGGAGATCCATTCGGCTGTATTTACCTTCATGTATCTGTTTATGTCCGCAATGGGGTTGTAATAATCACGATTGACACTTACAGGAAAAAAGTTGCTGCTTGGGTAAAAAGGTATGACACAGGCGTCCAAGAAATTAATTCTAAAAGTTAGCAGCCCAAATTATACCAGTGACGGTTCGCGGGGTTTTTTCTGGTACGGCCGAGGAACAAGAGGTGGTAATACAGATAGGTAGGGTCGGTTGTAGAGACGGCTGGCTGCGTGACCGCACCTATCTGTATTACCACCTCTTGTTCCTCGGCCTTACCAGAAAAAACCCGCGAACCGTCACTCCAATATACTGGCCAACTGTTTTCAATATATAATTTTCAAATACTTATAATTCTAAATTATCAACTGGCCTTATGAGAACCCAGAGTGGGTGTTGGTATTTGCGTATTCAGTTTCAGGAAATTACTGATTAATTAAGGCGAGTGTGAAATGGTCTAATTCAAGCCGTTTATGCAAAATTATTTACTTTGTTTCATCATAATGGACATGTCCGGGAATTAATTCGGATGAATCTGAATAACATGTCAAGAAAATCACGAACAAAAAGTGGAAACAATTTTTTATTAACGTGTCAGAAATGTTAATTAAAGTCTGACCCTTTCCGGAACGAGTTCATTTCTACAGGAGGGAACGGGACAGTCGTGGCTGTTTGTTAATTTACGCGTTCCTGGTGTGAAAACGAAAGAGTTACGGGCGCGAGTGCGAGAGGAAGAGGAAAGGGCGGAGTGCAAATTGTTGGCGATTAAAAGTAACGCCGTGTAGCGTTCTCCCCTCGACGGTAATGAATCTCGGTTCTGGATTGTGCATAATTGCAGCAGCGCGACTGTCGCTGTCAGTCATGCCATTCAAATGATCTTAATTAGTCTTCTAGCAGGTCGTAGGAGGCCTTGTCGACAGCCATTATCCCGACGGCGTGTTATCGGGGCGTTATTAAAGCGAGCGCGACACCCGACGAGTAATTCCGTGGGATTGCGCATTCCATTACGTATGCAAATCGGAAAGTTGATAAAATGCAGATCCAATTTTTGCCGGCTATCAACCGTAATCACGATGGCGAGCTCGCACCCGGCAGACATGTAAACCAGACAGCTAACTGACAGCCCGACTGCGCGCCAGAGACAGCTGACAGCAACAACTTGCTATTCCGCCACATCGAATATTAGCCAGTGTTGATCACATCATAACGTTCCAACATGTCGTAAACTTGCGAGCGCCCTCTCTCTTTCGCTTCGCACTCTCTTTCCCCATCCATTCACGTCCGCGGCACGTCCGTCAAAACTGCCACCGCGTTTCCAGGTCGTTTCATAATGGCCATGTCCTCGTGAAGTACGGTTTTGACAACATCGATCCATTCAATGCATAAAATATTACCATTGCACTTAATTGGGGTAAATGATAGATACACGATACACATCAATTACGTAATGTATCTTCATCCAATATTATTATAGAAATTACCACAATTACGGAAAATCAATCAAGAATTAATTTGTTTTTTTCTTCTAAATTCCATTCCATAATTTAATATCCTTGTGACAGTAACTGCAGATTATACAATGGCGAATTAAAAATTACCAAAAAGTTGTGCAAATGTGAACTATATTTTTCCGTTGCTCGTTGGTTAATGGCTAACTTTAATGTACCCAAATGTATCAAAAATCGTTCATTATTGATCCCTATTAATGAACGATTTTTCATTAATAAACGATTTTTCATTAATGAACAGTTTCTAGGACCGCGGTGGTCTAGTGGGTAGAAGTCCGGCCTTTGGACCCCGCTGATGCTGGTTCGAGTCCCGTCCGGGCGGTCACTTTTTTAACACGAAAAATGGCCGTACGGGTCCCTGGATATATCTAGTCTTTGTCCTCATTTCATTTAAATGAATTTTAAATACTATACATCGGTTGTGGCTGAATGCCCTAGCTGGCTAAGCTAATTCCCTATCATCCTCGATTCCCTAACCTGAATTCCTATCAATCATATTTCCTAAAAAAAAGAACAATTTATAGTTAAGCATTAAATAGCTAATTCATGAGTGGCTAATTACTCATAATTACTGGAAATGTAACTGATAATAGCGAGAAAACGATCTATAATTTATTTCGCATGAACCGCCTTCGATTTTTGTCAAACGTGTGAAACGTCAAATTTATAAAACGCGTGTATCAAGTGAATGTCTGCTACTATGGATAGTGTCGATTAATACTGCCAAAAGTATTAGCTATTGCAAATAATGGAACATTACATTTGCTTCCGGAAAAGAGTACATATTTTTACGAAACAACTTACGTAGAATTTATTTTCTGGTGCGAGGAGTAACAGGTAAGACGTCATTTGGAATCTGCGCTATTCGCATGTTTTGCCGATATTGCTGCAAAGGGCCTAATAGCAAGTTTATTTGTTTGTTTTGTTTGGATTTTCTCTAATCTAATTTCTAATTTTGATCTAATTTATGATCAACGGAAAAATCTTGTAACCAACTCATGTGTTAATTGGCGATTAATGATCTCAACAATTAACGCACGAGCGCTCATCATCTCGATCATTAATCGCTATCATTAACCACTTCGCGCCCATGCTGCTTTGATTTAATCCCAGGTTTGATTCAAAATTACTTCTTTGTTGTAATATGATTTCACTGTCACAAACTTTCCCATTTATGCAAAAAAATATGAAAAAATATTCCATAGATAGCGCTAAAGAAGTAATTTTTTTTGTACAATGTTTTTGTTTTCATTTTTCGCTTGTTGCCACATGTGGCGAACCTGGGCGTAAAGAGGTTAACACACTTGTTGGTTAAATAACTATTACAACACTAGAGGATTGCAGTTGACTTGATAAGTAGCTCAGGTGACAACAAACTCTGTTCATACAGCCTGGCAAGAGAAATAAGCAGGGCCATATTAAAATCAAAAACGATCTTAAATTGATAGAGATCCTTGAGATCAATGCCTCCATGAAGAAATTCTGGAGCGTGACCAAAGCCGTAAGATGCAAACTACCTCGTCGTGCTGCGATTCATGGTGAGAGGGGTCTTGCATACTCGGATGCTGAGAAGGTTGAAGCTTTCACCCACTCACTGGAGCAGCATTTCACTCTGAATCCGAGCGACAATGATGGATTTGAGGAAGAGATAACAGCCGCCGTCAGATCCTACATGACAGCAGAAAATGGCCAATGGACAATAGTCCCTGGCACTAAAACCGAAATCGATGACATCATTAAGGCTCTTCCTCTTAGAAAGTTCCCGGGCCATGACGGCATCACCACCGCCATGGTCCGTAAGATTGCTCGCAAGGCCAGAGTAGCCATCCTGAACATAGCAAACGTGTCAATGAGGCTAGGGTGCTTTTCAAGCGCATGAAAGCTGGCCTCCATAGTCAGTATCCTGAAGCAAGGGAAGTCTCCTACTTTCCCTCAAAACTACAAACCAATCAGCCTTCTCAGCACTTGCTGAGAAGATCATTGTCAAACGCTTAGCAAACGCGTCAATGAGGCTAGGGTGGTTTCCAAGCGCATGGAAGATGGGCTCCACAGTCAGCATCCTGAAGCTACTTTCCCTCAAAACTACAGACCAATCAGCCTTCTAAGCACTTGTCGAGAAGATCATTCTCAAACGCTTCCGCGATTTCGCGGAAGAGCGCAAAATCATCCCGAACACCCAGCACGGTTTCCGATCAGGCCTCTCTACCACTGACCAGCTGGTGAGAGTAACCAAATTCATCATTAACGGTTTCGCCCATAAGAAGGACACGGTTGCGGTATTCTTCGATGTGGCCAAGGCGTTCGATAAGGTCTGCCCAGACGGCCTGGTATACAAACTTATCCTTCTCGAGTACCCTGAGTACTTGGTATGACTAATCCACTCCTTTATGCGACAGCGACAGTACGCTGCAAAGTCAACTCTGCTCTCTCCTCAAGAAGACAGATAGAAGCCGGGATTCCTCAGTGGTCATGCCTCTCCACAACCCTCTACAACATCTTTGTGAGCGACATACCAGACTTCACTCCGGTCATGACTGCTCAATACGCCGACGATACAGCGCTGCTTTACCAATCCTCCAAAATCAAAAGTTCCCGAGATCACACCGAAAAATCACTTCAAACCGCCATCGACTCATACGAGGAATGGGTTGATAAATGGCGGATAGCGATAAATCCCAGCAAAAGCGTAGCTGTGCATTTCACACGGTTGCGCCCAAAAATCCTGACTCCTCCTCCTGAATTCCAATTCGGCGAGTCCCCGATAGAACTTCGGGACCACGCCCAGTACCTGGACCTAACCCTTGACCGGCATCTAAACTGGTCAAAACACATAAAGTGTGCTGCCAACAAAGCACGTGCCACACCAGCCAACCAGTTCCCAAAAATAAACTCTAAGCCCAAGCTCTTCCTAAAGAACAGGGTAAACTTATATAAAATGGTCATCAGGCCACAGATGCTCTACACATCCCAAGCCTTTAGCTATAGCAAATCAACTGCGCTCAAGAGGCTTAAAACCCTGCAAAACATCTCGCTGAGGCGGGTAACCTCGCAACTCTCAGTTGCACTGAGACACAAAAACACCCAGTATCAGGGAACACTTTAAAGAGCTTTCCTGTAAATTTCTTGATAAGCTGGATAATGACCCTCCATCAGGAATGAACTTTCCCCAATATGACAGATGGGCTCTGCGTAAGCACCCAAACCCCAGAACGTTGTGACATGATGATAGCTTATGTCACAAAACTAGTCATACAAGCCCAAAACACCAGCGGAAATGCAGTCAGCTGGTGGAACAAGGAACTGGAAAAATAAGAAATAAAACAAGAAAGCTCTACAACAGAGTAAAAAGATTTGAGAGTGGACAGAAGTCTCTAAGACACTTACTAACCACAGTAGGAAAGGCGAAGAGAGATTCCTAGAGGAAATTATATGGAGAGGTTGAGAAAACATCTGAAACGGTAACAACAACTCTTGACCAGGAGCCCGCTTGACCCAGTGGTAACCGTTAATGCTAAACATTCTAAGCTAACTTAGACTTACTCCCTTCCAATTTAGCAATATTAAATAGTATCGCCACCACAGCGTTACACCAATCGTCCCTCAATTGCCCTTACAGTCCATGAGGGCGGTGGGTTCGGACTGCCGGTAGCTAACAGTATCTAAACAATCCCCAAGATACGCTAGAATAGGCCAGAGGTCAGACTAACACTAGCATTGAGCATATGAGGAGTAGTTTTAGTTGGTAGGCGCGATCCTGGCGAATCCAACAGTACCCCACTATAGGGGTGTCTATAAAGATCTCCTCTCCTCACATAAAAAAAAAGATTGATAGAAAAAACTGCACATTAGATATGAAAAGAAAAGCAAACCTGAACGAGTTCTTAAACCCAAATCTGATATCCTTGGCAATCTCGAAAAGGGAATTCTAAAACGTAAAATTCTTCGGCATTCGCCAATTCGCTAAGCATGCGTTGATTTTAACTTGTGATCGAAACACTTGTGATGTGGAGTAATTGCCTGAGCTTGAAATAATTGGCTAAGAAAACTTCAAAATTCGCCAATTTGCCAATTTGTTAGGCATCCGTTGATTTCAACTTATGATCTGAACGCTTGTGATGTGGAGCAATTACCTAAACCAGTGAATAAAATCAAAAACATAGACGTAAGAAGACATAACGGGTGCGCCATCTGTTGCGATAGCATTTGAAACTTGAATAGTTCCGCCATTTTTTGACGTATTATAGTGGCTTGTTCGACGCGTCATTTCAGTCTATTTTGTGCCATGAATCAACTAACACCGATACAACGAGCAGAAATCGTCAAATTCCTTTTTGAAAATGGGTCCTCCATTGTCAAAACGCAACGTGCCTACAAACGTTTATATCCGCGTGAAACACGACTTTCACACACAACAATTCGCAATTTGGTGCAAACATTTATGGCCACCGGCAGTTGTGCGACCAATTGGCAACCCAGAAGACCGAGACCAAGGCGTTCAAATGAAAATATCGCTGAAAACCCAAACACATCGTATCGACGCCGTGCATTGCAGTTGGGCTTGTCTGCAACGACATTGCGGCGTATTTTGAAGGACGACTTGCATCTTTTCCATTACAAAGTGCAATATTACACAACGTTTGTTGCCGCAAGACAAACTGCGACGTCTTGTGTACGCCCATTTCGTCGAAAACATGCTCCATGTTGATGGTGAGTTTTGGTTCAAAATCATCATGAGCGATGAAGCTCATTTCACATTGAATGGCGCGGTTAATGGGCAAAACGGCCGCTTTTGTGCCGACGAAAATCCTTGTGAGATATTTGAGGAGCCTCTCCATAATCAAAAAGTGACCGTTTGGTGCGGCGTATCGGCCAAAAAGATCATCGGGCCGTATTTTTTCGAGAACGAGGCTGGCAACGCCGTTACGATCAATGGAGCACGCTACAGAGCGATGCTGCGTGACTCGGTTGTCCGGAAATGACTGAAAATGACATGGCCCACTTCTGGTTCCAACAGGACGGATCCACAGCACACACTAGCCACTATTCAATGACGCTACTCCGCACGATGTTCGACCGACGCGTCATATCGAAAAACGGCGATTTCGACTGGCCCCCGCGCTCACCCGATTTGACACCGCTGGACTTCTTTTTGTGGGGGTATTTGAAGAGCAAAGTTTACATCGACAAACCGCAGACCATAGCTCAGCTCAAAGCCAATATTCGCCGGGAAATATCGCTTATTACCACCGAGACGCTGGAAAATGTGATGCAAAATGCACGAAAAAGGGCATCTTTTTGCATCAAAAATAAAGGCGGTCATTTGTTGGATATTATATTCAAAACATGATGGAAATAAAATAGAAAGGAACAAATAAAGTTTGTATAAAAAAAGAAATAAAAAAAGTTGTCCACATCAAAAGTTATTCAAGTTTCAAATGCTATTGCAACAGATAGCGCACCCGTTACATTTCCCATATTAAAACAATAATAATAAATAATAACAACTAGAACACTGAATAACATTTTTTAAATGTTTATGCTTTCAAAAATTGAAATACTCTAATCCTGTAAGTGGCGATTTTTTGCAAATGTCTCTAGAAGGAACGCATGAATGGAAATGAGGCAAAACTGGCTTTCGTTAGTTTAGTCAGAGGCCAACAAAAACACCGAAATCGAAAGGAAATTTTATGCGGGCATAAATCTCGCGCCAACGGTCCACTAAATTCAGCGAAAATAAAACGAACGTTCGTTTCGGTTTCGAGATGAAACGCTATTTTGATTTACTGCCCTCGTAAAGAATGGAAGCGGATGTGGGGAATGTTAAAAGGTGTCGGCGGAAATTCGAGAAATTTACGCTTTCGTCGTCGGCACTCAAACGCTGCTTCATAACACAATTAGACAATTCACGATACACTTAACAAAAGCAGCAACTATTTCATTCTAATTTTTAATACTACAAGACTTTTAATCGAATTTTAAATGGAAAATTACTTTAATGGAAGGCAGTGGCGGCTCGTGGAACATGTTAATGGTAGAGTCACTTATACGAGATATACGACCCCCCCCCCCTCCGTTTTTGAAGAAAGAAAGAACGATTTATTTTCCTATACTAAAGTAACTGGCGAAAAAGATTGCTAAGAATTACTTGAAAATTCTTGCTGCGCTTGAAACTACACGTAGTGCCAAGGCTCCTTGACTCTACATAACGAGCCGCCCCTGATGGAAGGTAATAATTGTAAGTGTGTTGAACCTTGTTTGAAACGAAAACCAAGTGTAGTCAATTTGGAATTTTTAAAGATGCCAGGATGTGGCCAATAATGATTAGAATTTATAGCAATTATGGTCAGTTATTTTATATTGCCATAAATTATGATCATTAAAATTGAAAATTTATGATCCTAATATTAGTTGCTCTTGCATGTGCTATTTCCGTGGAGGTTGTAACTGCTTTCTATAATTATGCATTATTTTATTACATTCAAAATTTCCGTCATATCAATTATTTGTTTTCAGTTCTGGATTACATATAATATGGCATGTTTTAAAAAGTAATTATAAATAATTTTTACCCATACGTTTAAGCTGTTATTTAATAATTCTAGACGAGAATCGACCTCGTTAAAATCGAAATGCAGTTGAGTGCAAATTAGTGTTTTACGCACCCGATACGTTCCGTGTTTAATACGTGAAATTACAGCCTTCATAAATACCAGTCGCAAGTGCTGACACGTGAAATTACCAATGCTGGCCGTCAACGAAAAAGCGCCGACCGATAATTGTCCGCAATTCCACACAATTCATCGATAAAAAGAGCGTTTCTCTCTCGATGGGGCCGACCTGAATTGTCTGTAATTACGCAATTACGCAAATTTTCGCGTCAACGACTGGGAATTTCGCCTGCTTTTTTTATTGACGCAAATCATACCGATTGCTGGAACTCCCAGCGGATGATTGACGGGTGTTGAGGTGATGTTTTTCTTGACTCTGAAGTGTGATGATTGCGTCACTTCACGTTTCTACTTCGGTAGCCATATAAATGGAGAGTTCAGTAGCTGAACGATGTGTATATATTACCTGGGACCAGACAACGTAACGACTGGTAAAAGGAAAATTAAGGCCAGATTGGGATTAGGGAATAGGATAAGAATGCCAATTGCTAAATTAATCTTAGCAACAGGAAACAAGTGTCGCAAATTTGGCTGTAGTAAGAACGAATTTTAGTAATTTGATCACACTGATCAAAACTGACTATAAGCTACAATTGAATTATTTTTTTTTTAGGAAATGTAAAAATGAAATACCCACTGAAAAGTAGAAAACATTAATCGTAGACATAGAAAATGATTCAAACAAATTAATTCAAACTAAAATTGATTCAAAATATAAATAGTAATTTACGTAACAAGTTCCGAAAGTGATAATTTACGGGATGAGTAGGAAGTTTCCAGGACGAGCCGTAGGCCTACATATATACGCAAAATCGTCCCGAAAGTAACAAAAACCCCCCGAAAGTAAAGAAATTGTTCCGAAAGTGAAACAAAATCTTCCCGAAAATAACTACTTTCGGTACGATTTATGTAAAGTAGTACTTTCGATTTTATAAATCAATCAGTTTTATTTTCGGGACGGCTGCAGAAAAAATAATTTTTATATCTCTTATAGATGTTCAATCTTGTTGATCATCAGGCAATGTTATATTTCTTCATAGAAATGTGTAACTATTTCAGAATGTAAATCTAAATTTACGGGTGTTTTAGGGCAGTGGTCTTCAAGCTTTTAACACAAGCGTTCAGGAGAAACATTTCGCAGACTGGCGTGATTCAAAATTAGAAGCTATTACGAAGGTCTTTTTTAAGAAGAATCGTTCTACTTCAGATATAAATATAATTACCGTTTTTCAAAAAAAAATTTCTTCAATGACCATATTACCGCTATTTTTCTTCAAACCCCCCATCCTGATCAGAGCATTTTTCCGATTGGGTGATGATTTTGATGATTCCCTCGTCGCAGAACTAACTAATCATCGACCGTGTCTTTGGCGCCATCATCTGCTTGCGCCCGTTTTCTGCCCAAAAATGTGTTTAATTTTTAAAGAGATGATGCCTTATCCGAACTAAAGGTGAATGGTCAAGAGACTTCCATTTAAACCTCTCTAGCAACGCTTACGTTTTGGCAGCATGCGGTCACTTCACCAGTGAGCAATCCTCGCTGACGATTCTGTAATACACGCGGAAGCCTCTTCAGTCTATCACAATACCGATCAACATTGATTGCTTCTCCACGAAACAGAAAATCAACGCCTTTCCTGTTCCAGAAGACGGTTCCCATCACTTTCAGCGTGGAAACCGCGTCCTTGAATTTTTGCGGAGTGTGTGCATTGTGCCAGCCAAGAGACATATTTCATCGCCTGTCACAATGCGGTCCAAAAATGCCTCTCCATCACTCTTGCAATTCTCAAAAAAGACAAAGATGAATCCGTGTGTTTCGTTTTATGTTTCTGCGTAAGCATTCTTGAAAGCCACTTGGCACAGATCTGCGAGTGAATACTGACAATATATCGGAAAACATGCAAAAATTCCTTATGCAGTTTATCAATGATGAAGCGCCTGTTTTGTCGAATGTGTACATCAAAAGTTGCTTTCAGTTCTTTCGTGATCACTTTTGGGCAGCCAGAACGTGCCTTATCATGGATGTTTATTATTTAATCATTAAATTATCGACACCACTTTAGGACATTCTCCTCATTCATTATATCTTGCCCATACACTTTGTGGAACATGTAAAAATTCCTTATGCAGTTTATCAATGATGAAGCGCCTGTTTTGTCGAATGTGTACATCAAAAGTTGTTTTCAGTTCTTCCGTGATTACTTTTGGGCAACCAGAACATGCCTTATCATGGATGTTTATTATTTATTCATTAGATTATCGACACCACTTTCGGACATTCTCCTGATTCATTATATCTTGCCCATACACGGTCATCCGGATCGGGAAAATGTGCAAGGGGCGATACGGTATAACGGTAAATTTTGGTACCTTGATATTTTAAGCAAGTCCTCATAAACTGTGCAACATCATGTTTCAACCCTGGCCAAACGTAACGAGAAGAAACCAATCATCTGGTTTCCCTTATCCCTGGATGAGTGAGTTCTTGCAAGGCTGTTAAAATGTTGGTCCTCAATGCACCAGGGATGTAGGGTCTTTGTCGCTTCGTTGAAGTATCAACGTATATTGTTGCATCTGTGTCAGGTGGAGTGAAACGTTGCAGATTGAGTGTTGTCTCGGCACTGTTCAAAAGAGATTGTAATTGGGGATCTTGACCTTGTAATTTTGGTCGAGTAAGTCCAGAGAATTAATTTCGAGGGTGTCAGCCTCATTTTTTTCCTTTCCAGGATTGAACCGAAGGTCTGTGGTGAACTACGCGATTAAATTAAGGTGTCTTTGCTCTCTTCCTGAAAAGTGTTCCGAATTCGAATGAACAGAATAAATCAATGGTTTATGGTCTGTAAAAATTGTGAAATCGCAACTTTAAAGATAATATCTTATCTTAGACATCTAATCATTCTCTACTGAATATGCTATATTTACGTTCTGCTATGGTGAAAGATTTTGAAAAGAAAGGAAGAGGTTGAAAACCAAATTTATCTTTTCGTTGTAGGACGTCACCAGCAGAAGTACCTGAGGCGTCTACCGTTAAGCTTACTTCTTCAACAGGATTGGGAATTGCAACCATGATGCAGGCTTAATGTCTGTAAACGCTTGCAGTGCGGTTGAGTTCCAGAGTAATTTCCTGTTGCACGGAGTTGTTGAGGCCTGTTGATGTAACGGTGACAGAATACTCGAGCATGATCTTATAAACCGGTGATAAAAATTGACCATGCCGAGGAAGCGTAATAATGCCTTTAGGTCAGAGGGTTGAGGGAAAGATAAGATGACATCAACCTTAGACTGCAGAGGTTTTTTCCCTCACCACCAATGCTGTGACCCAAAAAAATCTAATTTTGTTGCACCGAAAACACACTTATCAGGGTTAATTTTTATTCCAAATGATGTCAACCGTTCTAAAATTTTAAAAAGGTGATTAATATGCTCGGTCTTTTCCTGCTGAAGACAAGGATGCCGTCAATATAGGCGAAGCAGAATGGTAATTCACCTAAAATAAAGTCCACAAATCGTTGAAAGGTTTGAGCAGCATTTCGTAATCCAAAACTCATCCTTGTGTATTCAAATTGTAACAGGAGGTTTTTATGTCAAAAAACTTCGCTGTTACTTCAAAAATTCGTAATAACAAAAACATCAACTAGATCGAAGACTATCACGTACAATATCAATATTACATATACGACCAGTATATGACTTTTTTTAAATAGTTTTTAAGAGCAAAAATTAAAAATGTATTAAAACAGTACAAATTCAAGAGAAATTAACTAGGAAATTCGTGTATTTTCTAATATTGTAAATACGTGTCTATGTACATATCAAGAAAATATTATTATTATTGGTTTCCCTGGAGAGCGATTTCTATATTTATCCGACTGCTTCGATTTTCCTTTCCAAAATCGATGATTTCCCGATGCTATCATTCCTTCATCAATTGTTGTACTTCTTCTCGTATTCCATCTTCATTATCCTACACCAACTTCAGGCGACACGACAACTTCAAGAAGTTGGCAATAGATTTCGGCAGGACGAGTACCTTTACATTTTCAAATTGCAAAATCCGAAATCGGAGAGATTAGCAATGGACATAACTAATTTTAATTTACCATCAAATATCGTCTTGAGACTGACTGACAACGTTGTCGAATGTTTAGAGAAGTCATTTGTCAATAAAACAATTTCGGAGAAGACTATCAAGAAGACCCTCGTATAGATAAAATTCTATTTCTGAAAATCCAATTACATTTTTTTGTCGATGTGACATCTGCTGCTGCTTCTTTGTAAGCAAATTTGATATATGTGGTTCCTGCGTTGTATTTGTATCTACGAGTTATAGGGCTGTATTAACTACATCTTTTCTTTGTTCTTCATATCATCGAATAAAATTTCCTCGAGCTGTGTTTCTTCTATTTTCCATTGTACTAGTTTTATTGCCTTCGTATCTTTCTTCGCCTTTTTTATGGCTTCGTCTAGCACTATTTTGAAGAACACATCCTTGCTCCGACCTTTCTTACGAACTCCTTCGACTCTTCATTACTTGTTCTGACGATGTTTTGGTTATCTTTGCACATGGCTCGATAGCATTTCTGTTTATTCCTCGTTTTACCAGTCCTTTCCATATGACTTCTCTTCTTTTCTCACTCGAATGCTTACCCTAGGACAAAGCTACCTCAATTAATGAAAGAAGTGCCATCACGACGTCAAAGAAGACAGGCGAAAAGGCGAGTCCTGTCCGCTTCAAGTAGTCATCCCGTCTTTATGCTTTCGCATTTTCTCCCAAATGGTCGGTAACTAATCACATCGAACCTAAATCGATGAAACAAATCTCTTTTCTTATTTAGGATTTACTGGCTAATGTCTTTAAAAATAAGGTCTCCTGAATTCACATTAAGTGTCTTCTATTGTATCTTCAATCTTGCCACTATTTTTTCCGGTTCTTTCTTATTTTTCATCGGCTTAAAATAGTTTTTAGTCATCTCTGTTCCCTATTTTTGTCTTTAACTCTCTAGACTTTTTCTTTTACTTCCTTTCGAAACACTTTGCACCCTTCAAATTCATAGTCTTCAGCTTTGAATATGAAGATAGATATAGAATGCGCAATTCTTCTATACATACCTACAAGGAATACAACTGTCTTCCATTTTCAAACTTAGCACCACTTTGAAAGCAGATTTCCAGTAGGAAAACTTTGTGTTTCATAATGAACAAGCTTTAAAACTGATTCTATCAAAACTTTTCAGTGAAAGTCAAAAATACTCTTATTTAGTTTGGCAAAAGATTCCTCTCTTATGGATAATTTCATTACCCGAAATTTTTAGATGTAAAAAAAGCGATAAGATGGATAAATTTGTTGAATTTCACATACCTGCTATGAGAGCTATTACATCAACCAACTAAATGGTATTATACAGTGATCTAAATGAAATTTGGCTCGCGGATTTGCTTACGGCAGACTTTTTTTGTTAAATCCGCACGGTGATTAATCACAGGCGCAGCATTTAGCTGAAATATTCCGTTGCCACTATAAAATATTAATCAAAGCGACGCGTTCGCACAAACAGCGACAAATCTATGTTCGCGGACAGAGGAATGGCATCATCAAAGCGGCCTCTCCTAAATCTCCATCCTCGGATTATTATTGCTCGAAACGATTGAATTATTATACATTTCCTCTCGTACTTTTTGCGCATGTTTTGACAATTATTAATCTCTTTCACTCCACCCTGCGGCCTTGTTTTTAGTCTGACACACGCGAAATTTACGAAACCGTTAAATTTCCGTCGTCGGCACCGTCTGAAAGGAATGCTAATAGCTCCTGTCGCTGCACGGTTTTATTTATAAACGTGGAAGCGTCTCCGACGACGGAATTATGCCCCCGGAGCCACTTATTCCGATAATAAAATAAATAAACAAACAAACTGCTTTCTGGGGAGCATGGGGGGGGGACTTATTTAAAATGCAAATGGGCCGCCGGTAATTTATCGGCGGAAAAGAGGAAATCATTTGCAGCCACTGACGTGTTATTAATAATTTATACAATTACGCTTGATAAATGGATGTCTTTATCATTTGAAAGGAAATTATGGCCATATTTCAAGAAGATGGATGCGTTTGATCTCGTCCCCTCCGGCCGCGCTTCATAATTCGCCCCTGATGGATGCCGAGGATCGGTTTACGCCTGGATAAACGGCAGTCGATTAATGACGCTCAAATTATTAATTTGCATGTTAATTAGGAATCGATTACCGAAGATTTTCGAAAATAATTAGAAAATACATTGCACTGTTGCCATCTACCGGAATGCGCTCAAAGCTGACAGTGTGAAGCTGAACCTAATAATACATTACATAACAGAAAGCTTTTTCTTTTCAGTAAGGCTTTTCAATACATAAAAATATTATTGCCAAAAACGGACCATCTACAAGGGTTTTAATGAAATTAGAAACCCTTACTTGTTGCAGGTACCTTAAATAAATGTTATAAACACGGAATATAGCCTGTATATATGGCTATTTAACCTGTTCATAAGTTTACAAAATAAATGGCCACTTGCACCAGCTCTAATTAACTTTCGTGATTACGTAATCATGATTAACTTTCATCATGGAATTTCTATTGCACCGTGAATTGATAAAGCATGCAGCGACCACCGAGTATTGATTTAGATAACTCACGTTTTTGTAGGGATTTTAATTTCTAGTGAGCAGATATTCATGTTATTTTTGGACAGGTGTAATAATTGGCTTCCAGAATAGGTATTCATAAAAGATTTATAACGAGCGACTGGTGAAACGGAATTATTGGTAAAAATCAACTTATGTTTAATTAATATAATTATTATAATATTAAAAAAATAATAAATCAAATATAAATTTAATGTGGCCTTCAATTAAATATAATAAATACATGGTGGACTCCGTCAACCTGAATCATCATCATCAAATTCAACGAATCTATTTATTAAACTTGCATTGGTAAACCAAAATGGATAAAATCGATAACCTCTAAGTCATCAATTTTTCTATACCGCTAACCATTGATTAATTTAAATGGTTAAGTAGCTGCGGTAAAAGTGGGCATAAGTCAGTGACGGCTCACGAGGTGACTTATGGTACGGCCGAGGTAGCAGAGGTGGTAATTCAGTTAGGGTCATCAATTACGTAGCGCAAATTTCGAATATTTTCGATAACCTTATATAGGATGATAATAGTTCAAGTTGGTGAAGAATTTATTTTTCACACAATGATAATACTTACAGTTTTGAAGAATTTATCTTTCATGCAAAGATTGCTGGGGCACCATCAGCGTGTGTTATGGCAAATGATTTTTTCTTGATTACCTTTTAAAGATACTATAGATATTTTCACTGCTTGTTCACGCTTTTGTAATAATAACTTTAATAGTTCGTATTTTACAATGAAAGCACTAAATACCATGCTTTTATTGGATATTGTTCACATTAGTTTATTTTAGGTTAGGTCAGTTATTAGTTAAGTGTAGTTCTAAATTTATACTTGTAATAATTTTAATCAATGTACATTTATGTTAAAATGGTTAAACCGTTTAATAAACATTATTATTATTATTATTAATTTCTTCGGAGAATTCAATTTTTTCTTCAAGGTCTTCAATCATTTATATCTACGTAAACAGTTTGACTTGAAAAGTTTTAAGTTTTCAAATTATCTTATTATCATTATTATTATCTTCAATTATCTGCGACTGTTACTATTTGCTAATCCATAATTACATTGAATTGAGTTATTTTAACCACGAATTAAAGAAAAAAAAAATGTGGATAAAACATGGTTCAATGCGGTTTTAAAATGATTATTTTTTCGCATCCTGATATACTATGACATTTGTACATAGTAGACTTTTTTTTAAAGACTAATTTAAACCATTTTCTTACTAGAATATTCTGCATTTTTTATTATTAAGACTGTATTTCCAATTTTTTTTGTCATCATTTGGCCTAAATATTCTTTATTTATTCATTGTTAAAATTTTCGACTATTTTATTTTTCCCGACTAATTTTTGATTTTTAAATTTTTGACCTGTATTTTCGATATTTTTGGTCAAAATATTTTACCTTTTGGCCTAAATTTGGCATTTAATTGTTTAAATCTTCGACTTTTTGGCCCGCATTTTTTATTTTCCCGCCGAATTTTTAGTTTTTACATTTTTGACCTGCATTTTCGATTCTTTTGGGCCTAAATTTTTGATCTGTTGACCTAAATAATCTTTATCTTGACATAAATTTTTGATTTAATTGTTAAAAAAAAAATTGGTTTTGATTTTTCGATTTAAAGATTTTTGACCTGTATCTGTCTAAATTTTTGATATTTTGCTCTAAATATTCTTTATTTTGACCTTTTGAAATGTTCGATTTTTTAGTCTGCATTATCTTTAGGCCCAAATTTTCGATGTACTGTCTACATTTTCAACTTTCTGGCCAACATTACAGATGTTTGTTATTTTTTCAAATCTTTTGACCTAAATTTGTTTTTATATTAGCCTAACTTCGATTTTATTCTTAAAATTTTTGATTTTTCGTTTAGTCTGCATTTATTATCTTTAGGCCCGAGTTTTCGATGGTTTGTCCAAATTTTCGACTTTCTGACCAACATTGTGGATTTTTTTTTTAATCTTTGCCCTAAATTTTCTTTGTTTTTTTTATTTGTCTGTAAAAAATTTTCTATCCTTGGTCCACTATTTTTATTTTTAGGACAGAATTTTAGGTTTTGGTTTCAATTTTTTTATTGTATATTTTAGATTTTTGGTCTATTTTTCATCCTATATTTTAGATTTTTTAATTTTATTTCGTGAGTTTTTTATTTTTTGCTATTATTTTCGAATTTCTGGTCAGAAACTTATTTTTGGCGGCTAAAAGTGGCAAATTATTTTGCTTCTACCTAAGTTTTTGATTTTTTGTCTGAGTTTTTTATATTTAAATCAGGATTCTTGATTCTTTGGCCCATATTTTAGATTTCTGTATTTTCTGCCATTTTTTTTTTATTTTTCTTTATTTTGATCAAAATATTAGAATTAGAATTAGAATTTTCTTTATTATGTAATTTCTATACATACATACTATAGATGCATTCATCAAGAATAAAATATTAAATAAACCTAAAAGTATCAACAAAACTGAAAATACACATAATATACGTTGATACACACAGTAATTAAAATTGAACATATAATATATAACCAAAATAAAATATTGTGTCAAGTGTGCTGGTTAGCAAATAATTGAATGAATTCCGGAACAGTATATACCGCATTTTTAATTAATATATTTTTAATGTAACATTTGAATCGATTGTAGAAATTTTCGATTTTTTTTGTCTTAAATTTTACCCTTACGCTCGTTTTCGATGTTTTGTCTGAATTTTCACCGTTTTAGGCTATATTGTAGATGTCTTATTTTTTGGTCTAAATATTCTTTATTTTGACGAAAACATTCAATTGGTTTGTAGAAATTTTGGATTTTTTGTCTGCATTTATTTTTTATCTTTGCGCCTGAGTTTTCGATGTTTTGTCTAAATTTTCACCTTTTTAGGCCCTATTGTAGATTCTTACTTTTTTGGCCTATATTTTGTATTTTCGATTATTTTGGTTTCAATTTTTGGTCTTTTGGCCGAAATTTTCTTTATTTCTACTTAAATTTTCGATTCGTTTGTTAAACATTTTAATTTTTTGGTTTACCAATTTTATATTTTTGGTTTTTTTTGGGTAAAAAGGAAGGATGATTGACGGAAATTTGGGTTGGGGAATTATGGATGATATTGGGACATTGGCTTAGACATCGTAGGTCATTCAGCCACAACCGATTATTTATAATATATTATTTATATTAAATGAAAATGGACATCCACAAACACCCATGCCCTCGCCGGGATTCGAACCCAGGACCCTCCGCATTAGTTCTGGCGCGCTAACGCACGCGGCTAGTGGGCCGGCCGTTTTTGGTTTTAATTTTTGTTCCATATTTTAAATTTCCTTAACGTGAAATATTGATTTTATAGCGCGATTTTTTTTTTTTAATTTTTTTTTGTTATTATTTTCGAATTTCTCGTTGGAACTTATTTTAAAAAGAGTTATTTTAGAGTTATTTTTGGGGCTGAAAATGGCAATTTATTTTTCTTTTGCTTGTATTTTCAATTTTTTTGGTCTGCATTTTGATTTTTAAATCAGGATTTTTGATGTTTTGGCCGATATTTTACATCTTCGGCTGTTTTGTTCCAAATTTTTGATTTTATTAACAAAATATTCGATTGGTCTAGGAATATAAATGGTTCTTTGTTTTGTCAAAAAAAAGAGGGATAGGGGGTATATTGTATAAATGGCTCTATCATCAACATGTTCCACGAGCCGCCACTGCCTGCCGCCCCCTGTATGATGGTAATATTTACACGTAAAATTACAACATTACAACACGTAAAATTTTCGATTTTGGGCATGAACCAACATCTGTTCATTCAAGGAAATACGGGCCAAATGTTATCAAATCAATTGCTAATTCGTCCTGTGATAAACAGTAATTTATGCGTTCACATCCTTTTGTCGGTTTACTTTGAAAAATGTGAAATATACTCGTAAAAGGAAATTTGAAGAATTAAAGAAAACTAAATTTTTCCAAAATATGATTTGCGATTTTAGTATAATTAAATATTCATCGTGGCATTAGCCAAGAAAGTAGTTGTTTCAAAAAGTGTTTTGTTAATTTTGTCAATTTGTGCTATATAAACAAATTTATGTATTTTTTTATTAGAATATTTCAATTTATTACTTGCATATTTCAATATAATAATGCATATTTGTTGCATTTTCGAGGTTTTAAATGAATATACAGTATGTTTTTTTATCGTGGGCCATAGGATTTTTCATGCTAAAAATAATACCTTATGTTAATGTATATTTTATCATAAACTTTTGAAGGAAATTTTAATTAGTAATAAATATATTATTTTTCTACATGATAGGCTGCATTAGAATAACTTAAAGATGTTTTATTCCAGTAAAAAACGAAATTATTTAAAATAAATAACTGAGCAAAAATAATCAAATGTCAGATTGATTAGTGAGGCAAGTAATCAAACGGATTTTATTCTTGAAAATGTCCATTTATATTATTGAAGAAAGGGTGGAATTTGTAACGGCATTTATAAGAGGTTTGTCCAGCAGGGAAATAGTTGTATTTTTTCAAGAAGTCATGGAATTTTTATTTTAGGGAAATAGTTGACAACTTTACTGCAGCGTATCCCAATCGTCTGGTTCCGAGCAAAAGCACTTTTTAATGGAATAAAATAAGTTTAACTGATTCTAATTAAACGCATCATGTAGAAAAATAAATGATTTATATTATCAACTAAAATTTGTTTCAAAATTATATGATAAAATACACATTAACACGAGGTATAATTTTTAGCATGTAAAATCCTATGGCCCACGATAAAAAAAACATACTGTATATATGCAAATATTTCAGCATTTTATAATGCATAAACACCTCTCTCTATTTGTCACAGTGCTTACTAATTTTAGATACAATAAAATAGTGACTTCCTTGTAAGGTTAGTACATTTGTACCTTTTATAATAATAGTTTAACCAACAGTGTGAGTAGTGGTAGGCCGTCCTGTAGGGGTTATGGTTTTCACTCTTTTTCTTGGAGAATTGTAAATCATGAACGCATGACATGCATATTTACGTCGTGCGTATCTATTACCAATTTTCATAGGTGTAGGTCTTCTAAATATCAATTTTAAAAATTAAGTATGACACGTTTAAAGGATTACAGTAGCAAGCTAATCGACACCATTGTTGGAAATATAAAATATAGTAAACAATGTGTGTGGAAGCGAATTGGTGACTCTTTATTACGCTGTCAGCAAATGTAGTTGACCATCGAAGCGGAAGCAACTATTTCAAAAATAAACGTCGACTGGCGGGAAATGGGAATTTTTGATTCGATGCAGATGCACGGCCATAAATCAGTCGATTTAAAAAAGGGGCACTCGGGATTTACGTAGTCTCGTAAATCAGCACGTTTGCTTGCGGCTGTGACGAAAATAAAATTTAACAAACATCATTAGCGGCGATTCAGAATTGGTGTGCGTGATTCGTTGCGAAAGAGTCGGGAATAATTTACTGCAGCCATTCAGCTGCTATTGCAATAATAAAATATTACTACTAGCAGCGGCTGCGGACATACATTACGGGCCATTCATATAAACATTAACAGTGCTGAAGTAATGGCCGTCGAGATAGAGATAAATTAAATGGGAGTGAGTTAGATGAAGGTTGCACTTGAGCGATAGTGAAATCATGTGAAGTATTACTTACTTTATCCGCACGAAAATATCTAACTAAAAATTTTAAACAAATTTCAAAAATCACAAGAATTATGCCCGACACATAAATATCCTATAATTGCATGTAGGTAATAAATACGTTCACAAGTACAAGTAAAACAACAAGATAATAAACAATAATTTCATCCAATTACAGTAAGTAATCTCTCAATACACATTCAATTAGTAGTAACATAGACTAATTAATACTTGATTAGATAATGAGCGTCCATAAACGTCGCCCTAATTCAAGATTGCGGCCGGCCACTTGGCTTCAGGCGGCCCCTTGAATATATTAAGACTTATATATGTCATTGTCGACGAGCAGCCAATTATGGATGAGATAAATTGATCGTGTTACGGTATCATTAATTTTTCACCAAGTATCGGTAAGTTCAAAAGTGGTCTTCATTAATCCGAATTTGCATAAATTGGCATAAATTAATACCAAGTGAGTAATTATGACGGATTAATTTTGTGATGACGTGTAATTAATTTTATAGCTTCCGACTGATCACCGAGTTACGGTTTAAAATTTACCATGAATAATAATTTTTTTCGTTGGAATTCTTGTGTTGATTGTTAATATATTTGCCTGAAGTAGAGGAGTTTAATTTATGCAGCGATAGTTGGACAGACAGCAGGAATAATAAATAGCCATTTATATTTTTATGCGTATGCAAATGGGAATGGGAATGGGAATCATTACGAAACGGACATTAATGAATATGGCATTAAATATTATTGAAATAAATTACACGCGTACACGGATGCATAATGAATGTGTATGTGCGGGATTCGAACATTTATAAATTAAATTAACTATAATGTTGAACAAAAATAATAATTAATAGCTTAATAATACGGAATCTTTATGTAATCCATAATAATTTAATGGCAGCAGGAATGATCGCGGTATAATTTACGATAATTAAATCTGTTAATTAGTCTCCTAGAATATTAATGTTATGGATATGTATACAGCCACTGTAATTAACAGTGGGCTTGTTATGTTTTAATTAATACCTTTCTCTGGTAATAGGTCCGCAAGTAATAAACATGGCATGTTATCAGGCATGATATACAGTTTATTTTTGATTTATGGCCGACTTCCTGCCGCACATTCTCACACCTAACATGCACATACATTCTAATCAGGTCATATATTTTAATAATGCGTTTTTGTTCGTTTGCCGCTTTCAAGTGCTTATTGCTGCTGCTGGGTGCGGATACACAATTTACATAACAATCCACCACTCAAGGGGTACCCAATGCGCATTTTATATTTATTATATGGAGCCACTTTTCATACCAACAAGATACTTTTGTGTGGAACACCCCTTGTTTATTCAACTGTTACACCCATGGATACGATTTTAATTATGATACTGCCGAAGGTCGCAAACGTGAATTCGTTAAACCAACCATTTAAGCAAATTTGCCACCGCGACCAAATCTTCAAACTTGCCATGTGTAGATCTCAATGAAAATTATACTTAAATTCGATAATAAATAATGCTTCTGCAACAAGTGAGGTTGTCTCAAATTTATTTATTAGTTATTTATAAGGACGTAAGAGCTTTTATGGGCTGAGGCGTAATTTTAGAAAAAAAAAACGCGAAACCCATAAAAGCAGGTGAGACCCGTGATACATACACTATTTTATGCACGATTTAGAAATTTTTATTAGAATATTTTTAAATATTTATGATATTACTATTTACTAAAGAATAGAAGATGAAGCTAAGAAAATAGAATCAAAGATAAACTACAAAAAAACAAAGTACATAACGTGGATAGATGAGGAAAACACAGCGAGAGACTTACAAAGTAGAAATTGAAATGTTCGTATATCCAGGAGCACAGTTTAGTAGAAAACCAGACATAACAGAATAAATACAAAGAAGAATAATGCAAGGTTGTCTCTGCACTAACTCAAAGGGGTGATGCAAATCAAGAAAATAACGAGAACACTTAAATTAGAAATCTACAAAACAATTATAACGCCAGTAGTACTATTCGCCAGTGAAATGTGAGCGGAACAAAATGAATATAGGAAAAGAAAGTACTGCGAAAAAAGCAAGAGAATATAAAGGGGATGGAAAAGAAGAACAAATAAAGAGAATATATAATTATATGAAGATCCGGACATAGAAGAAGAAGGAGAGTAAAAGGGCAGGGCCGATCCTAGACCCTTGGATTTGTGATGAGAAGTAAAACATTTCTTGGGGCGGAGGGATTTTATTTTTCAATTCGAAAAACTTTAAAACCCTCTGTAATCTTTTTGTAAGGTTTTAAGGCAGAAACATATCATGTCAGATCGTATATATACATATTTAAAATTTGTCTGAATTGATAGAAGAAATGGCTAAAAAATCTGCAAGTAACCAGGGACTGCCAGAAGTATTTTTGCTTTGTAAAATTCTGGATACATTGACGAGGAGTATTTTTCTATTAAATCCAGCTGGATGGTGAGGGAAAAAAGTGATAGAATGGTTGATAGCTTAATAAATCAACTATGTTCGTTTAAAAGGGTCTTAAGGACCAAAGGAGATGAATCCACCAAGCAGGAAGCTCTCACCTGCAATCATCGAAGAAGTCATCACAGCAACGAAGTTCAGTCGATGCGAAGAAAAAGAAAAAACTGCAACTACTGCAGGAAGCCCAATCACATGGTTAAAGGTTGAAGGAAATGGATTGCTGATAGCCATCCTACGAAGCCTAGTAAACCGGAGTCCGACACAAATATGATACTCGTCACTGCTAGCTCAACTGAAACAGATGCTGAGTGGTCGAGATGGCGCGATAATCCATATTTTAAATGGTCAGATTTGCTTTAGAACGTTCGAGTCTTTTTCAACTGAACACACAGTGACCACAGCAAATGGTAAGAAAATCGAAGCCATTGGAATACCTGAAGTAGAAGTTGGGGTAGCAATCCACGGAAAATAGTATAAAATTACCTTGGCTGATATTTGATCAATCAAGAGAAATCTGTTCTCCATGCTTGCAGTCCTGGATAAGTACTCGGACAGCCAATTCATCTTCATCAGCTGAAGTCTGCAACTTTCTAATCAACAATTGGAGGAAGCTCGTCGTGGAGGACTGTTCAATTTGACGATGCGACAGTTGTAGAAATTCATAGTGTAAACGTTACATATATGAAGCCCATCGGCTACCATTCGTCACGAGGTCAAGAACTACGGAACCGGGAGAGCGAATTCGCATGGATGTTTGCGGTCCATTTCGAGAATCGAGGTCTGGATATCGATATTTTATGCTTTTTAAGGTCTATTACAAAAATTCAGGACAGTTTATTTTCTGCGGCAAAAATCCGAAATTGCTGCAAAACTGAGCCAGTTCCTAGCTGAGGAAGAAACAGTCTGGAGCTGCTGAGTGATAATGACAGGGAGTTCGACAAGAAACAGATATGCCCCAGTTTACACAAGAAAGGTTTTATTCAACGTCTTATAATATCCTCCACTCCGGAACAAAACGGGTCCAGTTAGAGGGAAAATCGTACGGTGGTGGAAACTGCTAGAGAAATGATGCATGCGCATGGGAACATTCCTCCGGCACTTTGGGCCGAGATGATACGAACAGGTACCTGCATCCTTAATAGGAAAATCAGGTTTGAAAGATTGGTTCAAATTCATGTATATTCTATCGAAGGAGCAAAGGACGACAATGGATCCAAAGGCCATTAAAGGAATCCTCATCGGTTATTATAACGACGACGGACACAGTATCTAGTGAAGAGGAAAACAAGCTCTACAGATCCAAAGACGTCATCTTTGAAGAAAAATTGGTGGAAAACGGGGTTATTATACCCCCAGGAAGCAACGAAGCTGAAGAGACTGACCTGAATGACAGCAAATCCCGGATTGAAGAAAACGAAGAAATAGAATTCTGGAAACCCGCTGACAGTGACTGTGATTGAACAATCTCAGAAATGCCGAAAATTAATGAAGAAGAGAATGCTGGTGAGACTACGCGGAAACTTCGTAACCGAGTGGATCTTATAGCTCCACAGAAATTCCAGGATTATATGATGCTCACCTCGACAACCTTCGAGGAACCAGACACCTACAACGACTCCACAAAGTAAAAACAAGGCCAGATTGAGTGATCAAAGATTTTTCGCAAAGAAGAGGAGTAGATCAAACCTTCAGTTCAGTAACAAGAACATTGACTATTCGAACGCTACTCATTGTCAGTATTGATCTAAATTCTAAAACAATACTTCTCGCGATTTTTTTTATGCAAATTCATCAATTACATTTGAAATACCTAATGTTTCACCAATCTCATTTTCAATAGAAATTATAGCTAAATTAGCAAATCGCTCTTGTGTTATAGTTGACCATATATAATTTTTAATTAATTTTAGTTTGGAAAAACTCTTTTCGCCGGAACCCACAGTTATCGGTATTGTTAAACATATTTTTAGACTAATACTGAAATTTGGAAAACAAGGAAGTCTTGGCTAATTAAATGATTTAAAATCTCTAACGGTTTTAATTGGGAATGATTAGGAAATAGTTCTCTGAAAAGATAACAATTCTTTTAGGAGTTCGATTCCATCTAAATCTTTGGTCAATTTTCCGTTTTCGGTTACCTGTAATTTAATATCTAACTCTATACAACATTTTTAAAGTTTTGGATTACAAAGGAACCCATTTAATGTATTTGTTCTCGACATTTGAAAAAAAAAACAATTAACCATATTTTCTAATTGCGCAGCGCCCCCACCGTCTGAATATAGATTTAACATTGTCATATTTTTAAAAAATAATATTTTGGCCCGAAAATTTCTCAAGGGATGCAAATATTTGACCTTTCGAATAAAATAGAACGACGGGAATGTAAGACCGGCAATTATATATTGTAATAAATGTAGATATTATTACAATGTATAGTTTCCGTCCGAATTTTTTTGGCGGCCGACAATCATAGCCATAAAGAATGAATTTATGGTTTTTCTTTGTCGTTCGCCGCATTTCAAAACATATGTAAATTGTAGCGTAATAAACTCAAAATAAATCAATTTAATAATAATACATAAATTTTAAAAACTTGATCACACTAAATAACTTTTTAAATAGGATAATTAAAAAAAAATCAAGAAATCTAGAAATCAGAGGAATTCAAAGGAGTGGCAAACATTTCGACAACTTATGTTCCCACAGCTTAAAATTTTGGCAGAGCTTTCAAAATAAAACATCAAATAGTTTTGAAAATATGAAAACATTGATATACCAAAAAGAAAATATGTACACGTGTGTGCCATCAATGCGAACCATTGCAAACGAGCAAAGGGCCTTATAGAACCTTGAAGATCAAATTAAATATTCTTCCGTGTGGATTATTTATTCACAAAACATTCATATTGTAACGATTGATCTCACTTAGCTTTGATCCAATGTGATGGAATAATATTGATGATATGAGTCAATGATTACGATGAAAATCATGCTGGGTGCGCGATTTCCATGCTGGGTTTACCCAGTAACGTTGCAATTTCTATTGCACCGGACTTATTAAACTGTTTCCATTCTGATTGTTGCGATCTGTTGGTATTTTTTGACATTGTGCTACTGATTTTATTGGCAATAGTATTCAAAGGCATTTCCCAAAAACTTGGTAAGCTCATTTTTACTACAATTATTGTAGCGCAAATTAATGCACGTCTGACACTTAGTGTCCCTTCAAATTATGATATGTAAACTTTCTCCTCGAATATAACTCGTGCAACTAGCGTCTGGATCACTCTTGCCATTTGTTTCTAGAAGATATTCGCTGCAACAAGCATGATCTTGACGCTACGAATTTCAGGCAAAACCATTGTCACTATAGTCTATTAATTCTACATATACAGGAAATGTACATTTAGTGTTATAAATAAACGAGTGAAGTAAGGAATATAACAGTGTTTTATTATTCAATATACAGGGTGGTTCAAAAGTTTGGAAACGGCGAATTTATTTCGCGCACGGGTGGAAAATCGGAATTCTGAAACTGGGGGCTTTAGTAATTTTGCCCGAGGAATCCAATGGGCCCGTCAGATTTTGGTCCCGATGGGGCCTTATAAGAGATATGAGGCCTAACTCTGAAATTGTAAACCTATATTTTTTTATTGCGGATTCGGATTCGGATTCAGCAGAAAATTTTACATCAAAATTGGCTAAAACCCAAAATTTTTTGGTCCATTTTTGGGCCCTATTGTGCGTTTTTTGCTCAAAAGTCTGGAGACATCTGGTTCATTCCAGTCGAAAAAAAATCGAAAAACTGATCTTAGGGTCTCTAGGACTTTGCTTAGGGAATGAAATGGGCCCATCAGATTTTGGGTTCCATCAGGGCTTATGGAACTTCCATGCCAGAATGCCTTGAAGACTAACATTTAAATTTCCCGCCAATTACTACTTCTGACTGATTGTGTTGTTTGGACTTAAGAGCTCAAAGCGATGTTTTCTCTCGCACTCACTAAGCAAGATACAGACAATAAGACTCGACGCACACGTACCCATACATAACACGGGAAATATTTTCCTGTGTGTTATTAGATGTATGTTATCAAATCCAATATTGAAATCAATACGTTTAATACAATGTTGTTTCGACTTTTGTCCGCGCAAAATATTTTATATTTTCATGTTTGTGCGAGAGAAAACATTCCGTGCTTCCTAATGACAAATCCGCAATAAAATTTAGAGTGTCATTTAAAGTTCCCAGGCTGGGCCCTGTACCTGTCTTATGGCCCTATGAGACTCAAATGATTTACCCGTGTCCTAGAGACCCCAAGATCAGTTTTTCGATTTTTCTCGACTGGGTTGAAAGAACCAGACTTTTGAACAAAAAACGCAGTATAGAGCCCAAAAATGGACCAAAAATTTTTGGGTTTTAGCCAATTTCGATGTAAAATTGTTCGCTAAATCCGAATCCGCAATAAAAAATATAGGTTCGCATTTGAAATTTCAAAGTTGGACCTCATATCTCTTATTAGGCCCCATCGGGCCTAAAATCTGATGGGCCCATTCGATTCCTTGGGTAAAATTAAGACCCCAGTATTAGAATTTCGATTTTCTACCCGTGCGCGAAATAAATTCGCCGTTTCCAGACTTTCGAACCACCCTGTAGAGTTGTATAAACGCTGTATGTTCTGCACAAAAGTCTGATTTACACTATGTATAATTCATTATTATTATCTTGACACCTTAAAAATATTAACAATCAATTCCTTAATGGACACTGAAAAATGCCCCGCACGACGTCGTTTTGATGGCCATTTTAGTTAAGCAGAAAGGTACTAGATCGTGAACAGACGCTAACAACTGACAATCGCGTCAACCATTTGCATTTGTACTGCGTGATTTGGACATGTGGATTTCCCACAATTTTTCGAATCAGCTAGTAAGAATGACGCATTGGCGATTGTAAGTATTTTTACAACTCTATCTCTAGAATAAATAGACTATAGTTAAGACTACTAACTGATCTGAAATAGTACAATTCAAACAAGGGACGTTGATTGGCTAGTACTGATTGTGAGAACACAACTGCTACAACTTGATCACTTTTCTGAACACATTTTATTTGTATTTTTAAAGGCATTTAGATTGTATGCGCGCACTCAAATAGATCATTTTTATTAAACCGATTTAAAATCAGAAATAAATGATGTTTCAAGTTTATTTATTTGTACATGCAAATTTGCATCATAAAAATCTCAGTTCATTTACAGGCTGGTTCAATAAAATAATTATCCAGTAACAGATGCGAGAATACAATCTGCAAGACCATATTTTCGATAACATTTCAACGATCATGTATTGGTCGTCGATTTTTCTCTAACAGATTTAGCAGACAACCAGCGGAAGATCGATTGATGCAGAAGGTCGGTCCGCACAAGAGCTTCATTCATTGCAAATTCCACTCTCGCAACTCGGATTTATTAGGTCCGTCTGATTTAAACCTCGCCATCCTTATTGAATCTGTCGGCTCTTTATATGGCCCCTGCCTCCAGATGGCATCCGCTTCGTCTCGACGCCGCTTTGTAGGTAATGGCTTCATACCCACCGCCATTGTTCATAATATCTTAACGACTTCATCCACTTCTTAGCATGCAAATTTCCTGATGCTGAATTATTAAAGTGATCTCTGTGACATGTAAATATCCAGTTTGTGCGCATATGTGTACGCGAATTAGTCGACAAAGTCGGCCGCATTTGCATGCGAAACGGAAACCGATCCGCTTTGAGGCCGGCTGGATGGTAATAATTGCATTTGTGCAGATTTCGAGTCCGGGCAATGAGTTTTAGGTTCGTTTAACCGGGAGCTTATGACTGGCGTGAGATTTAATTATTAATCCAATTAGATTGTTTCTGGTATGTAAAAGGGTTTGCGCCGACTGAAATTAACACATTTGCGGTTTGTCGAATTTAGTGGTAGTTGCAAAGATTTATTTTGAAATTCTTAGGTCTTAATAGATAAATCTAAACGTAGCTAGCTATGTAATTAAATTGATTCTTGTTTACTTGTAAATGACCCTTATAAAGTTAGTGACACAGGAAGATTCATATGTTTTTTTTTAATTATAAATGCACCCTCTAATTATCTTTTACTTATAATAATATTTTATCTGTTCTGTTCCAATTTATATTTGTATTGTTAATACATATGTTTTTATAATTGTCTACAGTTACTTTATTTAATTTTGAATTGGCTGATATATTAGTGCAATCTATATTTTCTATTTGGTATATGATCTGACTTGTGTTAACAATTATTGTACTTGCACCAATAAACTTACTACTACTACTACTACTACTAATAAATTTGATAATAATATGATTAGTTTCAATGGAATTTCAAATATTCTTCTGGTACATAGAAAAAACGATTTTAAATCAATATTATTACAATAATAATAATAATAATAATAATACCTCTTTATTTTATACAAATATAAACAATAAATTTTACATAATGTACAAAATAGCGTCCATATGGTAGCTTACATGCTAATTACTTAGAAAACTAAAGTATGCCTCAATCGTATAAGGTTCAATCTCTCTGAGGAGTTCATAGACCTTATGTTTAAATGTTTTAAAATTTGGTTCTTCTTTGAGATACTTTGGAAGGTGATTAAAAAACTTAAGGCATGCATAACCAAATCCTCTTTGGGTATGCGTTCGATGTAGAACTGGATATCGCATATTAGATTTATTACGAGTATGGTACTCATGCGTCATTTCATAACAATTGAAATTTTTTTTGTTATTAGCAAAAAACAATAGGCACTCATAAATATATATCCCTATAATAGTGAGAATTCCCATAGACGAAAATTTTGTTCTGCATGATTCTTTGTAATTTAGTTTTAATATTATCCGCAGGGCACGTTTCTGCATTAACAAGACTCTATTTATATCCGATGATCCTCCCCAGTAAATAACACCGAACCGCAAGAGAGATTCAAAATTTGTGTGATAAACTGTTTTCAACAGACTTGCATCAATGTTTGTAGCCAGGACTCGCAGCATATAACAAACATTACCAAGGCGTAAGCATAGTTCGTGGATGTGTTGTTTCCACTTTAGGCAGTGGTCAAATGTAACGCCAAGAACTTTAGATGAGGGTACAAAGTTATAATGCGTATTATTTATTAAAATTTTGCTTGGAATTTCGGCTGGTTTATTGATGTTAAAAAGAATGCATTTGGTTTTGGCTTTATTTAACAGTAATTTATTTACGACGAACCAATTTTCCAAGTATTCCAGTATATAGTTCTACTATTTATAACACGAAAATATCTTTTGTACAATTCATATCCCACGTAGCGTTAGCCCGGGGAGTCTTTGTTTTGATAAGTTATTTGGTCTTTCAACCTTTGTAAGACTTAATTTTGTAAGTTTGATAAAACGTTGAATATTCATATATTCGGACTATTGTGTTTATTAAAATTAATTGCTATTTATTAGTGCTGGATATTAGCCGGTATAAAGCCAATCATAATGCCATGTAAATATCTCCACAAGACGTCATACCCCCTCTTCAAAATGGCAGCCGTAGGTCCTTTTTCGGCTAACTCTGAACTTCCGACCAAGGTGGCGCTAGTCGGAGCGGAATCTGCATAAGTGGGGATCTGTACGTGTTGCCGACCTCCAGTCAATAGGTGGCGCTATTCGGAGCGGAATCTGTAGTGGAGATATATGTCGCGGCAACAGGTGGTACGGGTGCATCAATATAGTAAGATATCGAATTACTCAAACGAGCTCAATTTTATTACATAATTCAATTTCTGTGAATAGCAAAAGTGGGAAAATATTGTATTACGCTTTTATTTCAATTTATCATCAATTCCGCGACCCTCAGTAGGGCCAATTCACGGAATAATTAGTGGAAATTTGCAGCTGCCAGGAAAACCCAAAAGACTGTCGATCCAACTCCTGCTGCCTGCATACGTGTAAAAATCGTTTAGCCCTTAATTGTTCTGGGAATTATGATTTGCTGGATGGGACGTCCTTCGACCTCAGCGTTCTGTCGCATCCTACTACCACCCGCAACCCGGAGCAGACTAGGGCATGGGCCCTATAAAGTCCATGGATGAATCAGAACGTTCGATTCATCCATGAATCGACAACCAGAACAATGACCCTCCGTCAGCTGGCTGGAGGTCAACGAGAGCATTTTTTCACACCCCGCTGCAAGCCATCCGTGACAAGTATCCAACTCAAGGCCGAGTTTACACCTACGATCCGGAAGATGACAGCTATAGGGACTGAGGGAGGATGCAGATCAGAATGAACAACTCCATGATGTCGGACCCCAAAGGGGCCGCCCTGGTCATAGCAACTGGCTGATCACACCTGGACAGGGCTGAGTAATGTCCGCACGATGAGCAGCAGAAGATATAACCGAAACAGCAGTCAGGACTACTAACAGTTCTTATACGACGGCTACGACGCCGTCTAGGGGCCGGAACAAGATTCCGTGTCCAGACCACCCCGGCCTACACAACTCCAACTAGGAAGTTCACCAGGAATCGCAACAATGCCACCCACACCACCGATGATGGACGCCCGAGTGGGGTGTACGTCAGCAGCCTTCGCACACAGCGTCAAGCGCACTGGAAGGAACAGGACTACAGGCACGGCAATCACCTCGCTGCTCTATTCAACCAATCCCGGTACTATCCACCTGTGATAAGGCCAAAGCCCACAAAACCCCAGGACCATAATGGATGCAGCGAGCACTACAACGCCCGCATCTCCACTCATGCCGACGCCATGGCAACCGACTTCCCGAGATTCCATGGAGACAACGTGAAAGGGTTTCTCATGAGAATTAACAGTGTCTTTGCCACTAGCCCCGTACAGGTCAAGTCCTGGGACAAACTCGCCATGGCGCACCACTACATGGACGGGGAAGCGAAGCGGCGCTTTTCCATTCTCGTGGACACTCCAGCCACTCCATGGAAGCACGCAGAGGATCTCCTACGACGCTGGCTCCTTTAGAAAACGACGCCACGGAAGATACCGACACCACAACCAGCACGACGTCCGTTGCAAGTGTGCTACATACACAGTCGAAGTCGGGTACGAGAAGGCGATTCCACTGGTTGCTGAAACACCGGTATTTTCTTCACACCTTGTTACCGGCGTAGCTCCTACCTGAGCTCCAGTACCACGGCAAGGTGAGACACTGAACACTAGAGTCAACCGGCAGATAACGGTATCTGCCGGAGGAGTCTAAGACCAAGTCAAGAGGTGATGTCTTCGGCAGCCACTATAATACTGGGCACTGTGGTGAGCGTTCCTGTGTTATATTCATGAGACACTTGGGCACTGTTCCAAAAAAAAGTCCACGTGGCTGGGCAATGTCCCAGAACGATTAAGAGCCGTGCCAAGGTCTCGCAACATTGTATTACAATGTAACAACCTCTACCCAAATTGTGCACCACCACGATGCCGCTTGTCCTGCCGCCAGCCCTTGCGGTACATACAGCTACCACCAGCATAGTTGATGAAGCCTGCTGCGAAGGCGTGACTCTCCTAGGCATGGACCATTGCGTAGTTACTACAGCCTCGTTCACTATCGTTTCAGAGGTAGCTCCGCTGCCAATAGCGACGATGATGACGCCGCTGGTCAAGGCCCCAGCACTAGCAGTCTGCACTGCCACTACTAGCATGCTTGGCGAGGTCATTGACACTGCATTACCTTCGCCACTGTGCCAAGAGCGATACCAGCCTAGCCTCCACCAAAGAAGAAAGCACCGGGTCCGTATAGCCAAGCCGTCAGCAACATGCGGAAGCCCCTAGCTCCGCCCGACGTCCTTGCTAGGAGACGACGCCCTCCGGTCCAGCTTCTACTGCCTGTCGCTTCAAGGCGCCGCAGCGTCTCAAGATGTTGCACCGTCCACAGACGCCACGTCTACCTGAGATGCCGCACCGTCTCCCCACTCCTCCTCCCGAACGATCCATGGCGGCCCGTCCTCCGCAGACGCCATCAGATTACGAGGAAGAGCCGCCCTCCAGATGACTTATCTCGGCTTGTCATTTCCAGATATCACGCCAGAATCCGAGGCGCCGCAGCTCTTTCGGACGCTGCAAGCAGCGACCACCCCACCAACGAAAGGAGACTTGCCACAACCTCGACCGCGACTGAAGTTGCCATCACTATTACGGACTCGCGAATCGTGACGCGCCTGACCGCGATCGTGACCAATGACAATTTCCGATAATCTAGTGTAGTGCCCCACGAAAAGACGCAAAAACGTAGTGTTAAGTACTCTCATGATCGCTCTAGTGAGCCGTAAACATTATCCAACAGTCGAACAATTCGTGTCCACCTGACGATACGCAGGCACCATCCTGGAACGAGTCGCCGCCTTCAACTAGCTGATTTATATCATGGAAAAGGGTTTCACAACACCAAGGCGTTGGAACCAGAATCACCCACAACACCAGCCCAGACGCAACAACTACAACAACCCGCGTGCATGCGGGGTCTCATGCTGTGGCGCCCACCAAACACGAATTGACGAAACCATCATGTTCCGGCTATCTGCAGTTCCATCCGCCCCGTGATCCGCTCCGGCGTCCGATGCACTAGCCGCCCTAAGTACTGGAGAGAGAAACCGCACGTCTTGATACCTGCGGTGCCAGTGCACACCTGGACGACGGCTCATCTCCGGCCGGACCAGACGTCACTGCCCCTATTATGCGGCCATCCAGTGTTGCCGAGGTCCGTTGTCGAGATATCCAAATCCCCTCGCACCACAACCGCGGCAGGATCTCCACAAGGACCAGGGTCCTGACCAGCACCGAGAGCAGCCAGTACGGCCTCCCTAAGACGTCCAACAGCAGTTCCCAGTGGAACTTAGATTCGGTGTGGGAAAACCGAATCCCCTCACACCTCAACCTCGGGAGGATTCATCCTTGTAATGACGTAACCACGATGACGACCCCATGTGGCAGCCATCATATGTACATACTTTTCTACGCACTTCAAAATTTTCTCGTTTTCCGGGTTCGTTTGTTATCGGCGCTTAGTTTATCTACGCGTCTTAACAAATGCGTAATTATTTTAATTTGCATTTTATATGCTAACCATTGCTCCTTTTTAATATTAACTTAAATTCCGCATTATTGGAATTTCTAGGACGAACATAATATCCCTGCCACATACTCGTCGAGTGGCATGGGAAGTAGCGAGGAAAGGAGGCAGAGACGTACTGTGTCATGCCGCACATCATGCTCCAAGTCATTCCCACTGCCTCCTGTTTTGTCGGTTTTTTGGGCGCGAGTCAAAGGACTGGCAATATGAACGCCTACGACCCAATGCGGAGCGCTGCGATTAATTGCGCGAGTAGAGCAGTGTGTAGGCAGAGAGGGCAACATCGCGGCAGCGCGAGGAGCATAGTGTGGCTCAGGCATAATAGAGAGATAAGAATCCACCGCAGTGTGCCGACGTATCGAGGATTACCATAGGGCCAATTCACGGCATAATCGGTGGAAATATGCAGTTGCCAGGAAAACCTAAAAGACGGTCCGCCTCCCGCTGCCTGCGTATGCGCCTAAATCGTTTAGACCTAAATTGTTCTCGGAATTATGATTTGCCGGTTTGAACGTGTTCCGACCTCAGCATTCCGTCGCACCCTACCACCACCTGTAATCCGGAGCAGTGTAGGGCATGGACTCTATAAAGCCCATAGAGCACTCCACAGATGAATCAGAAAATTCGACTTACAACAACCTGAAGTCAAAGTCCGAACATCACCGCCGTCGCCAAGCAGCTGCCACGCCGAACTGAAACGCCGCCCATCCAAAGACGTCACCGCTTCCGCCGCTTGACGTTGCCACCGCCGCTGTTGCCTCCAAGAAGCAGGTCACTCATCCGCGGACTCGCCTGGCATCTCCGTGCTTCACTAACGTTTAGTGAAGTGTAGGTGAATATTTACTTTTCGTGACTTTTGTGCCGTGACTTTATTTTCTTGACTTTCCGTGTATCTATTTTATTTTCTTGAACTTTGAACGTTTCTATATTGTCTCCATGTTTAAATAATAGCGATTATTACCGCGCCTATACGAATTTTTCTACCCCTGTCTCATCCCTAGTGTTTCTTGTGTTGTTCTCATAGCGACCCAACTGCGTGAGCTAGCTGGAGGTCAACGAGCGCGGTTTTTGACCCCCTGCGCCACCCCCGTGACAGCACCAACATTAAAATTATTCCATTTATTCGAAGTTCTTGAAATGCAGTGTTCTATAAAAAAAAAATGTTTCTCTGCAAGATTTGTGCATCGAAGTTTACCGTACGGCGCAACATGATTAATCGATTATTTGATTGTTTGATTAATCTATTATTTGATTAATAATTTGTTTCATTAATCGAATATTTTATCACTTGATTAATCGATATAATCGATCAATAAAAATAATAAATTATTGATTATTCATTTCTATAATCGAACACCCGTACTGCCCACACACTTCATGGTCAATATTGCTGGTATCTGTGTGAATAATGTTTACTGCAGAGAATACCATACCAAAGCTAATTTGTTTGCTTGGAACGTGTTCGAATTTAATCGAAAAAATCTATTATTTAAGTACAGTGTGTTTCAAAAATAAATCAATCGCAGTCGCCTATGAATTGCAATATCTCTGATAATTAAACTCATGTATAAAAAGGTGCATTTAAAACGGCGGACAAAAACATTTGCAAATGGTTAAAAATTTATTTACCTTCACCATGACAACGATCTCTATATTAATAATTTTAGAAAACAGCCAACTTCAGTTGAACAGGGGTAGTTCGTGTCACTTCTGAATACGTATGCGGTGAAATATAATTGTAAATATAATAATAAAATACCAACGCAATTAAAAAATCTCACATTGATTAATTTTAAACATGAGATACGTCAGAGCCCTGCAGAAGCGGGTTTTTGAAAGCCCGGCCCGGCCCGGCCCGATAGTGAAAATTTAAAACCCGGCCCGGCCCGGCCCGATGAAATGAAAATGTGTTGCGGGCCCGGCCCGGCCCGGCCCGAAGCTGAATATTCAAAGCCCGGCCCGGCCCGGCCCGGCCCGTCCCCGAAAAATGTTGAATTAAATAAATAAAATTACTGGACCCTTGTACTCCTTACAATCCTTAAAATACATTTAATGCATGTTAATAAAAATAACCCAATTTATTTTTCACTGCACTTGGTTATTACTTTCCAAACTATAATAAAATTAAATTTATCCAAGCCCGGCCCGGCCCGGGTTAAATTATCCATCGGAAAGCCCGGCCCGGCCCGGCCCGGAGTTTGAAAAATACGGCGCGGCCCGGCCCGGCCCGGCCCGGCCCGACGTCGGGCCGGGCCGGGCTTTCCGGGCCGGGCCAAAGCCCGGCCCATGCAGGCCTCTGAGATACGTTGTAAGTTGATGAGGAATGAGTTTTAAATATGTCAGCATATATCAAAACAAATTTTTAAGCATGTACAATGCATTCGATTTTAAACAGTACCAAATTTAATTTTTTATTTTACTAAATTTAAATGCTTAATTTTAATATTACCTTTCATTTAATTGATATAGTAGGTTAAGTGGAAGAGCAGTTAATAGTTGAATAAACTAACTGAACTTCGCCTACTCTTGTGAATTTAATATTTGTAATTACCTTTTAATTAATAAAGACAATTTATTATTATTATTATTATAAATCCGTTTCAGACACGCTTCCACGTGAAATTTTTGTTACGATTTTTATTCCGATCCATGTATCAGTTATCAATTAAGTAAGTATTTCACCTTTTAGTTACGTGCATTTGCAATTACAGCCGACGACGGCATTTCGTACTTCGGCCGCGAGATGTCACAAGCGTACGGTAGCTCTGCCACAATGCGTGAATTAAAGAATCGGATTGCATTTAATATCTATCTTGTTGTATCGTATTTTAATAGTATGAAATAAACATTGATATATTAGTGTATTTGGTGTTTTCTCTTTTATGTGTGTTCAGCGGCCATTAAACGATCAGCTGTTATTGGTTTCCTAACTTCATGCCGCTTGTAGTGTGTGCGTGTGTATGTGTGTGTGTTGTGTGAGAGATTATAACCTATAATATAATATAAGAAACGCCAGAAAGATAAGGTATGTATACTAAATGTAAGTAATAATATATATTTATACAAAACAATAATTATAAATATCTATTTAACGGCTAGATCCCAGTGTTTGTACCACTCGCAAGCGTGCAGGCACGAATTTCGTGATTCACGTGGCACTCAACCATTTTCATTTTACTCACACACGATTTTGACGATTGGTGCTTCATCCAATTCCATCACAAATAAACAATGCTCTTTCACCCATTGTACATTTAATTAACATAAATTGCTAATATAAATATAGTTCTTATTCGTTAAATTATCTCCACAAATACCACTCGCGGTTATAATTTCGGCAGGATAAATTTTATTTTAAGCACTCGTTATTTCATCGCAAATTTCTTGAATGAATTAAAGCGCTCATGGACTTTTCCATCTCAATTCATTCTCGGAATTTGTGTCGATTCAATGGCTCGTGCAAACAAATAAAATTTATCCGGCCAAATTAAACCTCTTGTGGTATTACCCCCGACTAAACATTCATAGTTGTCAGACAGTTAACGTCAAACATGTTGACTATTGTGCAAAAACACGTCAACCAGAGACATGCGCATTTCTATTCCCAGGCGAAAATTTTTATTTTAGCGGCAATACTACTATTTGTCCTTTTTTCAATTCAGTTTAAATATGGTTTACCCCGTTGCAACGGTGCAAACACCTTTTTTATTCGTTATAATCTTATCAAATAGCAGGTAGAATATATTTACGATTATTTTAGACACGCGGTAGGCGCTGATATTTTGTCATTAGGTTGCCGTCAGTTTCTAGAATTTGACATTAGTTTCTAAAATTATCAATCGTTCTCGACATTTTTATCAAGTGTGTCAGCATAAACGGCCCAAAATAATTTCCGCCGATAAGAAAGCTGCCATTCAAAAATGCTTTGAAGAATTTGAAAGAGACAGGTCGGAGTTATCTTCCCCTGCGATTGACCACGGTCAAGGTTCGATCTCTTTCCGTTCTACTCTGAGGAGAGTTTTCAGTTGGTATACTCCCGCCCTTCACGGGGAGGACTCCAACACTACCCCACTATAGGGGCGTCTATAAAAGAGCTTCTCCCCTCTCTTAAAAAAATGAAAAATTCATTAATTATAATTAATTAAATTAATTAATTAAAATCTAATACTTCTTCGAAAGACCCGAAAAAACGTTTGAACCATTTTTTTAAATCTTATAATGGGACAGTAGATGTTCAATAATTGATATCTTAAAGCAAGGTTCTGACCAACTGAAGTCTTCTTTATTGTTTTGCTTCATCACAATTTTTATTTTGGAGCAATGATTAATTATTACAAAAACTGGCAACAGTGTAGGTTTCGAATGTCATCTAGAATCCTTGTTGATACAGGTAATTTAAAATCTTATTATAGGTCCGTGGATGTTCAACCAACAGTATCTTAAAACAAGGTTCTGACCAAATGAAGTATTCCTTATTGTTTCATTTCAATACTATTTTTATTGTGTGTAATAAAAAAAAAACGTTTTAAACTGGCAACAACGTCAGGTTAGAATGTCATCAATTATAACCTAGAATCTTTGTTTGTCTAGAAGTTACATTTTTCCTACTTAAAAGTCAAATTTTCATAAGTAGTGCGATCTAAAATAATCGTGAATATATGGCTGAAAGACCTCTGGTCAATTGCCTGTTGAGGTCATTTCTAAATGTGTGTATATGAATTTGCCTGTATTTGTAAATTATTTTATACTTTATACAATGCTAACAAAGGTAACTTTGAATTAAACAACTTTCGACTTTTTTGCCACTATTTATAAAATAAAAACGTCGAAAGTTTAATTAAAGTTACCTGACAATGGACTACCACATAGTAACGGTCGCAACCATCATCTTCATAATGCTAACAAAGTTTAATAAACCAAACTAAAAGTGTCAGAATAAATGTATTGTCTCTCTCTCTCTCTCGTGAATATATTATAGTTAAAAAATGATTGGTGTTATAGGCATCGTAAAAATTTCAGTGTGTAGGAAATATTCCTGATTTTAAATAGTAGCACATGAAACCTCCATCGTAGTAATTCTCTATTTATGTACATATGCGCCATCTACGGTTGAAAAGTAAGAAACACTAAAGTTGTTAATAATGATCAATTTAAAGTGTATTATTATAAATTCGATTAACCCTGTTTGTTTTATAAATGTAAGGAATATATTCAGTCAGTAGCGTATTATTATTAATTGTTACAGTATATTAAAATAGAAAATATTCAGTTACAGGTTCCTTTACGTAATGATTTTTACAGAAATCTGTACAGTTTAAAAACAATGTTATTAGTTTAACATTTCCTGAGAGAAATGTATTAATTTTATCTCAATAATATATATGTAAATATAAGTCAATTATGTATACAAAAATATATCAAGAGTAGTCCAGAGTCTAATAATTGAGTTCATCTTTTGAATAACAGAGTGCGATCCACTCGTGTATCTAAAGTTGCATAGGTTAAATGTATATATTTTGAATATTACTGAATAAAAACACTGACATGGTTTTCTACGATACGCTGGGTTAAGTGCATAAAAAAATATTTTTTTCTGCAGCCGTCCCGAAAATAAAACTTTCGGTATGATTTATTAAATCGAAAGTACCACTTTACATAAATCGTACCGAAAGTAGTTATTTTCGGGACGATTTTGTTTCACTTTCGGAACGATTTCTTTACTTTCGGGACGCTTTTTGTTACTTTCGGGACGTAAAACATGAACGTATTTAATTATGACAGCGCTTGTCATATTACATCGTGTGTGTTTCTGCTTTTTAACATAAAAAAAACCGACTGCAGAAAAAATATTGTACGTAATACGTTCCAAAACTTCCTACTCATCCCGTAAAATATCACTTTCGGAACTTGTTACGTAAATTACTATTAATGCGTAATGTAACTTACGCAAAAATAAATAATAATTGCTAATTGATTTAGATTTTTTACAGTTCCAAAAACTCATGCATTCTAGAGCAATACCGATGCAATAATTCCAAATTCTAATTATAATCCAATTCTTGCAAGAAGGCATTTCTATGAATGAGCCGTGTTATAATGAATATTAAATTATGATAAGAACTAACCAGAACCTAAAACCATCACTGTTGGTAATATAAACGATATTCGCAGGAGAAATATTATTAAATAAGGCAGACAAACCTTGGCCATTTATCAGGCTAACAATTGGGTCATTCCATGCTATTTCAACAAAAGGTTGTGCTGCATCATTTTTTAATTTATTTTATATTTTGCACTGATATTTATATATATATTTCTAATCCACTGGTCTGTGAGACCGGGTTTGTCGAATAACAATATTCTCCGTTATTGTTTTTTGTTGCAATTTCGAGTAGCTGCCGCGTTGCAGAGCTTAAATTGATTAAATATCTTTGTTTTATTGTCAAAGAGTATAAATTAAAAAAAAAAAAAACATGAACTATCATTAACACGTTTCGAAAAATCTTCAGTTGAAAACCCCGGTGCGTGCGACCGTCGTCACCATTAAATTTGCGTTACCAATGGCGGGCTAGAGTTCAAAACTAATTTTAGAAACAATATATATTCTTGCCGTGTAGCAGATATGTCCCCAGTTGGAGCTTGAACATGTACATTTTTGTGATTACAAGCATTTGCGCAAAGTGGTATAACTTTCTTTTAAATTAAGCAAATTTAAAAATTAAAAAATCTTTCAACTTTGATTAAAGTGGTGAATATTTTGGTTTAATTTTCTTTTATTATTTGATACATTTTTTTCAAATTTATTGGCCGTCAAAGTTTACAATTGAGATTTGCATTTTTTTCATTTTTCGACCCTGTTTTCGACTGGGAAGGGGGCAATTATCTTAAACCAAATTTAATTTGCAAGTACAACAGTAACAATAGATTTTACCTGAGGTAAAAAATCTAAAGTGTTTTAAATCTTTCCAAATGTTTTTCACTGGAGAAAATTTGCATTTTCAACAAAATTCGTATTTTTCTAAAGCTGTATCTCCAGTGGGGTACACAGTACAAATCTGAAATTTGTACTATCAATGCTTCTATTTGGTAGCAACACCATTACAAAATTTGCTAACTTTGTTTTCCTTAGTACCAAAATATTTGAGTTCAAATTCGTAATAGTTTTTATGCAGTCGGATTTAAAAACGAATTTTAGGCACCAAAATGGAACTCACTAGTACTAGCAGTGATTAAAATACACTTGTAAATATTATAATCCCTGGACTTGGCATTAAAGTACTCACCAAGTGTTTCCGCAATTTTAGATGCTGACCCAAAAGTATACACGATATTGTGCCAAGATATAATATCTGCTATATATTCACCCCCTTTGTAGCAGCAGATTCTTGTTTATTATCTGTTCAGAATTTTGTGTATGTTGATAGGAGCCATTCAATAAATTTTAAAAATTCAAATTTTGGCTCCTCATTGCCTCTAACAAAGGCACATTGGGACATAGCTCACTTTAGTTGTTTATAAAGCGATTTTAATGTGATTATATACTGAGTTAATATAGACGTTTCGCTTAATTAAAGTTTGCAACAGTTGAGTGGGGTCGCGGATAATTTAATTAGGGCCATAGCGCCGAGTAATCCTGTAAAAATGTCATAAAGAAACTAACGCTAGATATTGTGCATAGTGTGTTTTTAACGGCGGGGATATCTGAAACTAGATAACCGTATAAAACGTACCTCCCGCGTCAGAGTTGCTTTATGGATCATAAAAGCTGACACTAAAGTTTCAAACTATCGATTGCATCGGTCCGCATCGAGGGACCTTCTTCGCAAACCCATGCCAAACAAATTGATATTGATAATGTTTGATATAAATATAGAGGTAATTAGGTGGCTAGTTTACTTGTTTTACTTGCCCCCTTATAACGGAAATTTACCAGAAGTGCCCCAGACGATGCGGGGCTTAACTCAATGAAGAGTATACTGAAAGGGACAAATAACACTATTATACCTTGCAATCATCATCACATTTATTACAACAAGCAGAAAGTTATTTTTATATTTTCTATCAAACTGGGCGAGTATTCATGTATGTATTCTGCCCTTATAGCTGGCGTATTTTTAAATTTTGGCAATTGCTCTTATCCTGCCAGGGCCATAAAGTCCTATCTTCCGCATTCTCCAAAAATGAGATGTACGCCTTTATCGGGGCCATCGTTATCACTTACGAGGGTGCGGAACTCTGGCTTGTAAATATGCAGGGATTCCGCAGGATGCGACGAGGCCGTAGTAGGCTGTTGGTAGTTTCGGGCTCACGGAACTTCTTGCGCGGTGCAGACTGCGATAGACTGCACAGTAAATAGCCAGAGTAATCCTATTATCAAAACAGACACTTAATTAATACTCTCTCCATGCTCGGAGTTAATTAGTAAACATTGTTTAGTATTATAGCCGCAATTTTGAATACCGGCGGTAAACTGTAATGAATTATTTTTTAATTGAGTTTAAAACCCAATATAACGTAATGCTTCTTTATTTTGTTCTATTTATGGGAATTTTGTTATAAATACCTCCGTTCTTATACTGAACTAAATTTAATCGAGGTGAGTATGCGGAAACTGGTACAAGTAGTCCTTAACTGTTTGCATTTAATTAATTAATTAAGTTGGAGGTGAATATATTGACAAATGACGAGCACAGACTTATAATATAAGATTTGAATATTTGTCCAACGATGGATTTGTAAAGAGAACCAATAGCATGCAATTCTTGGAGAAGATTCTGGCCCAGTGGAGATTTGTAAACGGTTGCTCGTTGATACCCAGACGGTTAGATGAGGCCTAATTAATTGCTCTCCAGAGATTTCGTACATTTACGAACTTAGTTTTATATGGTAAGCGTAGCCGACTTCGCGGGTGGGCGTATTATGAGGACGCACAACCCCCGCTGTTAACGCGCCAGGCGGTAACTTTAGTAATTGTTTTATAATCATTTTATCAGAGTAGGTCTATTAAAAATAAATAACGAAATTGATAGGTGATATAGAGTATGTCTGGTTAAGCTGGCTGCATATGGAAAACTTTTTATAGTTCTAGAGAAAAGTTATTCGTTATAAAAAGTTCTGTGGTCCAAAAAGCAACCATTTTTTTCTTTGATATTCGGAGTTAAAATTTACATTTGATGGTTGCATTTTAGGTTTTGGACCATGCAGAACTTTTTATGAAGAATAACATGTTTTCCTAAAACTATTGGTGAAAAAGTATTACATATGCTGACAACTGTATAACGTTTATATTTAGCATGCGAAAAACATATGCAAAGTTATTAAAATAAAACATACCAGCATAGTTTTGGTATTGTAATCCATCGTTTCGGAGAAATCAGAAATCAAAATAATACAGTTTCGCATATATTGTAAGTTTTTTCTTATCCACCCGCGTTTTCTTACAATTTTTACAATGCCCTGTAAATTTTATCATAAACATAAATAGCTAGTTTTGTACTACGTTAAAATAATTAAAAAAAAAATTGAGTTCTTGTTTCTGGATCTCGTTGGTGTGGGTGGTAAGTTTTCTAATGAACAATGAGTATGCGAATCCGTGGATCTTCTAGTGTATGTCTCATTATATATTCATTTGAATTATTTACTAAAAGCAGTGACGGTTCGCGGGGTTTTTTCTGGTACGGCCGAGGAACAAGAGGTGGTAATACAGATAGGTGCGGTCACGCAGCCAGCCGTCTCTGCAACTGACCCTACCTATCTGTATTACCACCTCTCGTTCCTCGGCCGTACCAGAAAAAAACCCGCGCACCGTCACTGACTAAAAGCGTTAGCAGCCGAGTGACCACGACGTCAACGCTAATAACTCGAATTACTCGCACTTCCTCAAACCCAATTCCCGCCAACAATCGTTCCTAAACATACAAAGCGTTGGTGCAATTACCAAAAAATAAAAGGACAATTTTAATACTTGAATGTGGAAACGTGCGAGTTTCCCGTTTTGCGCTGATTTTACAATAACATTTCTGAATCAGGGGCGGCTCGTTATGTAGAGCCAAGGAGCCATGGCACTACCTCTAATTTCAAAGGAAGCAAGATTGTTTTATTAATTCTAAAAACGCTGATTCGTCATTTTAAATGTTAAAACGAAAGTTTCATGAGAAAATAAAAATCGCATTTATTTGAGAAGATAACTCTTGAACAAAATTTTCCAGAATTGTGTGTTGTGTGTGTTGTTATCTTGAAAACCAGTGATAGGGAATTTTGAGTTTTTTGGTGGTTTATTAAGATTAATGTATTTTAAGTAAATTTGGAAAATTTTAAGTGTGTTGCAGTTGTTTTTATAATTTCTTTTTTCACTCGAAAGAAGTGCGAATTAAAAAATCTTAAGCGCTGTTCTCGGTCGGTTATCCTGAAAATCATTGATGGGGCATTTTGAGTTTTTTTTTAGGATTATTAAGATTAATGCATTTTGAGTAAACTTGAAACATTTTAAGTGTGTTGCAGTTGTTTTTATAATTTTTTTTTTCACTCGAAAGAAGTGCAAATTAAAAAAATGTTAGGCGCTGTTCTCGATCGTTTATCTTGATAACCAGTGATGGGCTATGTTGAGTTTTTAGAGGATTATTAAGATTAATGTATTTTGAGTAAAGTTTGAAAGTTTTAAGTGTGTTACAATTGTTTTTGTATTTTTTTCTTCACTCCGAAGAAGTGCAACTTAAAAAAAATCTTAAGCGCTGTTCTCAGTCGGTTATCTCGAAAACCTGTGATGGGGTATTTTGGATATTATAGAGGATTGTTATGATTAATGTATTTTGAGTAAATTTTAAAAGTTTCAAGAGTGTTGCACTTTTTTAATATTTTTAGCACTTGGATGAAGTGAAATTTAAAATCTTGAAAACCAGTGATGGGTTTTTTGAGTTTCTTTGAGGATTATTAAGATTAATGTATTTTGAGTAAATTTGAAAGGTTTGAAGTGTGTTGCAGTTGTTTTTTTTGTCACTCGGAAGAAGTGCAAATTAAAAAAAAAATCTTAAGCGCTGTTATCGATCGAATATCTTGAAAACCTGTGATGGGGTATTTAGAGTTTTTTAGAGGGTTATTAAGATTAATCAATTTAGAGTAAATTTGGAAAGTTAAGTGTTTTTCAGTTGTCTTTATATTTTTATTTTCACTCGGAAGGACTGCAACTTAAAAAAAAACTGAAGCGCTGTTCTCGATCGGCTATCTTGAAAATCATTGATGGGGCATTTTGAGTTTTTTTAAGGATTATTAAGATTAATGTATTTTGAGTAAATTTGAAAGATTTCAAGTATGTTGCAGTTTTTTTTTTCACTAGAAAGAAATGCGAATTAAAAAAATGTTAAGCGCTGTTCTCAGTCGGTTATCTCGAAAACCTATGATGGGGTATTTTGGATATTTTAGAGGATTGTTAGGATTAATGTATTTTGAGTGAATTTTAAAAGTTTCAAGAGTGTTGCACTTGTTTTTATATTTTTAGCACTTGGATGAAGTGAAATTTAAAATCTTGAAAACCAGTGATGTCTTTTTTAAGTTTCTTTGAGGATTATTAAGATTAATGTATTTTGAGTAAATTTGAAAAGTTTGAAGTGTGTTGCCGTTGTTTCTTTGTCACTCGGAAGAAGTGCAAATTAAAAAAAAAATCTTAAGCGCTGTTATCGATCGAATATCTTAAAAACCTGTGATGGAGTATTTTGACTTTTTGTGTTTTTCAGTTGTCTTTATATTTTTATTTTCACTCGGAAGGAGTGCAACTTAAAAAAAAAACTGAAGCGCTGTTCTCAATCGGTTATCTTGAAAACCATTGATGAGGCATTTTGAGTTTTTTTGAGGATTATTAAGATTAATGTATTTTGAGTAAATTTTAAAGATTTCAAGTATGTTGCAGTTGTTTTTATAATTTTTTTTTTCACTAGAAAGAAGTGCGAATTAAAAAAATGTTAAGCGCTGTTCTCGGTCGGTTATCTTGAAAATCAGTGATGCACTATTTTGAGTTTTTATAGGATTATTAAGATTAATATATTTTGAGTAAATTTGAAAAGTTTCAAGTGTATTGCATTTGTTTTTATATCTTTTTCTTTCACCCGGAAGAAGTGAAACTTAAAAAAATCAAGCGCTGTTATCGGTCGGTTATTTTGAAAACCAGTGATGGGATATTTTGAGTTTTTTTGAGGATTATTAAGATTAATGTATTTTGAGTAAATCTGGAAAATTTCAAGTGTGTTGCAGTTGTTTTTATAATATCTTGTTTACTCGGAAGAAGAGCAACTTAAAAAAATTTTAAGCGCTGTTCTCGGTCGGTTATCTTGAAAACCAGTGATGGGGTATTTTAAATTTTTCAGAGGATTATTAAGATTAATGTATTTTGAATAAAGTTTGAAAGTTTCCAGTGTGTTACAGTTGTTTTTGTATTTTTTTCTTCAGTCCGAAGAAGTACACCTTAAAAAAATCTGAACCGCTGTCCTCGGTCGGTTATCCTGAAAACCAGTGATGGGGTATTTTGAATTTTTCAGAGGATTATTAAGGTTAATGTATTCTGAGTAAAATTTGAAAGTTTCAAGTGTGTTACAGTTGTTTTTGTATTTTTTTCTTTACTCCGAAGAAGTGCAACTTAAAAAAATCTTAAGCACTGTTCTCGGTCGGTTATCTCGAAAACCTGTGAAGGGGTATTTTGGGATTTTTAGAGGATTATTATGATTAATGTATTTTGAGTAAATTTGGAAAGTTTCAAGAGTGTTGCACTTGTTTTTACATATTTTCTACACTCGGAAGAAGTGCAACTTAAAAAAATCTTAAGCACTGTTCTCGGTCGGTTATCTCGAAAACCTGTGAAGGGGTATTTTGGGTTTTTTAGAGGATTATTATGGTTAATGTATTTTGAGTAAATTTGGAAAATTGCACTTGTTTTTATATTTTGAGCACTTGGATGAAGTGAAATTTAAAATCTTGAAAACCAGTGGTGGGTTTTTGAGTTTTTTGAAGGATTATTAAGATTAATGTATTACGAGTAAATTTGGAAAATTTCAAGTGTGTTGCAGTTGTTTTTATAATTTTTTTTTCACTCGGAAGAACTGCAAATTAAAAAAATCTTAAGCGCTGTCATCGATCGAATATCTTGAAAACCTGTGATGGGGTATTTTGAGTTTTTTCCAGGATTATTAAGATTAATGTATTTTGAGTAAATTTGAAAAGTTTCAAGTGTGTTGCAGTTGTTTTTACATTTTTATTTTCACTCGGAAGGAGTGCAACTAAAAAAAAATCTGAAGCGCTGTTCTCGGTCAGTTATCTTGAAAACCGGTGATGGGGTATTTTGAGTTTTTTGTTGTATTATTAAGATTGATATATTTTGAGTAAATTTGAAAAGTTTCAAGTGTGTTGCAATTGTTTTTACATATTTTCTACACTCGGAAGAAGTGAAACTTAGAAAAAAAAAATAAGCGCTGTTCTCGGTCGGTTATCTTGAAAACCAGTGATGGGCTATTTTGAGGTTTTGGATGATTATTAAGATTATTGTATTTTAAGTAAATTTAGAAAGTTTCAAGTATTTTACAGCGGTTTTTTTTTGCGTCAACAAAAAAATATTATAATTTTTCGTAAATTTACATGAAAAATCGCAAAAATATTCGACGGAATGTACTGGAATTTCCTACCAAATTACCCTTGCATTAATATCGAGTGATTTTGTGAAGCTTCAAGTGGATAGCAATTGTTTCTATATTTTTTTCGCGTCAACAAAAATATATTATAATTTTTCATAAATTTACAGGAAAAATAGCAAAAACAATCAACGGAATGTTTTGAATTTTCTACCAAATCAATCTTGCATTCATATTGAGTGATTTTGTGAAGTTTCAAGTGGATGGCAATTGTTTTTTATATTTTTTTTTCGCGTCAACAAAATAATGAATTTTTCATTCATTTACATGGTGTTTGCATGAAAAATCGCAAATACTATTAACAGAATTTATTGTACATTTTCACCAAATCATTCTTGAATTGATATTGAGTGATTTTGAGAAGTTACAAGTGGATGGCAATTGTTTTTATATTTTTTCAAGTCATTAAAGTACTCATCGGATAAATGTAAATGGGACCAAACAATTAATTCGTTTTTTATTGCTTTTTTGTTGTTTAAGGATAACTCTTGAACGGATTACCTAATTTGGCAAATTCTACCAGCAAAATGTTGTACTCATCGAGTAGATGCAGATAAGACCAACAAATTAAATTGTTTCGTGGTTTTTGAGTACAATATAGATTTTGATCATTCTTCGAGTAAAGTACTGTACTCACCGAATAGATGCAGATAAGATAAAAAATATATCTGTGGTTTTGAGAAGGTAACTCGTGAACAAAATAGCCGATTTTGAAAATTGTTCCTGAAAAGTCGAATAAATGTAGATAGGACCAAAAATATACTAACGCAATTTAATTCGATTTAAAGGCGAAAGATTGCTGCGCATGAGCAAGTGGATTTGTGGCGATGAAATAAACGATCTTAGACCTGTTATATCTGTTAATAACATGCAAATATCTTTTGTATCATTCAATAACCGGCGTGACTTGTTTCAATAAGTTATTTGTTTTTAGCCTTTGTAAGACTTAATTTTGCAGAATTACGAACTGCTTGAATATTTATATACGAAGGCTACTTTTCTCTTTGTTTAATTTACTGGATGCAACAATTATCGTTTTTATCTTTTCTCAAAAAGGAGGCGGTGGGATATATTATATGCTAAGTGGCTCTACCATCAAAATGTTTCACGAGCCGCCACTGTTCTGAATACATTTTTGAACTACATGAAATTAGCCATATGTTGATAGAATAGTCAAAATTGAACAACGCGTTTGATAGCTAAATGAGTGATTTGAACGTTTTTTAATAATATCACTTATTCTATTCTTAAATTATAAATTTCAAGCCCTTGACATCAACAAAATTTTGAAATTCAATTACAAAGTTGATATGTTAAATTTTCATCAAAAATTTGAAATTACAAAGTTGATATTTTCAATTCTTATCAATTTCAAATTTTTGTTTCTATCAAGGGCTTGAAATTTATTTAAAAATAAGGTTAAAACTAGTACAACAAGCTTGAATAGTTTTTTAGTAAGGAGAAGGAATTTATTGATGTTACTGTATTTCAGGTGGCTCTAGTGAGAAAACTGCTGGTTGTTAGTGACGTCATAATTATTCAATAACGATAAATTAAAAATTGGTGATTTAATGTAGCACCTATTGATTTCGGCACGTGAGTGCTCCAGCTCGGAAGCGCCCGCAGCGTTGACGTCTATGTTGTGAGAACATTTGAATAAGGGCCAAAATACAAAATCGACGCTTGATAAATATGCAATCTGCGCCCCATTGTCGCACTTTCAGATGTTCGCGTCCGTTTGTCGTTATAAATAAATTGTTTTTTAGGAACAAATCAGCATATTTAAATTTGGGTATAATTCAATCCACCGTTATAATTATTTTGTATTGTAACTTCGTTTAAAACAGAATGATATCCGCCCTGACAAGATTATTATTATTTTATTTTTCCGTTTTAGGGTGTAGATTTCATTGATTACTGATGAATTTAGAAGGTTCGGGAAGCTCTGGTCGGAAATTATGGTTGTGCGAGAGTCAGCATGTGTAAGTGTGTAAAAAGGTGTTATGGCCAGTCCCAATAAGCCGATACAGAGCCGTTCAAAGGCAACGTGTGGGCTGACCAATTCGGCTGACACTTCCAATCTCCCCCCCGTACGGTCACGTAAAATTGCCAGGCGGAAAAACGAAAACGGCCCCGGATACAGCACGAGCACACATCCGCATCCGTATCCGTACACGATTATCCATGCATAGAAACGGGCCCTAAAATTTTACGAGGCTCGTTCTTTCGTGGGCGCCCCCGGAGAGAGGGCCCCACGCGACAAATGTTTACGCGTGCCCATAAAAAGCAATTTGCACCTCCGCCTGTTTATGCCTTCTTATATGGGAAAAGGACGAGAGTAAAACCCACGGTGATTTTTATTTGCGATCCCGGGCGGCGATTAATGAGACGTCGCGTCGCGAAATTGTAAAGAGTGGCGTTTTAAGAATTCCGTAATGCAGCAGCAAAGAATTCCGCGGATATTTCTGTCCACTCGAACCCGGCGTCTCGGAATTGCCTACCTAACCGAATTGCTTCTCGATATGCACGGATCAATTCCCTCAATAAAAGAGTTTTATACGTACATACGTTTCTATTATGACGCGACATATTTCCCTATCGCTTTCTCCGTGCCCGAATTTAATAATAAAAAAAAATACGCCCGAGGCAGAAGTTTCGGCCACTCAATCCACGTCAATGGCATCCAGCGCCTCGTTCCAATATTCCCACCCAAGGAACGGAAACCACCAGAAATTAATTAAACGACAGGATGGGCGAGAAAACTGTTCGGAGCGTGATTGTGCGGAAAGTGGATTAAACCGAGAAACACACAAAAAGGCGTTTATTAACATAGTGAACGAGTTATAAATCCGACGGGATTAGCGATCACTTAAGTAATCTCATCCCATCGGCGCAGAGTCAATAGTCTTTCCGATGCAGAAACTTATGATTACCTGTTATCTCACACTTATTAAATCCACGAAACTTTCGTGTTTTAGTTTAATATGCACTTCTGTACAGTTAATTAGTTTTAGAAAATCTAAACTTACTACCCTTAATCAGGGGCGGCTCGTTATATAGAGCCTAGGAGCCATGGCACCACCTGTAGTTTCAAGCTCAGCAAGAATTTTTAATTGATTCTTAAAACACTTTTTCGCCAGTTACTAGTCTAGGAAGATA